>OW240917.1:95692063-95713706 GCA_933207985.1 Pelobates cultripes | reverse complement strand
GAAAATCTTTTTAATGTGTTTTAATTTAATTTATTTGTTCATTATAGTTCCTAACTAAATCTTTTTATCGACTTTCCTGAAAACACATTAACAATACCTGAATTTGAAAAAGACTTATTTTATGACTTCTGGTATTTTGACCTATCATTTGAGATTCATTTTCAAATATACTTTTAGTTCTAGACAATCCACACTTTAATGAATAACCCTGATTGTGGTTTATTAACTAGGGTTATACTTGAGAACATAAATCAATTTGATAATTTGGACCATCCTAGAAGAGATGGGAAACATATCCAGTTCTGCTGAAATTAGTGTTTTCTTGAAAGAGAAAAAAAGGGAAAAGGCCTCATAAGTAACTTAAATTAGCTGGTATTGTAGATATTACATAACACTATAAAACACTGATGTTTTGCATTGCCGTAGAATCAAGAAAAAGTCACTGACTTGCAAACACAAGCCTAGGTGATTGAATTTAATCTATATCTGTGCTCTGCTTATTTTGTCATCTGCCTTTCAGTACAAACATTATTTTCAGTCTTAATATGGCTTTGTCTTTTTCTAGAAGTCTGCAGCCCAGCCTTCTCTAGTTAGTGATGAGTGAGTGTTGGCTATTTATCAGCTTTGAACACAGACGATCTAGGATTATAGATGGAAATAGAGCATGGAAGACAATTTATTATTTTGTGTGCATCTGTTACTATCTCATCTAATATTGTTCTAAGGAAAAATATCACAATGTATCTAATGTTTATTGCAGAGAATACATCATATGGAAAAACCAAAACTATATTTATTAAAATAAAAAATACACCTCAAAACTATGCAAAAAAATGTATTATACTTGGAAACATTCCCAGTACACGTCAGTACAATATATTTTCAGCATGATACACCCTTGGGATTTATTATTCAAGACAGGAACACTATTAATCTGAAACTATTGCAAAGAACTGCAGCACATACAAGTTGCTGCATATTTCTTTATTCTTAACTATTGTGCTGTAGATGCAGTGAATGATTGATAAATAGAGCTTTAACTATGGTTCAGTAGGTACATATCGCTGCAATATATTATGGCACAAGTGAAAAGCAGCAAAGTTATCGTGTCTCTTGGTATTTCAAATAATTGTCTTTGGCAGAATTAGGGAAATTTATTCAGCTGTCTCCTGCCAAGTACAGATCAGAGGTCACTCATTCAGGGGTTGAGGACATTCTTCAGCCTGCTTCATGAAAAGAAAAGTGATGGGTGGAGAACCAGTACTATGACATATTAAACATTATTGTCAGTCGAAAGAGGATTAATCATCCTTTCTAGTTGACCCCTAATACAAGTGAACAGCTAGAATTGAATGGCAGTCTACATTTGCTCTAAGAAAATATAATATAAGCCAACAAAATTTAGAGTTGATTTAGAAGTTACAAAAAGAAAAAAAGTCACAGACAGTTTTTTGACACATTTTTACAACATGCCTTAAATGCTTTGCACTTACTCAAACGTATTTATAAGGCATTGTCTTTTTCTTTTGTTTGTGATTCATATTGCAGTCGTTTTATTTTAAAATTATTTTTGAAGCTAACAAAGAAATGTTTCTCCCTTTTTAATAATACAAATAATTATATATATGTTGTGATCCACACAGTCAAAGGCTTTAGAATAGTCAATGAAGCAGACATAGAGGTTTTTCTGGAACTCTCTGGTTTTCTCTATTATCCATTGTACATTGGCAATTTGATCTCTTGTGCCTCATCCTCTACGGAACCCAGCTTGTACATCTGGCAATTCCTGGTCATTTCTACTAATTTCTGACCTGCTTCATTTTGAACTCCAAGGCAAATCTTGCTAGTTATTCCAGGTGTCTTTTGGTTCCCTACTTTAGCATTCCAGTCTCCTATGAGGATAGTAACATCTTTTCTTGGTGTTATATCTATCATGTGTTGAATATCTTCATAGAACTGGACAATTTCAGCATCTTCAGCATCCATGGTTGGAGCATAAACTTGGATCACTGTGATGTTAAATGGCTTGCCTTGAATTTGAATTGAAATAATTCTGTCATTTATTTGGTTGTAGCCGAGCACTGCTTTGCCAACTCGATGATTTTCTATTATGGATTCTTGACCATAGTAGAAGATGTGATGGTTGTTTGATGTGAAATTTCCCATTCCAGCCCATTTGAGTTCAGTAATTCCCAGGATATCGATGTTTAACCTTGTCATCTCATGTTTGATCACATCCAATTTGCCTCGGTTCATAGTTCTAACATTCCAGGTTCCTATGTTAAATTGTTCTTGCAGCTCCAAGCAAAAATGGATAAAAAAACAAAAAAAAGACTGATAATACCCCAAACAACCGCTGACCACAGGCAGGAACCCCTTAAGCCACCATGGGACGCAAAACCAAAAAACAAACGCAAGATAAACCAGCCCCAGGACTCACAATAGGGGAAATGTGGCAGCAGGCATGCGGCCCGAGCAGATCCAATATGGCGGCGCTCCACGGAGGCTGCACGGATTTCTCAGATGATTATTCAGGGAAAGAAAAAGAGGAATACCTCCTCAACCCTGACCCAAAGCTGAAGGCTAAACCCAGTAAACCCAGGAAAGACCCTGATGACGAACTGGTGACTACCGGGGTACTGAAGTCCCTGCTAGCAGACCTACAGAAAAACATCCTAACGGATGTCACAGCACTAAGGGGAGAGCTGCAGGGCCTGATAGGCCGCATCACAGTGTTAGAGGAATCCTCCCAAGAACAGCAGCGCACCATAACCTCACTGCAGAACGACATGCGGGACCTGCGCCGTCAAAATGAGCTGTATGAACGGCGCTTCGCAGCCCAGGAGGACACTAGATGAAGACTCAACATAAAGGTCAGGGGGATTCCGGAGGGGTTACCAGAGAAGGATTTGCCACGCACAATCAAGCGCATACTAACCACAATATTACCCCCAGACCAAGCCAATGCAATCACACCTACGAATCTCTTCCGAATCCCAAAACCTGCTGGGGCCCCAGACACGGCCACAAGAGACACTATCCTCACCTTTGGGAATGGATCAGACAAATCGAAGGTCCTCTAAGCAGTCCGGGGTATAGCCCCCATACAGTTCAAAAATGCTAAATTTACCTTTTACGCCGACCTGTCCAGCGGAACCCTGGCATGGCGCAGGTCACTCCGGCCCTTCACCTCCACACTCCAGCGCAATAACATACCATATCGCTGGCGATCCTCACACACGCTCCTAGTGCACCACGGTGAAACAACACACCAAATCTACAGCATACAAGATGCAGAGGCTCTCCTACAAACCTTGGGACTGTCACAGGACATACTCTCCCGGGAGGGATCCTGTGCCCACGCCACCCTGACCCACAACTGGGATCCAGCGAGAAGTTCCCCATTCAGACCGCGGAGCACCACACCGATCAACTACGCCTCGGTTACCACATAAATGGAACCGAAGGGCACCATACCACACCTGAACCCCTCTAATGCCTCACAATACACCGGCTGATGAGACTAACACCCAAGACCTAGAGAACTCCTTTCTTCTCTCATGCTCTATCCGACTCTCATTGTTCACGCCAGCTCATGGAGCAAGACCTAAGCCTGGGGAACCCCGGGAGACTCCGAAGCTACGATTATCATGCTTAAGATAGTCCATCTAAGGCATCAAGTACATAGTTATTGCTCGTTTACGTATCAAATAATCTACTCCATCAGCTTTTCATACTTTTAAGTCACACACTCACCATTTGCTTTGTCTTGCTCTCTCCTGCCTCGCGTACAAGCGAAAAAAAAAAAAGTCAGCAGTAGCTTAGATAAACCTCAGATATCCTGGAACATATCTAACAGTAAAGCGCAGTAGCTATATACGCACTCTAAACCACACTGGCACTGCCTTTCAACAGCCACGCACAACACCCAGAAAGCCTACGTACCCTCAATAAGTCACTAGCCTGTGGAGTTGGGGCCTCCCAGCCTAAACACACACGGCACAGAGTATCTGGGCAACACATCGCAACTAGATAAAGCTCCACTACAAAACTCAGTACGCGCACACTAGCATAGCGGACCTAGCAAAACTACACACCGAACACCTCTCATTTTACTATATTGTACCTTAACTTCATCCCAATGACACAACTCTTTAGTTACACTTAGAAAAGTATAAAAACTTGGCAAAATATCAGGTTACTGTTTACCGCCTGAGAAGCTGGTAGTACGCCGATGTGACACCTAATGACAATAGGTAACCCCCAGCAAGTTACAAAACGTACCTCATGCCCACTGCATACGTATACCTTTACTGATATTACTTCCATAAAACTCTTGAAAATGAATGCTGTATACTTCGCAGTCGCAGTAAAGCTCTGATCAATGAACCAGGTTTAAATAAGTTCCATCATATCTAGTATCGATTAGTAACCATTGTTTTATTTCACTGTATTTTAGTTAATCCTACCATATCGATTTAGCTATCTAGTCAATCATGTTTAAAAACATAAAACTGTGCAAATTCTCATGCCACTGTTAAACTGTTGTGAATTTTGAAATACTCTGTGGTGGCGTCTGTTGATACCCTGTAATCGCCTGCACAACAAAAATAAAGAATAAAAAAAAAAAAAAGGCCCAGAGGAATAAAAAAAAAGAAATAGTAATTTTCTATGTAAGCCTTTGAGGAGGAGATGCTTTAGTGTAGATCAGTCAAAGGTCCTCCTTGGCATTCAAATAAATTAGGTTTTGATCGAGGTAGTGAGTTCTGTTATTGGCATCTCATGTAAAATATAAACAGAAAAGAAAGAAATGTGTATAACAGTGCAGACACAGATTTGTGTATATTACTGCATAATCAGGTTTAGGAAATAAGCTGCAAAAATGTATATGTTAAATAAAATTACCTGAAATTTTGGAGAAACTTGTAATCAGTTAACAGTGTCTCAATACCCACAGGCAAATACCTTGGGGTGTCTTTTGTTTTGGTGTTAGGACCTGTGACTCCAAAAATGTATAGGTTCACTAGGCATATGAAGTATTCACAAAATCAGGACAAACTGGTGATTCTATTTTCACACTCCTGTCTTTAGGTGCACTTGTTGTCTACACATTGTATAAGGCAAGATGAGAAAAATCTATAGATTTTAAAGATGTTCCAATTCTTCCCAATTTTCAGTGCTAAAGACTGATCATACATTTATGTATGGTACAAAAAGAACACTTTACGTTTTAAAACTAGTGTTTTATATGTAGTTGTGCACTAAACTAGTAAGAGGGAAATCACAGATGACATAGTAAAAATTAAAAAAAAAAAAATGCTTTAGTCCTGAAAGTGCAAAACAGTCCTTATCCTGGAGGGGGTCAATGGCAATAGTTTCATATCAGGATTCTTAAAGTTAATTGAGGAAAATGGAACTCTATACTGACGGTCCATCTTTAACCGAGAAAAAAAAAACGAGAATCATTTATTCAAAATAAACTAAATATTATATCTTCCGTTGTCTTTTAGATAGTAAGGACAAAGTTCAGCCTTCAAGACCAATAAACATTTCAGATTTTCTACAAGTAAATAATAATTGAATTCATTAATTGCATTAGTCAATAAGTCTAGCTCTAAGAGAGATTAGTTTTGGTTTTATCCTGAAGTATATTTGCATGTTGTCGATTGCTTTGATGAGACATACTGTACTGATTTTCTGCTTGATGGATTTTTGCTTGCTCTGAGAATAAGGGAAATTAAGACAAAATGGCCGCTCTGGCTCCTGAGGTAGAAAAACCACATGAGCTGTTCTATTTTAAAACATCGATTCTATTCATGTTATCTCTATAACAAAAAGTATGTAACTTTGACAGAATGACAGGTAATATAACATTCTCAATGTTAATCCTTTTGAACAAGTGATGATTCATTTGAAAAAGAGTTTTCTTTCTTGGTCACACAAAGTAGCTGAATGTTCATATGACCTCAAAATGGTAATGTTTTAAAATAGTGCTGGAAGCAAAAAGAAGCATCTGTAAAACAGCAGAATTCCGCACTAATTATTGCATTTTTTTTACCATCAAGACATTCTATTTACTTTTCTATGGCTGCTTCAAGATTACATCTTAGAAAGCCATTAAACTGTTCAAGAGGCTTCCTGTAAATCAGACAAGATTTGCTATTTTTTTTTCAACATCCATGTCAGGCTGCAAGTGAACATTCCTTGCTTCCATTGTTGAACATTTTGCAATGATATAGGCTTGCAGCTGATGTGTTTAAGTTAATGCATTCATTGACCTCTGCAGAGTGACTCTCTACTGATTATCAGTTACACATAACGCAGTGCATAGTCATTTGCACATTCTAAAACAATGCCTCTTAACATGCTGCTTGGAGGTCAAAGTTTAGCTCTAAAGAGGTTTTGCACATGGTCATATTTGACTTTATAATGGAGGTTCTAGCACAGGCTAATTCTGGAATTATTACATCTCTTCAACAGTTTCCTTGACTGTATGAACCCACTTGTCTCTGGATTTCAATTTGTTCCACTTTGAATTTACGGTAAAGATTATTCTGTCCATCTCACTTTGTTGGCACTTGTGACAGATATGCTTCAGAAAGAGATACATTCAGTCATTTAAGTATTAGATAATATAATATTAACAAACATGAATGCAGATGTCTGTATAATTATTTTATATGTCATGACTGCTGTGTCTCCATAAATAGTACACAGAGCACAAGCATACCTCCCAACATTTAAAATGTACAAAGAAGGATAGTTTAATTTTAGGGGTATGAGTAGGGGTGTAGTCTTACTGCTCTGAGAAATTTAGATGACTTCCTTACAACAATTTATGCAACTAAAATGTTGTTTAGAGCAAAAACAATTAATCTTATTTACACAGACTGATTTATAAACACATTTATTGCAGTTTATAGACTTATTACTGTGTGAATTATTACTGTGGATCTCTGTTGAAACATCAACAATATGCAGCTTCTACAAAAGAGGGGAATTAAGAGAGAAGAAGGGACTGAGGAATTTGGACCCAAAAGAGGGACTGTCCCTCCTAAATAGGAACACGCGGGAGGTATTCACTAGTGTCCCACAAAGTGACTGGTAGCTTTAGTACATAGGTTAATATTATTTTTATTTATAAAGTGTAAACAAATTCTGTATCGCTGTACAATAGGTAGAGTAAAAGTAGGATGTATGAATTATTGTCTAATACTCAAAGTAATGAATGCATATTTTTCTTCAAGCAGTCCAAACTTCAAACATTTTATTGCAGTATCATGTCAGTGTCTGAAGTGTTTTTGTCCCATGAATGATAAACCTATACAAACAATAACATAATATACACCTATCAATATAACAGTGACACAAATACTTGCCAACATATCAACAGGTAAATAAGCAAAAAACATGTGCATTCCAGAATGATACAGCACAGCCTGTAATGACACCTGAAAAAAAGCATATTACAGAAAATGAACTGTGCGATAGACTAGTAGCCTTACTAATATTTTTTTCATTGTATTTAATGTTTGTTAATTGCTTCCTTGACCAACACAAGTGAGTGACTTTCTAATGCAGAAACAAGCCCCCCTTTAATATAATTGTCTATATACCACTCATCCAGCAACATTGTCCACTGGTAAAAAGAAAAACGTATACCGCGCCTAATTTATATATGTGAAATATACATACATATATCTTGAATATTCCAAACGGATCGTAACCTCAAAGAGAACAGATTAAGAAACAAATGATAGTGCAATACAGTAAATATATTCTTTAGAGCAGATAGTATAAGGCTAAGTTCAATCCACTCACATATGGATGAGCTATAACAGAGCTCTGCTGTAAGAACGCCTGGACGGTACAATCCCCGTCTTTGGATTTGTAGAAGTTTCCACGAATATTTCCACAATGCGGTGAGCGTAGTAAATATGAAAGGAAAAAATAGCAGCAATATGGTGAAGTAAGTACTAGTGGTATGACCAATATTAAATAGTATTGTACTTACAATTTCTAGAGCATATATCCTGCTCTAGTATAAACAGCATGGGTGGTATAATCCCCACCAAGGATATACAGGATCCAGGAAGTAAAATAAAAGATTGGAGTGGATATAAAAGTAACTTTAAAAAGTATACTTTAATATAAACAAGCTAAATAGAAATAAAATATTATAAAACATAAAATGTAGTCCCACTTAACGCGTTTCGCCAGGTTGGCTTCTTCAGAAGTGTGGTATCATGTCTAATAAGTCCGTTTATATATCCTCCTTAATGTAGAAATAATGTCCTGGTGTGCTTACTTCCTGGTTCCGGCTGTTTGCTGACACGCACGCGTCATACCGGAAGTGATGCGGCACCCGCGTCACACCGGAAGTGACGTAGTGCTCGCGTCTAACCGGAAATGATCGCGGCGTCTGTAGTGCGAATTGATGTAGAAAAATAGTAATGTCTAAATGTCCAGAGGTGTATGTAACACCAATAAGTGATATAGATAAAATTTCAGGCATCACTCGTCCCAGCCTCCAATACTAGAGGGTGTGGGCATGTTCCAGTGGGAAAGTGATGCGGCGGCCATCTTTGTTAAGGGCAAACATCCATTTAGAAGACAACTAATAGGGTAGTTTGTGTACAACCATATAAATGTAAAAAAGAAAGAAATATACATATACCTAAAATATAAATAATAATGTATGCTTTAAAAAGGTTAATACCTATAAAAATAAGAATAAAAATAAGAAATGGCACAGTATAAATATTATAAATAATTTAACATAATGATCAAAGTTAAAAACAACCATAAGAGCATAAAACATAATAAGAGTAGATGAGGGGCATGCTCTAAGAATGGACAAAGAATGTTGAGGGAAGGAAGAAAAAAAAAAAAAAAAAATTGTATAAGTCGAAATCAACATTCAGCCCCTTGGGGTGTAGGGTATCAAGTTGATATACCCACTGCATCTCAGTTTGTCCAATCTTTCTTATAGCATCTCCCCCTCTCCAATGATTTTTAACTATTTTAATTCCCATAAACGTGAGGTGCTTGGGATCATTATTGTGCATGCAAAAGTGCGCAGGTACTGAGTGATTCTGTAGACCCTTTTCTATATTTCTACAGTGTTCTGCGATTCTGGTTTTTAGTGGCCTGATCGTTCTCCCTACATATTGGAGACCACATGAACATTCCAATAAATAGATCACATTTTTGCTGTTGCATGTAATGACCTCTTTTATATTATATGTTTTATTGGTATTATTTGATTTAAAATCAGTGATCATTCTTTTAGTGGTTTTTGTCTTTTTACACGCCATACAACAATTACATTTGTAGAAACCCTTTTTGTCCATAAAATCATTAATTCTATTAGGGCTATTTCTTGTAAAAATTTTTGTTAGATGCATTTTAAGGTTAGGGGCTCCTCTAAAAATTACTTTTGGTTTATCAGGGATAATTTTTCCTAAAATTTCATCTTCCTTTAATAGATGCCAATGTTTTATTAAAATTTTTTTCAGTTGTCTGTTTTTATTGTTATAGTCTAGTACAATAGGTAAAGTAAAGTCACGATTCTTCTGATTCTCTGAACCTTTGGTTTTATGTATAAGTTGATTTCTATTAATTGTGACTGTTTGATTAATGGTTGAGTCGATATGGTTAGCATCATAACCTTTTTGTATGAAACTTTCTCTCAGTATGTTAGCTTGCTTTAGAAACACAGCTTCATCAGAGCAGTTTCTTCTGAGACGCATCATCTGACTTTTAGGTATACTGTCCAACCATATCTTGTTGTGACAACTTTTAGTACTTATATAGTTGTTTACATTTACTTCTTTGAAATGTGTTTTAGTTTGTATTGTGTTATTTTCAATATATATATTAAGATCTAAATACGTAACCATAGTACTACTAAAATCCGCTGTTAAAATTATACCTTCTTCATTATTATTTAAAAAAGAAAGCTAAAGCTAAAGATTTTATTTCTTTTTTAAATAATAATGAAGAAGGTATAATTTTTAGAGGAGCCCCTAACCTTAAAATGCATCTAACAAAATTTTTTACAAGAAATAGCCCTAATAGAATTAATGATTTTATGGACAAAAAGGGTTTCTACAAATGTAATTGTTGTATGGCGTGTAAAAAGACAAAAACCACTAAAAGAATGATCACTGATTTTAAATCAAATAATACCAATAAAACATATAATATAAAAGAGGTCATTACATGCAACAGCAAAAATGTGATCTATTTATTGGAATGTTCATGTGGTCTCCAATATGTAGGGAGAACGATCAGGCCACTAAAAACCAGAATCGCAGAACACTGTAGAAATATAGAAAAGGGTCTACAGAATCACTCAGTACCTGCGCACTTTTGCATGCACAATAATGATCCCAAGCACCTCACGTTTATGGGAATTAAAATAGTTAAAAATCATTGGAGAGGGGGAGATGCTATAAGAAAGATTGGACAAACTGAGATGCAGTGGGTATATCAACTTGATACCCTACACCCCAAGGGGCTGAATGTTGATTTCGACTTATACAATTTTTTTTTTTTTTTTTTCTTCCTTCCCTCAACATTCTTTGTCCATTCTTAGAGCATGCCCCTCATCTACTCTTATTATGTTTTATGCTCTTATGGTTGTTTTTAACTTTGATCATTATGTTAAATTATTTATAATATTTATACTGTGCCATTTCTTATTTTTATTCTTATTTTTACAGGTATTAACCTTTTTAAAGCATACATTATTATTTATATTTTAGGTATATGTATATTTCTTTCTTTTTTACATTTATATGGTTGTACACAAACTACCCTATTAGTTGTCTTCTAAATGGATGTTTGCCCTTAACAAAGATGGCCGCCGCATCACTTTCCCACTGGAACATGCCCACACCCTCTAGTATTGGAGGCTGGGACGAGTGATGCCTGAAATTTTATCTATATCACTTATTGGTGTTACATACACCTCTGGACATTTAGACATTACTATTTTTCTACATCAATTCGCACTACAGACGCCGCGATCATTTCCGGTTAGACGCGAGCACTACGTCACTTCCGGTGTGACGCGGGTGCCGCATCACTTCCGGTATGACGCGTGCGTGTCAGCAAACAGCCGGAACCAGGAAGTAAGCACACCAGGACATTATTTCTACATTAAGGAGGATATATAAACGGACTTATTAGACATGATACCACACTTCTGAAGAAGCCAACCTGGCGAAACGCGTTAAGTGGGACTACATTTTATGTTTTATAATATTTTATTTCTATTTAGCTTGTTTATATTAAAGTATACTTTTTAAAGTTACTTTTATATCCACTCCAATCTTTTATTTTACTTCCTGGATCCTGTATATCCTTGGTGGGGATTATACCACCCATGCTGTTTATACTAGAGCAGGATATATGCTCTAGAAATTGTAAGTACAATACTATTTAATATTGGTCATACCACTAGTACTTACTTCACCATATTGCTGCTATTTTTTCCTTTCATATTTACTACGCTCACCGCATTGTGGAAATATTCGTGGAAACTTCTACAAATCCAAAGACGGGGATTGTACCGTCCAGGCGTTCTTACAGCAGAGCTCTGTTATAGCTCATCCATATGTGAGTGGATTGAACTTAGCCTTATACTATCTGCTCTAAAGAATATATTTACTGTATTGCACTATCATTTGTTTTTTAATCTGTTCTCTTTGAGGTTACGATCCGTTTGGAATATTCAAGATATATGTATGTATATTTCACATATATAAATTAGGCGCGGTATACGTTTTTCTTTTTTCCACTATTCACTTACAAGGTTTGGGAATCCTTGTGTATATACTGCTGCCTGTTCACTATAGCGAGCGCCTATTATCTTCTTTTTTTCTATTGTCCACTGGTAAGCTCTTTCTCGGTTTTGCCAGACAAGTAGACAGGAAAACATGCCACTGCAGGATAATGGTATCTGCCAACCCTAAAATGGCACAGTCACTGGCTGGGGTCTTTACAAAATTCTCAAAGACCCCCAACAGTGACAACGCCACTGGGGTTCTAGTGGCTGGGGGGTAGGAAAAGAGGAGTTCTACTTACCTAAACTTGCGCCTCGTGGGTGTGGTTGTCTTCCTCCAGTGGGTTCTCTTCATCATTCATGAGCGTACAGCATTGAGGTCTATGGAGGATATTGCAAGACCGCGGGATCCTCCATAGGCAGAGCCAATTCCCTGCAGCTGTCACTGATGACAGCTCGGGAGACTGACACTTCTAGAGAGCCATAGCTTTGACAAGTGTCTAGAAGTATCAGGGTAAAAAAAAAAAAAAAAAAAACCTACTTTGGCTCTGTATATCTCTTGATTGGGTTGGAATTTCAGTGAAATTCCAACACAGCCAAACTGAGTATTTTATTAAGCTTCTATGCTTATTAAATACTATTTTTTCAGGGTGACAAGTGGGGCTTGGCAGTTCCGCTTTAACTGTGCAGAGACATGAAGAGAGTCAATGTTTTCAATAAGATCTGGTACAGCAGTGTTAGTTATGCAGCTTTACTAACTACCATCTTGGGGTTAGACGTGGTTAACAGTTACAAAACAAGCACCATATCCTCTACACCAATGGTTTGGCATTTTACCTGAGGTCTGCTGGGTGCCAGACACAGCCTCTAGTTGAGACAGAAGCTGCTGCTATGAGTTTGTATTATCTCCACTAATCTAATCCCTGGCTCTTTGAATTAGAAAATGTCAGCTGAGTACTCTCAGCCAATTAGCTAAGCCATGAATTTCCTGGGCTTAGCTCAGTGCTGCAGCATCCAGCTCCAGTTGAGAAGGTAACTGGCAGAAAAACCCCAGACAAGTTGTTAACTCATTTTCCAATGATTCTATTACTTAACCTAGGGTAAGGGTAGCAGTACACACATGGCATACGATATCTCTGTAGGAGGCCAGAGACACAGGCATAAGTCAGTACTACCCCTGAAAAAACAAAATGTGTAATTTCACCCAAGTTACATCTAACAAGATTATCATTAATATCCATTTCTCTTATTGTAATATAGTCACAAATATGTAGACTATTTTGAATAGAAAAGGGATGCACAACAACCACATTAACCAACAGAATATTATATCCACTATATGGGTGTAGAATATATCACAAACTAAGTATAGTAAGAGTAATCAGTCCTCTTCTCAAGCGAGCACAAGAGAGTATTGAATTATTGTCAGGTGGATGAAAAACACATAGGTGATTTCCTATATAGACACCTATAAATAGGATTACCTACTGTAAATGTTTTTATAAAGAGAGAATACTTATGAAATCCTCAGTAGGGTAGCACACTTAGTGTCACTTCACTAAGGGGACAATGTTAGTTTAGTGTGTAAAATATTTATTATTTTAAATTATGTAAAACTGCAAAAATGTAATACGCATTGATTGCATAGGCTGTAAAACATGCTAATAATGGTTTACAAGATGCAGCAATATTGCTTCTTTTGTATTAAGACATCACAAAATTTTGTATTTTTAATTAAATACCCCTTAACTTTATTTAGTCCGTTTAAACATTGCAATCCGAGCTTTTTGTTCTCCTATTTGGTAACAATTTACTTTTTGCAATATATGATAAAATCAAAGGCCATATTCTCAGAGTTATTGTATTGCTTATCAGAAGCATGTTTGAAGTTCTTTATAGGCATAAAATGTATAGAAAGTACACAAAATAAAATAATTGCTTGTTTAATGTCTGGATTAAAATATCAACCTAAATTATACATGATTACATTGCAGTAATAATTCCTAAAGTAACACCAAGTTAAATAATTCTCACTGTATTTTTATGTAGACCAAAGCAACACACATATTCTTGAAATTGTACCTCCCTGTTGCAATGTTATATATTATCTTATTTTTTTGTATTTTTTTCCTCTATTTTATCTTCTTTTTAAAAAAATTATTATAGAAACATGACATAACATTATCAGGATTAGGTCAATAACACATACTTTTTACCATGCAAGGCAAGAGTAAGTCATATAAGTGGCCTTAATGTTATAATTATGGCTTGGTACATTTTAAACAATGGTTATGTCCCCAATGAAAATAACTCAAAACATGATGGATGGTTCTAGGAAACTTAGTTTCCTTTGTTTTGGTCATTTAAACTATGGTCGCGTCTCTAGCGGATAAGTCTCAAAACATGACAGATGCACAAGGAAACTTGATATTGCTTGTTTTCTTTTCTGGAGTGGTAATTGCATTTGACAATAAAGTAGATATCCAAATAGAGGATGTATGGTATTAATTAATTAACTATAACATAAGCCCAGATTAATTAACCTAAAAGCACAGCTATTTTTTCCAATACAATTTATTTTGAGATGCATTATTGTCCTGAAGAGCACTGAAGAACTAATATCAATGTCTCATAAAACCGGAAAGCTTGCTTGAAGTTCAATATAACTCGCATTTCACCTTGCATAAGTCATTTTCTCTTTTTTTACTACAAGGTTTGGATATTACAACATGTTGTGTGCTTAGCGGGCAAGAAAAATTATCTAGAATATTTTGTTAATGTATATAGGATTTGCAATATATTTGGCATGGAAAAAGACACTACTTATCCCTTATTGATGCATGATGGTATCATCCATCCAGTTAATTTATTTTATGTCAGACAGGAGTGAATCCGCGCATGATTGAAAGGCCTTTTTTGTCTCTAGTTCACCTGACCCCAAAGGATAGTGTTGCTGGCTCAGTATTGCTTTTCTAAATCCTCTGAGAAATGAAGTTCTGTCATCCAAATAAAAGAGGCAATTATTTGTTCTTTCCAATTCTTTTCAATTATCAAAATATAAAAAGTTAAAGATTGTTTGTGTGCTTTGTTTTTTACTGTATTTCATTAAATGGAAATGGGTCGCTGGAGATTTTACGTAAACCATAAAATAATACAAAAATATATAATTTATCTCAGTCATTTTTAGCTGCCTTATGCATTAACCATTATCTGTTTATCTATGGACTGGATATGTGAGATTTTAGTTCTCCTATTAGAGTACCTGCCATTTCTTCCCCCTTGGGATCAAATTGTTGGTCCCCTGAGAAAGAATTTGAATGTAGATGCAAGTTAATCCAATTCCACATACATTTATGTGGGCAAATAAGCTCATGATGGCATTTGTATGAAAATAGATGCATATTGCAAGATGTATAGAAAAAAGTCACATGATTTTAGATGATTGCTTTGTTTTTAGTAACCAATTCAGGGTATGCAGAACTGTCGATTATGAAGACTCCTCCCACTAAAGAAAAATTGAGTTTGTGCTGTATTGATAAGATAGCAGGTAAGCATGCGATAAAGCAATTGCTGGTTTATTGCTACTTATTCTATGTTTGGTGAACTTCACTTGAATAATAATGGTCAACAAACCACTATATTGAGGTTTTTATGACTTCCACTCTTCTCCCACAAGACCGCCTCTGGATTCTCAATGCCAAGAAGATTACATTTCATTTAACCCATTATAATTCATCATGACAGTGACTAACCAGGGAAATCTACGGATCAATGTGACCTTTAAGTGAGGATAGATACAGAAGAAAAATAACAATATACTACAAGGTCATTCAGGGCTACATATCATATAGTTTCAAAGACAATATCTTCATATGGGGCATAATACAGTCTATATGGCTATTTAGCTTTTATGCAACTGGCGAGTAACTTTTTAGCCTTATCTAACATACTAAATATACTAAATAATTTAGTATGGTTACTAGAAATGTCGATAAATCTAAAGACTCTTGTTGAATACAGTGATAAACTGTGTTGCAAAAAGCACTACACAGTATGTAGCTATCTAGCTCCCCAAGAGTTCTAAAGCATTCTAAATATTACAGGCACAACTAAAGTCATATGCTACACTAGACCAGGTTAAAATCCCATGCTAACCTATCTGCCTTTAGACAATAACATACTCCTAAATCAACTAAAATGTAAACATATCCCTTTACCATCGGTAATAAATAATTAATAGCAATAAGGTATAATAAGGTAATAATTCTGCTTTCCATAGATATTTGCACTGATATTTTATGTGTTTATTCCATAAAGACACTTTCTCTCCGGTTATTGTGAATTTTATAGAAGAGGCATTACTGTTGTCCCATGAATACTTCTAGTGCTATGAATAGCTGCTGAGACACTCAAGATAATTATAGCAGAATGCTCCATACACTATAAGAAGTTAATGTTCTAACCAAAGACTGTGTTTCTAGTTTTCTATTGCTTTCTATATACATAATAACGCTATTCAGAAATGCTAATGGTATACAATGGTGCACACATAAAACAATATAACAAAGTGGGGGGTGCAACATACAGATAAAAAGCATAAAACGTATATACTTAATGGTAAACGTTTCTTGGGCTTAATCTGAAAAATATAAAAGTCCATACATAGTGTAATACTGTAAAATACAGGAGAGATGAAAGCAAAGGTAATGGGTCACTCACAATAGATAGAGCCTAGAAAGCAGGCTCTAACTTGATCGCATGTGGAAAATCACCTTTTCCAAACTATACAGAATGGCCCCACGATCCTCATATGGATACTGGTATCTGACTCAAGATGCAGGAAAGATTGATGGTAGACCAGGATATAAAGCTTTTTAAAAAAGTATTTACTTCAAATAAAATAACAATATAAATAAAATATAATATAAAAGATAATATTGCAAACACAACGCGTTTCGACAAACTGTCTTTTTCAAGTGCATAACAAATTCTTCATCCGGCATTCCTGTATTTCCGGAAATTCGATTCTCCCGCCGGAATCCTCTTCCGGTATGACGTCATGACGCACGTTCCGTCATTACGTCACTATATATAATCAGAAAGCGAATTAATCTGGCTATAAACAGAAATATGTCCCAGCGAAAAATGACAATTTTCCCTTAAGATACAGGAGAGAGAACAGTCAACCATTGAGATCAAGGAGAGAAATTGAGACATCTAATCGATTTGAACCAATTAGGGGTTTGGAGAACCAGAGAATTACCCCTTTTTTAGAGAAGAGATGGAGAGAACCTCCTACTCGAACCCCTATACCCCAAAAGAGACGATACAGGGATATAGAAGAAGGGGAAATAGAGGAGGAAAGAGATTGGAGAGATCGAAAATAAAAAATTATGAAGAAATAAGGATTTTTAATTTATCTAAAAAGGTTCTTAACTCAAATGAAAAAAATGTTTTAAATAAAGGTTTTAAGTTTGCACCAAGCTGTATTATGGACAAATTTGAGGCGTATACTGACATTAATAGGTTTATGAGGAGACTATGTTTAAAAAAATTTTTTGATCAAAAACCCCAAATAGATGAAAATATTAGTATGGATGTGTCCCTTTTTAACCATACAGATTTAAAACCACAGTTGTCTTTTTATCCTATACATTTAAAATCAAATTCTATGAAAGTTTTTGAAAGGGCATGTGCTAATGATATTAAACAAATTAAAATGAATAAGAAAGACAATTTAACAAGAAAAGAGAGACAGGCTATGCAAAATCTAGGTAAAGATTCCCAAATAGTAATAAAGCCAGCAGATAAGGGAGGAGGTGTGGTCGTAATGGATAGAGATAAATATATCTCAGAAAATGAACGTCAATTAGAAGATTGCAATACTTATAAAAAATTAGAAGGAAATCCACAGGCAGAGATAAATAAAAAATTTAAAAAATACTTAGAGAAAGGTTTCTCTAAAGGTATCATAAACCAAAAAGAGTATCCTTTTTTTAGATATTAAATCACCTAAGATCCCTGTGATATATATTTACCTAAGTTACATAAGGATGCATCCAACCCCCCAGGTAGACCTATCGTCTCAGGAGTTGGATCTCTTTTATCTAATTTATCGAAATATGTAGACATACACCTCCAACCCTTAGTAAAAAAGGAGTTCATCTTATTTAAAAGACTCTATGGGTCTATTACAAATCTTGAAAAATTATACATGGGAAGATGATTTTTTATTCATTACATGTGATGTTACTAGTTTATGCACATGTATCGATCATGACATAGGATGTTTAGCCACAAGCTTTTTATTAGAATCCTCCACACTGTATCCTGCTGAACAGGTTGACTTTGTTATGGAGGGGATATCTCTTATCCTCCGTAACAACTTCTTCTGGTTTGAGAATAATTTTTTTCTGCAGTGTAGGGGGACGGCTATGGGGACCAGGTTCGCACCCAGTTATGCGAATTTGTTTATGTCATATTGGGAAGATAGATATGTGTATTCACCACATAACTGGAGTGCGAACCTGGTCTTATATAAAAGGTATATTGATGATATTTTTTTAATCTGGAAAGGGGACAAAGCCTCTGCTTTGGATTTTATAACGTTTTTAAATTTTAATCAGTGGAATATACACCTAACTCAGGGATTGAAAAAGATTGTATCCACTTTTTAGATTTAGAAATTTTTATACAAGATCACAAAATTAGCACTCGCACATTTTTTAAACCTGTGGACGTTAATAGTTATATCCATATGGACAGCTGCCATTTTTTACCATGGCTTGACAATATCCCCAGGGGACAATTTATTCGGATAAGACGCAACTGTACAGACTTTAATTCCTTTGAATATCAAGCAAATATCCTGAAGGAACAATTTATCGATAGGGGTTATGATTCTAAAAAATTAGAAGATGAAATTAGGATGGTTAGAGAAATAAATAGAGAATCTCTTCTAGTATACAAATCTAGGGATAAGAGAAAGGATGATAAGATTCCAATGATCTTTAATTATAGTAAAGAACATAAAGCACTTAAAAGAGTTCTCAATAAAAATTGGCATATCTTACAACAAGACACGGAGATTTTACCATATATTGAGAACAAACCTAAAATTGTATTTAGGGGAGCGAAAAACCTTAGACAAATTTTGACATCAAGTTATCTAGATAAACCTAAGAATAATAATAACTTCTTAGGTATCTATAGGGATAACAATAAAGGTTTCCATTATTGCGGTGACTGTATGGGATGTAAGATATACAAAAATAAGCCCAAACAATTAGACAGCTTTAGATCACGAGTAGGTTCGTATAACTATAAAATAGATTCATTTATTACGTGTCATTTATTACGTATGCCCTTGTGGGTTCCAATATGTCGGGAGGACTTCAAGGACACTTAAAACAAGAATACGAGAACATATATATAACATTAAAAAAGGTTTCCTGAAACATAATGTTTCTTTACATTTTTTTGAAAAGCCATGGAGGAGACCCCACAGGACTTAAATTTTATGACATTCAACAAATTAGACCTCATTGGAGGGGTGGACATGTAGAATCAACTTTGAGCCGCTGTGAGATGAGGTGGATTTTTAATCTGGATACCTTGTCTCCCAGCGGTCTCAATGTGGATTTTGAAATGAAAGCTCTTATATTATTGTAAAATGCACTAATTTTAATATTGTTTTTTTCTCTTCTTTTTATATTCCTAGATGTATCTGCTATTATTCCTTTTTTAAACAATATATGTTTTTATGTGTCCATATATACAGCTATAGATTGTTTGTACATTACCATTTATTCAAAGTGATTTTATTATGTCTTTTTATTATTATATATTTTATGCAATATGATTAGCATTTTTATCAATAGGATTGTTTTTTATTACTATACCAAGTTATATTTGATAGATATATCTACTGTGTATATATATATATATATATATATATATATATATATATATATATATATATGTGTGTGTGTGTGTAAAGCTATTAGTATGTTTCATAATATAATAGATTGCCCTTAAACGAAATGGAGTTTTTCTTGTCACTTCCGGTTCGCCGAGTGGACTTACAGGAAGTGACGTAATGATGATACGTGCGTCATGACGCAACGACGGAACGTGCGTCATGACGTCATACCGGAAGAGGATTCCGGCGGGAGAATCGAATTTCCGGAAATACAGACTTAAAAGGAACGCCGGATGAAGAATTTGTTATGCACTTGAAAAAGACAGTTTGTCGAAACGCGTTGTGTTTGCAATATTATCTTTTATATTATATTTTATTTATATTGTTATTTTATTTGAAGTAAATACTTTTTTAAAAAGCTTTATATCCTGGTCTACCATCCATCTTTCCTGCATCTGGAGTCAGATACCAGTATCCATAGGAGGATCGTGGGGTCATTCTGTATAGCTTGGAAAAGCTGATTTTCCTTAGGCGATCAAGTTAGAGCCTGCTTTCTAGGCTCTATCTATTGTGAGTGACCCATTACCTTTGCTTTCATCTCTCCTGTATTTTACAGTATTACACTATGTATGGACTTTTATATTTTTCAGATTAAGCCCAAGAAACGTTTACCATTAAAGGACCACTATAGTGCCAGGAAAACATACTCGTTTTCCTGGCACTATAGTGCCCTGAGGGTGCCCCCACCCTCAGGGTCCCCCTCCCGCCCGGCTCTGGAAAGGGGAAAAAAACTTACCTTTTTCCAGCGCTGGGCGGGAGCTCTCCTCCCTTCCCTCCTCCCAAGTTACGCCTCGCCGCTGAATGCGCGACGCCGGCAAGAGCTGCACGCCATTCAGCGGTCTCATAGAAAGCATTTACAATGCTTTCCTATGGACGCTTTCAATGAGACAGCCACTAGAGGATTAGGGGGAAGGCTTAACCCATTCATAATTATAGCAGTTTCTCTGAAACTGCTATAATTATGAAAAAATGGGTTAACCCTAAAAGGACCTGGCACCCAGACCACTTCATTAAGCTGAAGTGGTCTGGGTGCCTAGAGTGGTCCTTTAAGTATATACGTTTTATGCTTTTTATCTGTATGTTGCACCCCCCACTTTGTTATATTGTTTTATCACTATTTGGTAGTGTCTTTGAGTGATTTGTAGACACTGGGGGTAGTTGCTGTTCTGTGTTTCAGCACCAATCCACCTGCACTTATTCCTTCCTTTTTAGGTGGAATTTTGTTTTTTGTCTATAAATGGTGCACATATATTTCTTTCAATATTTGTATTTTTCTTTATGTTCTAGTAAAAGTGTCAGCATACCTATTGTGCAATGGAAAGCCTTTACATCTAGATTTCTGAACAGCAAGAATGATTTCCAAAGACGTCATATGACAATTGACGTGATAATATAGCCTAGAATAATTGTTTATGTTTAGAAGACATTTTGAAATCTGGCTTTTCTTTGCCCTCAGTTATTGACCCTGAACATGACCCTTTCCAACTAAAAAAAAAAAAGATAAATTGATTTATCATAAAGAATAAAAACATTTTATTTAGGCTTGTTTGCTTATTCATATAGGGTATAATTTCTGAGTTTTCCTTTGTGTGTTTTATTTCTCTTTACATGAGATGTTTTAACATTGTAACTGGGAAATATATTTGTCAAGCTATAAAATCAGGCTTTAACCCCTTAAGGACACATGACATGTGTGACATGTCATGATTAGAGATGTCCCGAACAGTTCGCCGGCGGACAGTTCCCGGCGAACATCGCATGTTCGCGTTCGCCACGGCGGGCGGTCCGCCGCCTATTCCATATCATTGAGTTAACTTTGACAACCCCCCCACCCGCCACGCGGGGGGGGGGGGGGGTCAAAGTTAACCCAA
>OW240917.1:95627358-95691963 GCA_933207985.1 Pelobates cultripes | reverse complement strand
TTCAATTAGAGCCCCCCACCCACCGCTCAGGGGTGGGGGCCAGGGGGGAGGACATTAGGCCCCCCCTTTTTAGTATTTAGGGCCCCCACCCGCCGATTAGGGGTGGGGGCCAGGGGGGAGGACCTTAGGTCCCCCCCCCTTTTTAGTATTTAGGGCCCCCACCCGCTGTTCAGGGGTGGGGGCCGGGGGGGAGGACAGTAGGTCCCCCCCCCCTCATTATTTTTATGGCCCCCACCCACCGCGCAGGGGTGGGGGCCGGGGGGAGGACAGTAGGGCCTCCCCCCCATTGTAATTAATGGCCCCCACCCGTTGCACAGGGGTGGGAGCTAATAGTTTTGTTTTTTTTTTGTTTGTTTTTTTACAGTGAGCAGCCACTGGCTGCTCACTGCTTACTAGACATGCCCCTACTCGCTGCATAGCGAGTAGGGGCAGATCATTTACTAATACTAAGTAATCTTTACTTCGTATTAGTAAATGTGGCTGAAAGACCAATTTAGGTCTTTCAGCCTTTTAGTAGATAACTCCCTAATACCGTGGGAATTAGGGAGTTATCTACTAAGCGGCTGCAAGATGCAGCCGCGGATCGGAGTTTGCATGCCACAGTCCAGGTGTTAGTCCCCTTGAAACATCTTGTGTGTTTTAAAATTCGCCTGCCTATTGAAGTCTATGGCGGTTCGCCCGGTTATTCGCGAAATTCGCGTTCTCCGTTCGCGAACCGAAAATCTTATGTTCGCGACATCACTAGTCATGATTCCCTTTTATTCCAGAAGTTTGGTCCTTCGGGGGTTAAAAAAACATTCCTGCAAGTCCTGCAAGTCCTTGCTATCTCTCTCATGCTTTTTAATTAACCACCTGCAGTCCATACCAAAATACACAGGTCTGAGCAAAAGGACCTTTGTGCACAATTTATAATGAATTGGTTTATTTATAGAGAGTAAGAGCTATTATAAATATTTTCAGATCATGGGGCAATATTTACTTAATATCTTAGGCACAGATTTAATATACCCATGTGGTTTACTCAGCCGTTCATCTATCCGAGGTCAATACAAAACAGTACCATTCAATTATGTTAGCAATTCAAAATCTCTAGGCAAAGTTGGAAACTAAAGTGAGCCTTATATGCTGTTAATTTTGTACCTGTTTCCAAATAACATTCTTACTTTATTGTATTAAAAAATATCCATAGGTCCAGTTCCTACACAGAACTTTCCTCAGGACAAACACCATGTAGGAACTGGACCTATGGAATTTTTTTATATAATCAAGTAAGACATTTATTTGTAAACCCAGAGTACTTGTTTTGTATACTAGTGTTGCTGAGCACCAGGTAGCAAATGTTAATATACATTTTTCGAGTTAGAAGGCAAAGCTGTTCTGAGTAAAAAATAAATAAATAAATAAACAGGTACATTTGCTCCTACAAAAAGAGTATACTCACATTGGATTATATTTTGTTCAATGGATATCATATATCTTCTTAATTATTTTTTTTTTAAATACTCATTATAAGCCAACTCCATATTTCGCAATGTCAAAAGAGCATAGCAATGGAAATTGGGAAGGGGAAAGCATCTTGTGTTAATTTAGCCTGGGCAGTGAAAGGAACAGAATACATATTCTGCACTTTGACATCATCCTGCTTGAGTGACATTTTATCAGGGACTCAGGAAAATATGATGGGACAGCAAATGCCTGTCACAGAAAATGTGTGACATTTTGCAGATGTGCTGTCATATTATTCCAATGTTTCCAATCGAAGAGAGCGGAGTTTAGCTTTTGGTAAATTCTTGCAGTCAACTGACAGCGCACAATGAAAGTCAGATTGGCATAACATTCTTCAACAGGAAAGCCATCCTTTCTTTCTGTCATTGATATAAACATGAACTAGTAGAGGGAAAATGACATTTCTTAATCATTTTAAAATGAGCAAAATGTAGAATGTTCTAATAAAGTTAAATACGAGTTCTCATAACATTTTAAAGTTTAAATGAGTAATATCTATATTATATTATGGTGAAATGTGTGTTAGTGTTATGTAGAAATAATGCCATCAAGTTTTTTTTAGACATCATAAAGCATGAGGTCAAAGATTAAATGTATTTTCAATGTCACCAGAACACATATGTCATAATTTTATCTGGCTAACAAGCTCTACGTATCTTTTATTACATGATTTATTTTTCCTTGAATTGCTGTTTTTTTTTTGTTTTTTTTTTATAAATTCTGTTCCACAGCAGCTGACGTGACAGAGATTGACAGTACCCTGCCATACAAACTGCATGCACGTACATACAGACACATGTGAGTGCGCACAAACCTATGTTGAGATACACATGCACATACATACACACATTATTATTATCATTTATATAATGCCAACAAATTCAGAAAGTGCTTTACAGCTATAAAGTGGGGTTATAATTCACAGACAAAATAAAGGTGACAGAAACAAGAAGGGAGTCCTGCTCAAAAGCGTTGCATATAAGAGGTAGTGTGGTAAAGGAATGCAAAAGGCAGAACAATATATCAGAGAGGAGAAGAGGTGCTCTAGCTTTGTTTGTCAAAGTAGCACGTATACTGTAGAGTAGAACGTGAGTGAATGAAATGGACTGGGGAATAAAGTATGAGTGGCAGGATGAAAGAACAAAGTAGGCATTCTAGGGGAATTATGCTGCCCTAGAAAAACTCTATAGGTATGAACTGGCAATGTGAGAATGAGCAGAGAACAAGAGAAGGTCACTAGCAGAATAAAGTATAGTAACGTAAAATATGAGTGGAAAAGTTATTGGAATCGGCCATGCACCTGATCTAAAAGAAAAGGTGATTCATCAGACCAAGCAACCTTCTTCTATTGCTCCATGGTCCAGTTTTAAGGTTTTGTCTATGGACAGGGGTCATTAAGGACACTCTGACCGCTTTGTAGCTATGCAGCCACATACACAACAAAATATGATGCACCGTGTTTTCTCAGAACTTTCTATCATGGCCAGCATGTATACATCAATCCATTAACCATTGGTTTAAGTGGGAAAACGTGTGTGGTGCTGGCAGGGCCGGTGCAAGGATATTTGCCGCCCTAGGCAAAGGAAAAATTTGCCGCCCCCCCATGTGACATCACAATGCCCCACCCATATGATCTGCCACATGAACTAACGCCACTACACACAGTGTGTGTTTACATTAAAAAGCCTGCAGAGACAGGCTATAGACACTGGAACCACTTCATTAAGTTGCAGTGGTTCTGGGGACTATAGTGTCCCTTTAATGTGAGGTAAATTAGAGATTAGTGTCACTAATAATATACTAGATTGCCTACTTACAACCAGATGAGGATGGTGATGGGCTCTGGCTGCAGTTTGGCTCCACTGGTCTGGTTTAGAACAGGATCTCTGGAGGCTGTTTGTAACTGTTGTCACAAAATTCAGTGTTCTGGAAGAACAGGAAGCAGCTCCATTTTTTGGGGCCCTTTACACAGCTCAAGGTCTGGGCCCCAGGGCCTGACAGTGAGTATGCCCATAAGGCCCACCCATAAGTCCACCTATATGTTCGCTCACAGGGAATGGAGTGTGTAGGGGATGTGTTATGTGTTAGCGTACAGGATCTAACGTGTGTGCTTATGAAATGTAGTGTAGAGGGATACCAGTTTGTGTAGGTGATGCAGTGTGTTCGTGTGTAGTGGAAGGTGTGTGTTTGTGTATAAGGGATGTATTGTGTGTTTCTGGTTGTGTGTAAGGGATGCATTGTGCGAATCTGTGTTTGTATGCATAATGGATACAAGGTGTGTATGTAAGAGAAGCAGTGTGTGTGTTTGCATTTGTGTGTAAGGGATACATTGTGTGTTTCTGTGAATGTGTGCAAAGGATGCATTGTCTTTGTGTGTAAGGGTTGCATTGTGTGTGTAATTGATGCATTTTGTGTTTCTCTGTGTGTAAGGGATGCATTGTGTGTGCGCGTAGTGTGAAAGAGCTCCCTGTCCTGCCCCCTGTCCTAGAGAGCTCTCCCTTCTGTCCCTTAGAGTTCTCCCCCGCCCCTTAGTAGTCTAACCTCTCCCCCCACTGTCTCCTAGTCTCTTCTCACACCCACCCACCCTCCCTGTGTTCTTCTCACCTCCCTCTCCCTGTGTTCTCCTCACCTCCCCTTCTCCTCACCCCCTCTTCCGTGTTCTTCTCACCCCCTCTTCCGTGTTCTTATCACCCCCCCTCCCTGTGTCTTCCTCACCTTCCCCTCCCTGTGTTCTCCTCATCTCCCCTTCTCCTCACTCCCTCTCCCTGTGTTCTTCTTACTCCTCCTCCCCCTTCTTCTTCTTACTCCCTCTCCCCCACTTCTTTTACTCCCCCTTCCCCTTCTTCTTACTCTCCCTCTTCTTCTTACTCCCCCCTCCCCTCTCCTCTTCTTACTCCCTCCCCTTCTTCTTCTTACTCCCTCTCCCCCCTCTTCTTTTTTACCCCCTTCCCCTTCTTCTTACTCTCCCTCTTCTTCTTCTCCCCTCTCTTCTTCTTACTCCCCTACCCCTCTCCTCTTCTTCTTACTCCCCCCCTCTTCTTCCCCCCTATGTTCTTCTCACCTCCCCTTCCCTGTAGCATGGCCGTGCTCCTCTCCGGTCCACGGTACAGGAGTTTCTGTTCCCTGTACCCAGCCGGACTGACAGGAAGTGCACACTGAGCTTGGCCACGCTACAGGGAAGGGGAGGTGAGGAGAGAGGCAGTGCGGCGGCCGCCTGAGGGCTCTCTATAAAGCGCTCAGGCGGCTGCAGCACTAAAAAGGCCGGCGATGGGGGTGCAGGGCGCCCCCTCCTATATGGCACCCTAGGCGGCTGCCTAGTTCGCCTTATAGGAAGCGCCAGCCCTGGGTGCTGGCATGCAAGTTGGTTAGTGGTGCTAAACATACAGCAGTAAAAAAAAAATAAAGAAAAATAATTTTAAACTTGGTTAAACTTGCAATTTCCTAATGATTATTGTTAACTAGGGTAAAGAGTGCAGTGAAAGGTAGCGTAACCTCTTCCATATATATTCTTACTGGATCCAGCTCATCGGACACATCAACAAGATACAATTTACTTTTAGCTCTATAACAGTAGAGGCCATAAAATAAAATATTTTTCCTAACTTCTGCTCCCTCTATGAGACTGATGAGTAAACATCCTTCTCTTTGGAGCCTCCACCTTGTTTTTCTGTTCAGGGCAAAACACAGATTGCATGTGATTGGTGGGTCACCCTGTCCATCCCAGGCTGGTAGAACTGTTGGTAGTCTTTCCTCTTAGACTGGCAGTCCAGGATGTTATAAATAAATGCACAGCATGTTAGTTCGGGGGTTTACATTAGTTTACACAATTTCTCCATTTCAATTCTTGGTGTGGGTGCTACCTCTTTGTGATGTTTAGGGTGCTTGTGCATATCCAGATCATCTACTAAGGAACTATCATACATCTGCATGTGTCCCCTCAGAGTCAATATGTCCTTAAAAGTTATCTTCATTCTGTGCCCGAGCTATAATAATTGACATAAAGAATTTTAAAAAATGTCTTTATCCTCAAGGTAACAGTTCTCCTTTAAAGCAATAAACTATAAGAAGCTATGAGCAGAGGAGGTAAAATAAGAACATCCGAAAGCAGATCTTAAAAGAGACTAGCTAAACAACTGATCGGGCTAAATAACAGATTAAGATGTGTATAATTAAAATATAACTTTTAATGAAACGGTAAAACTTATTATATTAACCACAGATACAAATAAATCCAAGGACTTTAAGTGAATAAATTAAAAAAGCCAATAATTATATTGGATAAGCAGTAAAATAATTTCAAGAAGTAACATGGTGTCACTGGAGAGAAATAACTATTTAGTGATTTGTAATTAGTTGTTACAATTATTGGGTAATCTAAAGTACGTCTATCGATGAGTAAGAAGCCGTGCAGCCCCCATGCAGCTATGAATGTCAACAAAATCCTTTTTTTTTTATTGAGGAAATAATCGGTCTCCTGGTAACTAAGCCCTGAAGCTGAAAATGCTTACACAACATAAAATATATAGGTCTGATAGTTTCAGTGGGTTATTATACAGAAAGTTGCTTATGAAAAGTAAAAAAATGTGGTTAAGCGGCAAAAATACAGAGTGAAAATTCTTACACAACCCTCATAAATGCAGTGTAGTGTCCAAAACAAACTTAATGTGTCATCTTCACAATGTGTTAGCAGTTTTCTAGCAAAAGTATCTAGAAAAAAATAAAAAGACAGGAGGTCCTTCGGCCATCCACTCACAGCAACTATAGGGCATGCGTTGTGGTTGCTATGGAGACTTCCTAGCCCGCGCAGCTAGCATGTGATAGGGAGTATAGGAACAGAGTGGGAATATGTGCATCAGTGGAGGCCATGGTGAGTGGCTATAGGTTTCCTTTAATGTATGTGTATGCAAAATCCACTTGTAAATAATCTTATCTTTTGCTAACTGAGGGAACCCCTTAAAGTGCTTCACTTAATAATGGTGTGTTTTTGTGACAATAGGGTGATATGCCCATTATTATATTCTGCTTGTATAGTCACCCTTATGCCTATCTTTTTGTTTTAGGACTTTATCGATTAACCCCTTAAGGACTGAGGCAATTGTACAAGTTGTGATCAAAACAAAATGTAAACAAAACCTTGAATTTGCGCTATATGTCTTTTCAGGCATAATTCACCTTTCATATTATGTACACCAACACTTATCATATATCATGTTGTTCAGGGGAAACTTGGCTTTTATGTCACATCAAATATTTGTATATTAAACATAATTTAATATGAATTAAATGTAAAAAAAATGAGAAATTAAGAAATGTTATTGTTTTAGTTTTGAATGGAATTTTAACTGTGACTGTCACAATACTGTTAGCTGTTACTGCAATAAAGTACACCTATTTGTATTCAGCAATGTCTCATTGCTGACATGCTGTAATTCATTTGATAGATTTTTGTCTCATTAATATGTTATTTTTTTTGCACGCTGAAACCTTTATAGTTTTTGCACAAAATAAATACATTTCTTGTGGAAAGCTTAATTCTAAACTCGCTTTCTTAGCCATGCTCCCTCATGCCAGAAAGACTTCCTTTCATTCAGTATTGTCAGTGGCTGAACCTTTTTGATAAGGAAGTGAGGGGGTGTGGCTAAAGAGGCAGACTTAACCCCTTCAGGACTGGACTGTATTTGCGATGTTTGTACGTTAAGGACCAGAGCTATTTTAACACTTTTGTGGTGTTTGTGTTTAGCTGTAATTTTCCGCTCTCTCGTTTACTGTTCTGATACAAATTATATATTTTTTTTTTCAGGACAAAAAGGGCTTTCTTTATATACTATTATTTTTATCATGTCATATAATTTAATTAAAAAATAATAATAAAATATAGTGAAAAATTTAAAAAAAAAACATTTTTTTTACTTTTACTTAAAAAATCTTTCACTGATCTACAAAATTGAATGAAACAAACTGCTAAATAGATTCAAAATGTTGTCCTGAGTTTAAAAACACCCAATGTTTATGTGTTTTTTTGCTTTTATTTGCAAGTTATAGGGCTATAAGTACAAGTAGGAAATTGCTGTTTCAAAATGTACATTTTTCAAATGTATCAATAGTGACATTGTAACATTGTTATGTCATAAATCTCCAAAAAACACCCCACATGTATATATTTTTCTTAAACTAGATAACCCAGGGTATTCATCTAAGAATATTTTGATACTTTAAATGCAGCCATTTTACCACAAACCTTTGCCAAACTTTGCATAGGTAGGTAGTTTATTTTTTTCACATACATTGCAATTCAGGTATAAATTCACAGATTCTGTTAGGTGTCACTACCAAACAACACCCCAATATGTGTTCAGCAACATCTCCTGAGTACAGGGATACCCCCATGTATAGGTGTGTTGGGTTGTTTGGGGGCTAAAAGGCCACGTTTGGCAGGTGTGCTTATCAGTTTCCCAACTTGTAATTTTGACATGTAATCAACCTGCGCCCATGTCCCATTTGAGCCAATGTATTTTACCCCCATCAAACTATATATTTTTGAAAAGTAGACAACCCAGGGTATTTTAAATTGGGGTATTTTAAAACTTTTCATGCACTGAATTTTACCACCAGCCTTTGTCAAACTTTTGGGTAGTAATCTTTTTTTGTTTCTTTGTCACACACATTGTACTTTAGGCATGAATTAACATATCCTGTTATGTGTCACTGCCAAACACTGCCCAATATGTTCAGCAATATCTCCCGAGTACAGTGATACCCCCCATGCATAGGGTTGCTGGGTTGTTTGGGGGCCAAAAGGCAACAATCAGAATTTGTACATGTCAGTTTTTAAACCTGATATATAGGTATGCTTTGTCTATCTTCAGTTTGACATATTTTTGCACCCCCCCCCAGTTATTGTTACCATCATGACAGTATATATAGTATATATTTTTATAAAGTAGACATCAAAGGTTATAGAAGATGGGGTGTTTTGACTTCTTTCCCCCAACCATTTTTCCCCCCAAAGAAAGTGTAGTGGTAATTTTTTAATTCTGGTTTTTATGCACACATCATCTGGTTTTGGCCAGCTGGTTATGTGTTACTGCCAGAAAACTTGTTAGACCAAATGTGCAGGTAGCAAATGTACATTTAGCAGCAATCTTTAAACTGACTCCTGCAAATAGAATCTAACTGGAGATTTGGGGGTCGGAAAATGAGTAACAAAAAATGGCTGCTTTCCAAAGAAACAAAAAAGAAAATAAATACTCAGGAACACTTCTTACAACTGTTCTGTGTGGTACAGTTTGAAACATGTTCCTACACACAGTCCTTTTCCCATTTTTAAAACAGACCCGGCAACGTTTCTGGGGGGGGGGGTTTTCTAGCAGTTGGTGGTAACTTAAAAATAAGATGTCTGGACTCAGCTTGCACCGTTGTTGGAACTTGTCTATCTCCATAAATTGTTAAAGAAATTATTTTCACCTGAAATTGGAGAAAGGTGGTTTTCCCTGGATTATTTTTAAAAAAAATCAAAAATGAGTTGTGTGTTTCTATTTGCATCAGATAGCCACCTTTTTATACCATGCTTTGGTTTTTGGTAAAATAAGATATGGCTGCATCAGCTGATCAGCCAAATCAACACCCCCCATGTACTTATTATACGCCCTGATGCAAACCGGTTTGGACTCTTCTCTGCCCTGGACAGAGACGTCTGACATGCGTTCGTCATGGATGGTGGTTAGCATGTTGACGTCCTTCCTGTCCCTAAATTTTAGTGCAAGCACTTCAGTTTTGCGAAGCGCTTTACATTTGCCTTTTTTAAATTTTACCTCTATGAGAGAGAGTTTTATGCCATACCTATAGCGCTTTGAGGAGATGTATTGTCTGAACCCTAATCTCCTTTTGTATTTCATTAGAGATTCATCTATGGATAAATTTTGTTGGGGGGTATAAACATCCGAAAATGCATCCTTAAAATGGTCTAGCAGTGGGCGTATTTTATAAAGCCTATGGTATTGGGGGTGATCTCTAGGGTGACAGAGGGTATTGTCACTGAAATGTAAAAATCTCAGCAGTAACTCGTATCTGGCTCTAGGAATGGTTTTTGGAGAATACTGGACTAGACATTATTGGGTTGGTGCTCCAGTATGAGCGAATCGATGGCTTCTTTATAATCCCCATGAGTATTGTAAGAGCCCATAATTTTTTAAGCTCTGGGACATCTGTGGGATGCCAGTCATGCTCCCTGACTGTATAGCTACCTGGATTGTTATCAATAAATTGGGTAGCATACAAGTTAGTCTGGGAAGCAATCTCCTCCCAGATGGTATTCCCTAAAAATAGTTCTACATACTGCATTGGGGAGAAGCCATCCACATTAACATTAATGCCTGCGTTGGCACTAAGAGGGGGGACGTTGGGCTCGGGTAACTGTGGAGGTACCCAGTCCTCCTCCACATTCGGCTTAGCAGAGGAAGCACAGCTTCTTTCTTCAGCCGGCTCACACACAGATGACATGTCGTCTTGACTAGACGTGACCTGGGTCAAAATCTGACACAGTGTCAGTGGCGTCAGAGTCTGATGCCAAGAAGGCATATACCTCCTGCAAGTTATACATACGCTGCATGTTATACACACGACTAAAACAAATTACAAACACACAAAAAAAGTTATACTTTTTTTTTAACTAAAACAGACTAAACAGCAATCCCTAAACTAACTCCTGTCACAAAAATCTAATGGAGATTTGGGGGAAGGAAACTTACTGACTAAGACAGACCAAGACAGACCAAAACAGACCAAAACAGACCAAAACAGACCAAGACAGACCAAGACACAGATTTTTAAAACAAATTTAACGCTTTAAGGGCAAAAAAAAATACAGACAGTACAAATGCACTGCTGTAACAGATCTGGCAGAGAAGTGGTTAAAAATGATTTTTTATTCACTTTAGATACTGTATAAATCTATGAAACACTTCTGCTGCAACAAACTATCACGATCTCTGTCTCTCTCGCCTCACAAAACGCTACAGAGGAGAGAGGGGCAGAGATCACTGTCAAAGTGAGTGTTTGTAACACCCACTATGACAGCAGCCAATTGTGAGCGATCGCGGATCGCTCACACGCCGCAATTGGCTATTACTATCTGCCTGGGATGTCTTGCAGATAGTTACAGCGTTATACAGGCGGGAGCGATCTTTGATCGCTTCCCGCACCTCGTTTTTCGCTATGACGGTTCAGGATCGTCAGCGGTCCAAACGCACGTTTTACCGCTGACGGTCCTGAACCGTCAGTGGTCCTGAAGGGGTTAAGGTGCAACATTCTGAAAAACATTTATGCATGCTATGCAAAACACTATAAACGTTTGAGTGTGCAAAACAAAACATGCCTTTTCTGTACACTGGATATGAGGTAAGAGTGTACCAGAGGCAGATAGATTTTTCAATATGCAGAGATATTTCTACCAAACCACTTCTGACATGGCTGGTATAGCTACTGGCAGTGTCTTTTTTTTTTTTTAAATGAGAATATATTTTTTGAAGTAGCAGCACCTGCCAGTGGATATGAGGTAAAAGTGTACCAGAGGCAGACACACTTTTATTAATTATGTATGTATGTGTATCTAAAAGTACTTTTTATTTAATTTAAAAACTGTTTTATAAATTTTTTAACTTTTACAGGCATGAGGGGGGCTGCCTGATAGTTTGGCTATTCCGTCCATGTGATCGTGAGGTCCCCATGATCACATGGGTGGGGGGGGGGGCTGGATCGGGCAGAGGGGGTCTGTCTGAGCTCCCAGGCAGACCCCAGGATCCCAACCACCAGCGTGGGATCGGTGGAGACCCGGTAAGTATGAAGGACGGTGGGAACGCCCGCCGTCCTTAAGGGGTTAAACCGAGTTTTTTTGAGGACATTGTTTTTGTTGTTTTTTTTTTTCCCTTAGTTACTAGAAGGGTGGCAAGCAGTGTTTTGGTACATACAGTTAAAATGTAAATATGCAAGAATACATTATATAGTCATTCTTTAAAAAGTATATTTTGGGCATAAATGTAGCCAAATGTTTGTAAGTCCACTGATGGTTGATTACATTTATGGAGGGAAATACAAAACAATATTACAGGACAACTATGTGACATTGAAAACAAACCATGAGAGAAAGTCAGTTAAGTACATATGTTTCTGAGCTACTTAGAGTCCTGTGTACAAGGTCTCCATCGTGAAATCCTTACTTAGCTTTTAATCAGTACTGCTTGTGTTTATATGAGGGCAGAGGTATACAAATGTTTTAAAAACCACGCAAAGAAGCCATGAAGAGTGCAAAGAAAGAAAGAACCAAAGAAAATCATACTCTTCTATTGAATTAAATGATCTTCAATATTTTACAAAATTCCCAATTTGTAATCTGGTGAAAGGTTGACGTGTGAATTACCAGAGCTACCTTCAGTTGTTTATGTTGTGCATCTCAATGAAGTTCAGCTAAAGACTTAATTTATTCAGTTGCCCGAAGGAGCGTTGTTGACTGAACCATGCAAAGAGTCAGTCTAAGCACCCTAACCACTACATCCTATTTATAGTGGTTATAATATTGGTAGGATACAGTCCCCTGGTCCTGTGTCAAAATTTTTTTAACGTATTAGCTGCCCTATTGCCACTCAATTTTCTACAAAATTGATATTGCCAAACGCAGACATGCTCTCTGCATCATCTACCTATTCATATTCAATGTTCGATTTTCTATCATCAATAATCAACAGTTTCTCTTTTAGTGATTAGCCATATTTGTTTTTCCCTTAAATAGTTTGATTCTCTGCTTAGGTGCTATTCTCCATGGATTTGTTTGGAAGATGGAATTCTACGAGAGTGCCAAGTTGAAAGTCAATTAACTCCATGGTACAGGGCATTCTATGGCTAGTGGTGTTCTTATACTTATCAGAAATCTATGTGACTGAATTAGTCAAATCTATTACTTAGAAGTAGTATCCACATATTTTTGCCATCCAAGGTAGTTTTACTTACTTAAAGGGACACTATAGTCACCAGAACAACTACAGCTTATTGAATTTGTTCTGGTGAATATAATCATTACCTTCAGGCTTTTTGCTGTAAACACTGTCTTTTCAGAGAAAATGCAGTGTTTACATTACAGGCTAGTGATAACTTCACTGGCCACTCCTCAGATGGCTGCTAGAGATCCTTCTTAGGTCATGGCTGCCTAAAATGCATCCAAACATTCAGTATCTCCTCCATCTGCATGCAGACACTGAACTTTCCTCATAGATAATCATTGATTCAATTCATCTCTATGAAGAGATACTGATTGGCCAGGGCTGTGCTTGAATCATGCTGGCTCTGCCTCTTTGTCAGTCTCAGCCAATCATATGGGGAAGCACTGTGAATGGATCAGGCTATCACTTCTGATGATGTCAGCAGACTGCTTGTTTATTTTTTTGTTTTTTTAGGCAAAAAGCATGCAGATCTACAGCTTCTGTCTTGAATACAGTAAGATTTTGCTATATTTATGGAGGCATGAGGGGTCCAGGGGGGGCTAAATTGTGGTTTTAACACTATAGGGCCAGGAATACATGTTCGTGTTCCTGACCCTATAGTGATCCTTTAATTATGAAAAATGGAAAACAAAAACAAATAATTTTTTTCAAAGTTTTGGCAATAATAGTGTGTGCATAACATGTCCAGCTTAGAAAAAGTAATTCAAAATAAATTCATTTAGGTGTCTTGAGTTATAGAGTACATAATATGTATAGGATTTTAGCTTATTTTGAAAGTTACAGGTCACAAAATACAATGACTAAAATAAAATTTTAATGTGAAACAATTTTAGAAGTTTGTATGTTTTTCTTGTAGGTTTAGTAGCCACCACAGAAAACAAATTTGCCACAGAAAAGTATATATCTATATAAAGTAGACATCACAGACTTTTTACCTAAGGTTAGTTTGCCACTTTTTACGTAACCATATCATCTCTAATCTATGCTAAATATTGGGGTAAAATTATGTTTTTTCTCTATTTTGGTATATGCACATATAACAAGGTTCTTGTAATGTGTATTTCGTAAAGGTGGTATGTGCTATTCCTGCACAGATCCCCATATTGTGTTCAGCTACATCTGCTGAGTATAATGATACCCCCATTGTGTGCCTTTAGCACTATTCTGTGAAGCTACGATGCTATATAATAGACAAGGCTATTTCACTTTCTATAGTTAGAATTTTTGTGCATGGATTTGACGAGCCTATGTCCTTTTTTTACTGTTATATCCTAACTAGCAGTACGCAGCTCTAACAGTAAATTCTCCACTTTCCCATAACTCCCATCCACCCCAGCTAGCAAAATATATATATTTTAAAATATTTAAATTAATTAAATAAATTGAAATCCTCAGGGCTTAAAAAAAATTTAGGCAGTGATCAACTGGCAGGGAAGGGGTTAATTTTTATTTGGACCAGGTAAAGAAGGGTGGGGTTCTTCTTTACTTTTTAAAAACATTAATAAAACATTTTTTATAAACTTTTTAAAACTTTTTAAAGCTTTTTTAAAACCTTTTTTAATGTTAACCCCTAGCTAGCCTAACACAAAATTCCCAAATTCCCCACTAACTTCCACCCACCCCAGCTAGCTAAATATATCACTTAAAATATTTAAATTAATTGATAAAATAAATTTAACCCCCGAGGGTTAAAAAAAAAAAAAACTTACCCTCAAGAAAAAAAAATAAAAAATCAGATGACAGTAAAATGTAGTCATGTAGTCTTTGCCAATTGATCACTGTAGTCAGTGATCATTTGGCATGGAAGGGGTTAATTTTATTAAAGCAGGGGAAAGGGGGGTGGAATTTAACTTTCTTTTTATTTTTTTACACAGGGTGAACAGGATCAGCAGTGATCCGTCTCCCTGCACTTCACACTAGACGTGAAAGAGCAGGAAGGCGGAGGCCTGTCAGAGCGACCACTGCTGCAGTGACAGCGCAATTGGTTGCTCCCAGTCTACCTCGAATACCGAGGCAGACCGGGTGAGCGTTAACCTTTAGTAAATGACGGAGATTTTCCGTCAAGGGTCCTGAATGCAAGGACAAGCTTGAAAGAAAATTTCCGTCTTTGGTCGGAAGGGGTTAATCAGTTTGTTTTTTACAGTAAAATCACTGACACTGTTGACATAGTGCAGATGTTGCTATTACTGGTCAATATTCATTCTATTAATGAATGAGAATATGTAATGCCTTGTTTTTGAAATAACTATAACTACAGCACCTGTGTTGCCCTTTACCTTTAAGACCTTTGCATTTTAATTGTTCATATCATCACTGCAAGCTTTCTTTTAAAGGTTTCTGTACTAAAATGTAGCAGACAGCAGAGGCAGCAGAAAATGTCATGTACCATTTAGCTGTCTACTTATTTATTCTGTCATCCCCTTTTTCTGACCTATGTAGGTCTTCCCCTGTATTTACCCTCCAACTTGGCAGTTTATACAAAAATGTGAATGCTTTCTCACAGCCCTGTCCAAAATGTCATTTATCACAACGGGGCGAATTAACTTTATTCAAGCATTTTATGTCTGGCGCTGTTGCATAAATTACAACTTGCTGCATTTCAAAATAAGTAAAAAGTTCAATTACATTTAGTATGACATATTTCAAGTTATTATCTTTCCATTAATTGACAGAGGTTTGGTTATCAGAACAGCTGTAATAGAGTTTATAAGTGCATTGTATATCAGGAAATATGTACATTCTGCTTCTAATGGGGATAATAGAAGATTAATTCACTTTTATTTAGATCAAAGATTATTTGTTTTGTATAAGGACCCTTGCTTAAAGGGACACTCCGGGCACCGATACAACTGCAATGCATTTGATAGATTTTAGTCTCATTAATATGTTGTTTTTTTGCACGCTGAAACCTTTATAGTTTTTACACAAAATATATACATTTTTTGTGGAAAGCTTAATTCTAAACTAGCCTTCTTAGCCATGCTTCCTCATGCCAGAAAGACTTCCTTTCATTCAGTATTGTCAGTGGCTGAGCTGTGTACATACCTTTTTGATATGGAAGTGAGGGTGTGTGGCTAAAGAGGCAGAATTAAGGTACAACGTTCTGAAAAACATTTATGTGTGCTATGCAAAAACTATAAACGTTTGAGTGTGCAAAACAAAACATGTCTTTTTTGTACACTGGATTTGAGGTAAGAGTGTACCAGAGACAGATAGATTTTTTAGTATGCAGAGAAATTTCTACCAAACCACGTCTGACATGGCTGGTATAGCTACTGGCAGTGTCTTTTAAAAAAAAATAAAAAAATTAGAATATATTTTTTTTTAAAGTAGCAACACCTGCCACACTAGTGTTTCTTATGTTATTATAATTCAAGAATCACACTCACAAGGAACGTGAAGAGAGATCTCTTTCAGAGCAAACTTCTGTCATTGTCCTACTTGCACCAACCTCCCTAGCCGTGTAACCAATGTGCCTGTGTCTCCTGGTAATTTCCCCAATCCATTGCCCTTCAGTGGCAATGTGGGGGGCCCAGCCACAGCACTTAAAGAGCTGTTATCTTTGACTATAACAATCTTACTTGTGCTCTCTCTGTGGTGGTTACCATACTTGCCAACTAATCCTATTTTCACTGAGCAGTCCTGGATTCTGGCTCAAAATGGTAACTTTCTCTCTGACTTTTCATTCATTCCCAACAGGTATTTGCTTTTGTCTGTGGGTTTCTAAGTGTATAACAGTATTCATATATGTATGACTATTCTTTAAGGTTGTAGTTGTACAGGCATAGGTGTGTCTGAAAGGTAAATTGTACAAGTGTATGTTTGTCTGAGGGTGTAATTGTATGAGTGTATGTGTGTCTGAGGGTGACATTTTATGAATATGTGTATGTTTCTGAGGAAGCACTTGAATCAATATGTACAAGGTATGTGCAGCAGATGTGTGAGTCTGATGTGGAAGTGTGTGGTGTGGCTGTTAGTGCTCTAACTGTGTGTGATTTGTTTTTATTGGATGTGTGATGTCTGTATGTAGCGATGCGTGTAAGATGGTTGTCTTTGATGCAGGGCCGGTGCCACTGTTAGGCGAACTAGGCATTCGCCTAGGGCACCTGCCTGCTAGGGTACCCACCGGAATATTTCCTGGTGGGCTTACTCAGTCTTGGGCTCTAGAGCTGACTGTTTGTCAGTGAGTGTCTGTGTGTCTGTGTGTGTGTCTGTCAGTGAGTGTCTGTCAGTGAGTGTCTGTGTATGTCAGTGAGTGTATGTCTGTCAGTAAGTGTGTGTGTGTGTGTGTGTGTGTGTGTGTGTGTGTCGGTCAGTGAGTGAGTGTCCATCAGTGAGTGTGTGTGTGCGTGTCTGTCAGTGAGTGTCTGTCAGTGAGTGAGTGTCTGTGCGTGTGTGTGTTTCTGTCAGTGAGTGAGTGTATGTTAGTGAGTGTCTATGTGTGTATGTCTGTCAGTAAGTGTCTGTGTGTGTGTGTGTGAGTGAGTGAGTGTGTGTGTCTATCAGTGTGTGTCTGTGTGTGTGTGTGTGTGTGTGTCTGTCAGTGATTCAATGTATGTCTGTCAGTGAGTTTCTGTGTGTGTGTGTGTGCCAGTGAGTGAGTGTATGTGTGTCAACATGTGTGTGTCTGTCAGTGAGTGACATGAAGGGGCCGGCAATATCGATCTTTGCCTAGGGCGGCAGAAATCCTTGCACCGGCCCTGGTGTGATGTTTGTGTTTTGTCTGTATGTGATGCACATGACTGTGTGTGTGATGTGGTTTTGAGCAACATGTATGTATAGCAGTGTGTAATTGTAGTAGTGTGTGCTTCTTAGGATGCAACTGTATGATTTTGTGCATCTGGAGGTTTAATTTAAAATTAAACAAGCATGGGTGTGTGAAGGTATAATTGTACAAATATATGTGTTTCTGAGGGTGTAGTTGTATGAGTGTGTGTGTTTCTGAGGGTGATAGATTTCAGTGACACAACGTGTGGTGCAGGTGACCTCTTGGACTTTTTACTGTCCCCCATGCCCACAGTAGGAACGTGACAACCTGGCATGATTGTATGCCAGGCTGACTGACAAACTCCAGACTGTACCCAATAAGCACATACCATGCAGAAAGTGCCACTGAAATGCTCTCTATATGTTCCTAGTGACTTTAGCACAACGCAAGCAAGTCTAATAATGTGCTTCCACTGTTCTGAATGGGGACAGTTCCCTGGTATCCTCGGATGAGAGACACCAGGGAACAAATTGGGATGATGGTACAAGACCTTCAAATTAGGGATGTCCTGCATAAATCGGGTCAGTTGGGAGTCAAGTTGTGTCAAATATTGGTAGGGCTATAAATTATATGACTACTGTTGTATGGCAGTGATTTTGTGGGTAATAGTGGGAGCTGCTTTAGAAGCTGGTGAGTATGATATGAAAAGTGTCCCTTGACAATTTTTTTACCAGTGCTGGTTGTGCTGTGTTAGATTGGCAGGTTAAATTGCATAGATGTATCTTGCTCTGAATGTCTTTTCCGTTGTTGGTTCAATACTGAAATTAAACAAAGATCTGCATTAACACACAGCCTAATTTGGAACCCAGCAGAGGGTGCAAATTATCTTCCTCTGCAGCAGCAATTAAATCTAACTTTATACACTTCACTATTACTCCAGAGACAGCATGCTGTGTTAATGTATAGTGAGTGGCTAATCATGATCACCAGCCTTCATGCCTCTCAATACTAGATCCAGACTGGTCTCTGTGATGTAGGTGGTCCTAGCTATCAACTTCAAAAAGTTAACATAATTGTCCCAGTATTCAACCCCTTCAACAAAATTGTCCCAGTATTCAACCCCGGCTATCCTGCTTGCACATGAAGTGACACATTTACATATATTTATGTAATACAGGATATACATGTGAGGAACTAGGACATACTTGAAAACGAGACAAATCTCAATGTATCCTTCCTAGTAAAATATTTTATAAATAAATAAATGTTGAATGATCATAGATATGCTGTGTGACTGTTTGGGTAACAGATACTGCATACAGGAATACAATCAGCAATGTGATGGCGACAGTACATTCAGATAGCAGATAAATGCAATGATAGACAGCACATGCACAGCTTTCACACCCCGCACATAACATGCATGCAGTAATCACATATTACATATACCATGCACACAACTTTCATATATTATAGACTCCATGCACTCCATTTTCACATATTACAGGTACCATGCACACAACTTTTATATATTACATACATCACCTGCACAGCCTTCACATGAGATTGCATGCAAACAGTCCTAACACATCTCTATTGCTTTGACACAGTGTTGTATAATATATCATTCTTAAAAAGACAATTGTAATGTGATCATGAGGAAGAAGTTGTTATGACGACTGACACAAAATATTCTTGATCTGCTTGTTGTATATTATTTTATTTAAGTACAAAAAGTTTACATTTTATATTTTAAATCAACAGTTTACTTCAGTGAGACCCTGGAATAATGTCCTAATTTTTTCCCATTACATTTTTCAATAACATCTTACATTATACCATCTCATAGAAAAATGAAAAATATTTGCACCTTTGCTCGTAACACGTAATTGCTTGTTTCACATCGTTGGCCATTTCTTGAGAGACTGGCTGTGAATGTATGTGCCAATTCATCAAATCGAATCTCTGAGCACAAAGATTCAACCAAAAGTAAAGTCCTGTAGGAAAACTATGAGTTTTGGGAATTTACTGAGTAAATTCCTTATTGTGACATCTTCATTGCTGGAAATTTGCTCATATTGGATGTCAGGTTTTATATTTCTCCAGAAAGTATTAGGGAAAATGTATTCATACTTACCGTAATTTTCTTTTCCTGACTATTATTCATGGCAGCATTTAACATATGGAATGAGCTCTGATGTCTTTGGGAACAGGAACATTCCTCACTCTATAAGCCCTGGAAATAGCAGAAACTGTCCAGGAACGAAGAGTGGAGACTGAAGCGGCTTGACCTCTGCGAGAACCCCAAGGTATAATGAACAATTGAGAGGATTTCCTCCAAGCAGCAGAGCGCTCTATATACATCAACAAACATCTCTGAAGATCCAGCATATGACACCTTGACTCTTCAGGGGTAGAAGGATGCTGAAAATAGGCAGGCAAGACAATTTCTTGATTGAGATGGAAAGATGTAACTACCTTGGGAAGAAATTCAGGTCTCGGGCGGAGAACGACCCTATCATCAAAGAAGGAAGTGTAAGGTTCCTCGGCTGATAAGGCCCTGATGTCAGACATTCTTCTAGCAGAGACTAAAGCCAGCAATAATAGTGTTTTCTGAGAAAGGATCTGCATATGTATGTCCCCAATAGGTTCGAAGGGAGGATCCGTTAGAGCCTGCAGCATCAGCGACAAATTCCAAGGAGCCGCCTGTTGTCTGATAGGAGGTCTAATACGTAAAACGGCCTTGAAAAAATGAACCACCATCGGATGAAGTGCCCATCGAATGCCAGAAAGAGCAGAGATAGCTGAGCAGTGGACTTTCAGGGTGTTAAGCCTAAGACCCTACTCCAGGCCATTTTGTAGGAGACCTAAGACTTCAGAGACAGTAGGAGTACTCATGTTCTGCACAGATGAGTTCAACCATACTGCAAAGGCTTCCCATATTCAGTGGTAAGTAGAAGAAGTGGAGATCTTCCTGGAACATAAAAGGGTAGAGACCACCTGGTCCGATAAGCCCAGGTTTCTTTAGGGATTGCCTTTCAGAAGCCATGCATGAAGCCTGAGCTTGTAAGGTTCTGGGTGAACCACCTTGTGTCAGCAGATCTTCCAAGATTAGAATCTCCCAAGGTTCCTCCATTGCCAACCTCTTCAGAAGAGGAAACCAAGGACGTCTTGGCCAGAAGGGGATTACTGCAATCACTTTGCAACGTTCCCAGTCCTCTGAGCTGGTTCTGAAGTTCCTCAGGAGATGCTGTTGAAGCGGATGCAGATTCCATTGCGCCCATCTGACCAGGTCTATAGTAGAGGTCAGGATACCCAGGAGCTTCATAAACTCCCTTGCGGAAGCAGAAGCCTTTTGAATAAAGACGTGAATGCAATTCTGCAGTGCCAACTTTTTCTCTTGGGCGAGAGATACCATTGTCATGAGGGTATTGAAGTTTGCTCCTAAGAACACCAGCTCCCTTGTTGGTTGTAGATGACTCTTCTCGTGGTTGATGAGCCACCCAAACTGAGAGACAGTCTCGAGGACCAGATGTCTGTGTCGGAGTATGATATCGAAGTCTGAGGCCACTACCAGGATGTCATTGAGGTAGTGGTAAATGGCAACATTCATCTTCCTCAGGAAAGCAATCACCATGACCAGTATCTTCGAGAAGGTCCTCGGGGCTGTACTTATCCCAAAGGGAAGAGCCTGAAACTGGAAGTGCTCCTTTTTTACACAGAATCGGAGAAACTTCTGATGTCTGTCTGTGACTGGAACATGGAAGTAGGCATCTCTTAGACCTATTGAGATTAACCAGTCTCTGTGGTGTATCACAGGGATGATGGAACGGATGGATTCCATGCGAAACCTTCTTATCCTTAAGAAGAGATTGAGCTGGTGTAGGTCTAGAATAGGCCTCCACTTTCCTCCTGGTTTCTTCACCAAGAACAGGGGAGAATAGAACCCTTGGAACTTCTCTCTCAATGGTACAGGAACAATGACCCTTTCTAGTAATAGATTGGTAACATAATGAGTCAAGATGTCTCTCTTTTGTCTGTCGACAGTGAGTCTTGTTCTAATGAATCTTGGTGGAGGGGAAAATTATTCGAACTCCAGAAAATATCCTGCAGTGATTACAGAATTCACCCAAGCATCTGGAATCACACTCTAGGTCCTCCAGAAGAGCAAAAGGTGTGCTCCTACATGAGGGACCTGGCGTAAGTCACCTTCAGAACTGTCTGGTGGGGCGAAAGGAGGAATTTTGAGCCATGGGTCTGAAAGATTTTCTGGTTTGATCACTCTTCCAATTGGAGAGCCGAGTATATTTTCTGCCCGGTCGATAGGTTTTACTATCTCTATAGCCTCCTTGGACCCTGTAAGGATGATGGTCCTGTTTTGGTCTATTCAGACGCCTGTCTTGTGGAAGCATGATTTGCTTAAATGGCTTCTTCAAGCGGTCTGCCAAAAAGCACCTCTCCCAAAAATGGTAGGATGCATAAATTATTCTTGGAAGAGAGGTCAGCTCCCCAGGATCTCAACCATAGAGCCCTTATGGCAGTAACAGAGTGTGCCATGACTTTAGAAAAAAATCCTGATGAGATATGTGGAGGATTCCAACAGTCCATTACTGGCTAGTTTAATCTCCTTCAAGGAGTCTGTCATGCGACGTCTACTCACGCCTCTCTCTATATCCTCCTCCAAATCAAGGATTCATGAACGTAATGCTCTGGACAAAGCAGAGATAGAGACTGCTGGATGACAACCCAAGCCTGCTGTCATGAAGACTTTAGAAAGATCTGCATCAATTCTTTTATCCATGGGTTCCTTGAGAGAAGCATTACTATCAATAGGCAGAGTTTATCTTTTTTGCCACTTTAATAATCGGAGCATCAATCTTTGGGTCCGCCGTCCACATTCTTGAATCCTCCTCCTTAATAGGGTACAATTTTGACAATCTGCCCTGACTTGTAATCCTTTTTCCAGGAGTATTCCACTCTGAGCGAATCAGTTCCTTAATGGATCTGTGCACTGGAAAGGCAGGTTTCCTCTTGTGGAGGTCTCCAAAATGTCTATCAGAAGTTGAAACTTCCTTGACTTCTTCTGGCAAATCCAAAATCTTTCTGACTGCCATGATCAGATGCTCCATAGCCTTGGCCTCTAATGAGCACGGTTTTTCCGTGAACTCTTCCTCACTAGAAGAGATAAGCACCAATTCTAAGGACCCAGCAGCGTGTCTGAAGTCTTCTTCAGATATGTCGGATTCTCGGACAAAGCTCTCACATCTGGGTCTTTTACCTCTATTGGATTCTGAAATCCCTTCCGCCACAGCTTGCTAAATCCAATAAGCTATGTTCTGAGCTGAGGACGTAGAGGCTTGAGGTGACCTGCAATGTTCCGACTCTCCTGCGACCATGGATAAACACTTGCGGCATAGCCTGCAGTTATCCATAGGCCTTGCGCCACATCCAGAACAGGCCACCGGTTTATCCCTCCTCTTAGATGGAGATCTAGGGCCAGACCGGTCTTGAGGGCTGTAAAACACAGAAGTTATATGACTGTACCCTACATGCACTCTTTTTAATCGTAATAAATAGTGAAAAAAATGTTTTAATGCTCACCTATGACCTATTGTAGATTTTGCCAACTTAGCAGATGGAGATGCTGGTAGAAGGGCTATCATAGTAGAAAGGCTATATAACAAAGGTTGTCACAATGAACTTCATGCAGCCAAACTGAACAGCATTATGTATTATAGATTAAAACATAATACATACTTGCAAAGAATGAATGTGGCACTAGAGAGCACTGTATGACAGAGGGAAATGAAAACGCTAGCTTATTTTGCAGAAATACCACCATTTTCAAATTTCCCGCTCTGTGCCTTTAAGAAGGCGCGCATGCGCCGATTGGCCGCAAGTCCGCGGCTCCACCATCTTGGATGATTGCAAAAATGCCGAAAATCAGTCCGTGGCCATTGCGCAAACGCGGGTGTCTTACCGGATGGATGATCGTCTGATCGAGGTCTGGAGGCTTAATCCTGGCAAACACAGGCTCCAGATGCCAGGGGTCTACCCACATGGCTCCCAGGGGTTCCCAATTCATGCAAAGAAAGGGCTACATGTGCCTGGGCTTCCTGTGGATGGAGGCTGACCTCCACAGGGTGAAGATCATAGCAACTAATAACAACTGTCCTAGGGCTATGAGGACAGGAAAAAAAAGACTGAGGTGTGATGGCTGATGGGGTTCCTATTATACCAGGGGAAGGTATGCTTAATTGTTGAATTGTTTGTGTTTTCTGTCCTGAGGGTTAGAGGGAGGAGCTAAACCCATATGTTAAATGCTGCCATGATTAGCCAGGAAAATTTCAATTTCTCTTTAAAATAAAAGTTTTTATTCTGCTGATTACATTGCCAACTAATGAAATAAATAAAGCTAATTCGATGTAGTTATCTGCTCATGAAACCATACTTTCCAACATGCCCTGATTTGGTAGGACAGTATCTATTTGGAATTTCTCTCCATTCTTCCTGAGTTTCTTCTGGTGTCTCACTTCTGGGGAACCTGAAAAACAGACTCAAAACGTACGGTGTGGACACATCCTTAAATGTGTTCATGGCTCTAGAAGATGTGTGTATAACATTTTTAGTAACGGTTTGACTTGGGGGGGGGGGGGTCTTCCAGAAGCTGCCACCTCTAATCTGGAAGGTCTCAGCTCTGAGCTAACCATGGGTGTGCTTGGAATCCCAGCCAATAAGCCATCCTCCACTGCAGGACTCAGAATAGCTAACGGAAGTTCCTAGTACAAGCTTAAAGCCAAAAGGAGGTGTGCAGTGACAAGTGGTTTCCCCTAGACAAGAAATCAAACCATTACTAAATGGTTTGACTACTTGTAAAGGTTGACACCACTGCACTCCTAAAACATAGCCACTACAACACCATAGTGATTACAGTGCTTGCAGTGTTCCATTAAATACAATGTATTCTCTCCCTAGATTTTTATTTAAAAAAAAATGATGATCTACTCAGATGGCAGGTAATCTATTGAATCCAGTTTAACTCAAAATTCTTTAAAACCAAAGATATGAATATAACGCATTTCACCTTTGAAAAGGCTTAGTCATAGATATCTTAATTAAATGCATGAACTAATTCCCTTTATTCATGATGTGCTTACAACTATGATTTATGAAACCTTTAATTAAAATGGAATTTGCACGTAACAAGTTTTGAGAATTTAGTATATATCCTTGTAAAGTTGTGTTATATAAAATAATTCTCCTTTGTATATGTTTTTGTACACAAGCGTGTGGCAAATGTTCTTGTTCCCTATTCCGATTTAGGGATTGTATAATTTATACCTTGCAACCTGATTCAGGTAGGCCGTTTTAGTCCCTCTCCAAAGTTTGTTTTTATTGAATAGTTATGGGTTTATGCAAAGTTTAATAACTATTAAGTGCACTCTGGTGAGTGGTATATATGATCTAGGTCAAAATCTAGAACAAAACTGCTTAATTTCACAGAATGCTATCATTTATTACAATTCTATCTTATTCTCCACATTTTAGTATGTCTTTATAATTCACTGTTTAGTTAATAAACTATGGGGGGAGAGTGGTCACAATACAAATAACACCCCATTCATCTATTCTACAAACTTTCATCTATGTGTTTGCTTTAACAAAAAAAATAATTATAATTAAATCTGAGATAATTATATAAAGCTGCTAATGCAATATGCAATTCCATAGTTTTATGCTATGACTCCAGGACCATGCTGGGTTTATCCATTAGTGGGTTTTATTAAAGTAAAATGAAAAATTATGCCACATAACCCTTCTGCTGTGGTTTTACATCCTAATGTTAAATCCTCGACATCTGCATCTTTACTGTAATAAATATGTTGTAATAAAGCAATATGTATTATTGCTTGCTCTCCTGCTCTATTAAAAATATAGAAATAGTTATGCATTATATGCAGTTCTGTGCGTATAAATTTCCAGCACAATCCCTTGCACTCGATAGCTTGTTACTGAGCTGCCTGAAGCCCAAAGATATAACATTACAATTCAGGTTATGTGGGGTCTGAAATTTTGCTTCTTTATATTGAAGACATGGGAATTTAAAGTGATGGGTCCATATTACCAAAGATGAAATCTGTTACCGTAAAATATAAGGATGGTTGTAGAAGTGCAAACTCTTTGCAGCTATTTTTGTGAACTGTTTAGTATAAATTTACTATAGCATGCATTTACAAATCTCACGATAATTAGCTGTTTTGTTTGTCTGAAAAAAAAAAAAAATATATATATATATATATATATATATATATATATATATATATATATATATATATATATATATGTGTGTGTATATATATAAATATTTTTAGTTTTATCAGGTATTCTCGCTCCGAAGTTAAAGGGGGTGCGTATGAGCAACATTAAAAAAAAAAAACAAGTGTGCTTCATTGCATATGTTATGGTGCAGAGAGTTCCGAGCACCCTCTCTCCATACTAAGAGTGTCTTATAATCGTAGCATACACCCAGCGTATACATAACTACGACATATCTTTCTCCTGTCCTGGAAGATGAGAGCTATGGCCATGAGCTGTTGTGGTCAGACTACCACTTCACAGAGGCAGGCTCGCAGAACTGTAAACAGTCTTGGTGTACACTGATAATATCCACAGTATGTCTGCTAACAACTCACCGAGCATTAGATTGAATTGTTCGCCAATAAACGTCTGCTCGATAATGGTTTGTGAGATAATATCACCCTATAGACTAAAATATGAGACCTCTGATTGGTGGAGCATCTTTTTGGTCAAGTAGGAGTCTTGCTCACATATTCCGGTCAAATGGAGCAGGTGTAGAAGCCTTAAAGATAAGCAATAATTTGTATTTTTCTTTTCTCTGGGAATATTTAAAAAAACAGGGTATTATTCTTGTCAACTGTGTTCATTAAACACAAAAACACCGGGGGGCGTGGCCAACCGACGAACAGAGCAGACGCATGGAGTGAGTGCTCTGAGACCCACCGAGCCCAAAAGCTACTGAAAGGCGATTAACACGGCACAAAACATGTATTTCTGATGGCAGACAACATCAGAGAGCAACATGGCACCCTCAAAACAAACCAAAATTACCAACCAAGTACGACAATCCGGGAAAAACCGTGTGCGGCAAATCCAAGATGTCGACGACACCACGCCACACTCGCCCATGTCAGATGGCCCAGCCAACCTAGACGATAACTCTAACGCACAGGATGCCTATCCGGTGACAAACAAGAGCCTTCATATAATGTACGAGATCTTAAGGGATCCCTTAAGGCGGATTTATGCCAAATAGCAGCAGATTTGAGACACAATATAAAGGAGCTGGGAGGCCGCACAAGTCAGTTAGAAGAAAAGACTGATGAACTTTGCGTTGTACATAATGACCTCGTGGACAAAATACAGCCCTTGGAGGAAGAACAGTCTACTATGAAACTTAAGCTCGCAGAAATGGAAGACAGAGCTCGACGAAACAACCTCCGCTTCCGGGGCTTGGCAGACACAGTATCACAAGAGGCCCTACCGCAGTACCTGAGGGACCTGTGTAAAATCCTGGTTCCGCACCTGGCTGATGAGGCCTGGACACTGGACAGAGCGCACCGCTTGCCAAGGCCTGCCTGGTTCACTGCGGACACTCCTAAGGACACTTACTCGCTTCCACTACTATGGATCTAAAGACGAGCTCCTTAAAGCGGCAAGGAAAGCTCCGGTGCTGCCGGAACCATATCAAAGACATCTCCATCTTCGCAGACCTTTCCGCAGCCACCATGGCCCACAGGCGAGAGTTCATAGACGTCACCAAGACGCTCCGTAACCACGATATATCCTTCAGATGGGGCACCCAACCAAGTACTGGAACCTGAAGTGGGTCTGGCCAAGCTTAAAGAATGGGGTCTGCACCACGTCATGGGCAAATACACATCACAAAAACCCCCACCAAAGAAGTTGAAGCCTGAATGGACACTTGCCGGCTCACCAAAGAAACAAAACCCAGTGCCTATGGAACAACCTGCAAAAGGAACTCCTTCATATATACACGGAACACTTGAGTATCATTATATGTTTATAGTTATCTTAATGCTTTTGTTATTCCCATGTACTTTGAACACCTAAAATACCTGTCTTCACTGACATAATAACTGTAATAGGGTTACTCCAATGTCTAATTCTAACGGGCCCTTGTAACCCATAGATTTTTAATTTCTGAGGCTTCCGTACACTACGGTAGCAGTAACAGTTTATAGAAACATAGAAACATAGAAACATAGAATGTGACGGCAGATAAGAACCATTCGGCCCATCTAGTCTGCCCAATTTTCTAAATACATTCATTAGTCCCTAGCCCTGTCTTATAGTTAGGATAGCCTTATGCCTATCCCACGCATGCTTAAACTCCTTTACTGTGTTAACCTCTACCACTTCAGCTGGAAGGCTATTCCATGCATCCACTACCCTCTCAGTAAAGTAATACTTCCTGATATTATTTTTAAACCTTTGTCCCTCTAATTTAAGACTATGTCCTCTTGTTGTGGTAGTTTTTCTTCTTTTAAATATAGTCTCCTCCTTTACTGTGTTGATTCCCTTTATATATTTAAATGTTTCTATCATATCCCCCCTGTCTCGTCTTTCCTCCAAGCTATACATGTTAAGATCCTTTAACCTTTCCTGGTAGGTTTTATCCCGCAATCCATGAACCAGTTTAGTAGCCCTTCTCTGAACCCTCTCTATGGTATCAATATCCTTCTGAAGATACGGTCTCCAGTACTGTGTACAATACTCCAAGTGAGGTCTCACCAGTGTTCTGTACAATGGCATGAGCACTTCCCTCTTTCTACTGCTAATACCTCTCCCTATACAACCAAGCATTCTGCTAGCATTTCCTGCTGCTCTATTACATTGTCTGCCTACCTTTAAGTCATCAGAAATAATCACCCCTAAATCCCTTTCCTCATATGTTGAGGTTAGGACTCTATCAAATATTCTGTACTCTGCCCTTGGGTTTTTACGTCCAAGATGCATTATCTTGCACTTATCCACATTAAATGTCAGTTGCCACAATTCTGACCATTTTTCTAGTTTACCTAAATCATTTGTCATTTGGCTTATCCCTCCTGGAACATCAACCCTGTTACATATCTTAGTATCATCAGCAAAAAGACATACCTTACCATCAAGACCTTCTGAAATATCACTAATAAAAATATTAAAGAGAATGGGTCCAAGTACAGATCCCTGAGGTACCCCACTGGTGACAAGTCCAAGCTTCGAATATATTCCATTAACTACAACCCTCTGTTGCCTGCCACTCAACCACTGCCTTACCCATTCAACAATATTGGAATCCAAACTTAAAGATTGCAGTTTATTCATAAGCCTTCTATGTGCAACAGTGTCAAAAGCCTTACTGAAATCTAGGTAAGCAATGTCTACTGCACCACCCTGATCTATAATTTTAGTTACCCAATCAAAAAAATCAATAAGATTAGTTTAGCATGATCTCCCTGAAGTAAACCCATGTTGTCTCTGGTCTTGAAATCCATGTGTTTTTAGATGTTCATCAATCCTATCCTTTAACATGGTTTCCATCACTTTCCCCACTACTGAAGTAAGGCTTACTGGCCTATAGTTGCCCGACTCCTCCCTATTACCTTTCTTGTAAATGGGCACAACATTCGCTAACTTCCAATCTTCTGGGACTACTCCTGTTAACAATGATTGGTTAAATAAATCTGTTAATGATTTTGCTAGTACACCACTAAGCTCTTTTAATAGCTTTGGGTGTATTCCATTAGGTCCCATTGACTTATTTGTCTTTACTTTTGACAGTTGAAATAGAACCTCTTCCTCTGTAAACTCGCGTGTAATAAATGACTCATTTATCCTTTTTCTCAACTGAGGTCCCTTTCCTTCATTTTCATCTGTAAATACAGAACAAAAATATTCATTGAGGCAGTCAGCTAGACCTTTATCCTCTTCTACATACCTTCCTTCTTTTGTTTTTAATCTAACTAATCCTTGTTCTACTTTTCTTTTCTCATTTATGTATCTAAAAAATGTTTTATCCCCCTTTTTTACTGACTGTGCTATTTTCTCTTCTGTGTGTGATTTGGAAGCTCTTATAACTTGCTTAGCCTCTTTCTGCCTAATCTTATAGATCATTTTGTCTTCCTCACTCTGGGTTTTTTTATAATTCCTAAATGCTAACTTTTTGTTTTTAACTATTTTGGCCACATCTGCAGAGTACCACAGTGGTTTCTTGAATTTTTTGCTTTTACTGACAAGCCTAATGCAATTTTCTGTTGCCTTCAATAGTGCAACTTTTAAGTAATCCCATTTCTCTTGGACTCCATTTAAATTGCTCCAGTCTGAGCAGGCCTCATTGATAGTCTTCCTACTCAGTACAGACAAAGACCACAACTGCAAAAATACTATCACCATTATTAGGACCCTTCCAATTTCAGATGCGCAAGTAATGGGAAACTTAAGTGACTACAGTTTAGAAATGTTTATATTCCTCTGGTGGTCAGTAGGGTTACCCCTAAGTATAACGAAGCCATAGAAAACCATCTAGAGCTGTATATCGGTGGGTCATCCACCACTCCTCCTTGACCAAACCTTGTATGGTGTTCTTTGTAACCTACACTTAGGTCGCAATCTTTGCGGTTCTCGCAAAGGTGTATTACATTTATGTTATGATTTGTACAGCTTTGTTTGTATTGTTCTCCTACCCTTCTCCTCATGTCCCCCCTTGTACACAAGATCACTAGCAGAAACCAAGTTTTGATCTCTACAATGACGACATACACACAATATTTGAGCATCATGCCCTTACAATCCTCGTATAGCCAAGACATGAGACAATCAAAGCTTTACCAACACACAACAACCTCCCTCGCACATACATACGGTAATTCTCATGGCATCCTCCTTTAAAATTCCATCCCTCAACATAAAGGGTCCGAATAGTCCATATAAACGTCGCCTGGCTATACAAGAAATGTTAAAATCTAAAGGCAGCAATAGTGTGCTTTCAGGAGACCCACTTTTGTTCGCGTAACCCCCCCCCCAACTCAATAGCAAAAGATATCCCCAAGCCTACCACGCATACTCCCAGAGTAAATCCAAGGGGGTCTCCGTCTTTTTTCACACAGATTGGGTTTTTAAAGAAACTTCACAACACACAGATAAAGTGGGCAGACTATTGGTGTTGGTGGGATCGCTAAACGGTTTTCTGGTCACCATTGCATCCCTATATGCTCCTAATAAAGACCAGATAACATTCATCCACCAAGCCCTGAAAAAAATAAAGACAATGAAACAAGGACACGTTATTATTTGTGGCTACTTTAACTGTGCTCTCAACCCTGAATTAGATATCTGAAGGGAACTGAACAAAAACCCCACAACACAATCGAAATCCAAAGGCTCCCTCCTCTCCACATTGCTATTTGAAAACAACTTGTATGACACTTGGCGCACTAAATACCCCAAAGAAAGGGACTACACATACTTCTCCCCAGTGCATCTGACATACTCTCATATAGACCTCTGTGTGGTAGATGTTACAACACTACCAAATGTGAGGGAGGTGTCCATAGGGATGAGGACATGGTCAGACCATGCACCAGTCACAATCACTTTCACAGCACTTTACCCGGCCAGAGGTAGGGGAAAATGGAGGCTTAATGAAGGCCTCCTAGACGTGGCCCCAGTGCTGCAAGCGGTTACCAATGAAGCCACCTTATACTTTCAGGAAAACACATCAAGAGACACCCCAATCAGCACAGTGTGGGTAGCACAGAAGGCAGTGAGGCGAGGGATACTTATCCGGGAGGGTTCAAAAAGGAAAAAAATAACTGCAGATGCCCAGAACAATCTAATACAAGAACTTACAACCCTGGACACTCAGAATAAACTAAGACCATCCATTTCATTATCTAAGAGAATAGGTGAAATTCAGAACGAACAACAATCTCTATCCATGGCAACCACTGAACGCTGGATGAGATCCCTAAAACTCACACACTATACCCAGGGTAATAAAGCAGGCACACTCTTAGCAAACAAACTTAAGGCCAAATATCTCCAATCATAAATCCCCTACATCCACTCCAACTGTAAAGGCATACTATACAACCCGGTAGACATAGTGAACAAACTAGCACAATACTACCATAACTTATATAACCTTAAAGACGATCAGACCGCATCCCAACCGAGTACTAGGGACATACACTCTTTTTTAGAAGACATCACAACACTACCCCGACTAACCCAACTTCAAAGTATGGCCCTTGACGACCCACTTACAGAAGACGAAGTTACGTGAGCAATCGAATTCAGTCCGAAACATAAAGCTTCAGGGCCAGATGGGCTGTTCAACTATTACTATCATCGACTAAAATCGACTCCCGTTCCTCACTTTACTCTTCAATGGCATAAAAGACAACGGCTAAATTTCTCTATTAAACACTGATTTTAAATTATACGCAAAACTATGGGCTTCTAGACTCAAACCCCTACTCACGGAATTAGTGTCGGAGGAACAAGCTGGCTTTGTACCTGGAAGACAAGCAGGAGATAACACCAGACACTTCATCAACTTAATAAATTGGGCCAAAAAAAGTAACCAGAGGGGGGTTATCCTAGCGCTAGATGCCAAAAAGGCGTTCGATCGTATACACTGGGAATACATGACACTAACACTTACCAAACTGGGCTTCTCAACATCTACCCTCACTGGAATTATGGCCCTCTTCCAAAGTCCTGCAGCTAGAGTTTTCAACTCCGGTTTCCTATCAGATCCGTTTAACATTAGTAACGGTACCTGCCAGGGTTGTCCACTCTCACCCCTTCTGTTCATCTTATGCCTAGAGCCACTCATCCATTGCATAAAAACGCACCCGGGCATAAAAGGTCTCCATACTCCAGCAGGGACCCAGAAAATTGCACTATTTGCAGATGATATCCTGCTATACATCACTGAACCACACACATCAATACCCCACTTAATGGAATTACTAAAACAATACGGGGAAGTCTCCTACTATAAAAATAACCTAACAAAAACCCAAGTACTACCCATAGGTATCCCCACCCCAGCAACACAAACGCTAGAGCTGATCCACCCATTTGACTGGAGAACCACAACCCTAAAATACTTGGGCATCAACCTAACAAAATCCGCTGCCCAACTCATACAGGAAAACCACCAACCAGTAATTCACAAAATACAAGCCCAATTAGACTCATGGCAAGGTCTAGAGGTGTCATGGCTAGGCAGGATTCACACTACCAAAATGATGGCACTGCCCCATGTGTTGTACCTCTTTCGTACGATACCGGTGGCACTGCCAGACAAACTCATAAAGAGGTTTCAAAACATATTAAATAACTATATCTGGAAAAAAAAACCTTCAAGAAAGGCCTATGAAAGGAGGCTTAGGGGTCCCTAATGTAAAAGCCTACTATAAGGCAGCTATCTTAGCACAGGGAATGGGGATTTTATCTGGGGGTAAACCCCCCATTTGGAAACATTTGGAGGATGCATGTATCTACCCAGCCACAATAGAACACTTGCTTTGGTCAGGCACAAAATGGGACTCAAAAAAACAAGGCTGCATGCCTAGCACACGACTATTGATCGATGGTTGGGCAAGATGGGCCAGCTGACTCACGGGAACAGCAAACCTCCTCTTCTTTGCCCCTATTGAGGTCCTCATTTCCATATCAATGGACATCCCCATCAAAAAATGGATATGCAAAGGGATAAAATATATTCACCAACTTTACCACACACAGGGTCTAAAACCATTTCCAGAATTACAATCAGATTTTAACCTGCCAGCTAGGGACATATTCACATACCTTAAAGTGAAACACATCATACAAACATGCAACATACAATACTGTGATGAGTCTCAGTTAACCAAATTTGGGCTACACGACATAGGCAAAGGCACGAAAACTAAACCACTATCCCTGTGCTACAATTCCATAAATGATGCAAACCCACTCTCACATCTTAGCTACATGGACCAATGGGAGAAGGAATTGAGCACCTCCATACCTATACCTATTTGGCTTCAAGCCATACAAATCACCAAAACATCATCACAAAGTCTGTCCCACTGGAAAGCAAACTGCAAAATCCTAATGAGATGGTACCTGGTCCCAGGCAGGTTGGCTCAGATGTACCAAACCGCTTCATCTCTGTGTTGGAGATGTGGCACACACGTGGGAACACTTTTTAGTACCATATTGGCGGCAGATAGAGAAGGTTCTCCAAACACTCATGCCGACTCCTGTTCCATTTACACCAGAATGCTACCTTCTACACCTCTCCACGGCAATCTTCTTATCACACCAAAGGGTTGTCACTATTCACATGCTAGCAGCAGCTAAAACAAGTATAGCAGGCCACTGGAAAGAACCTAGCGTGCCATCAATATCAGAAGTATGGAATAGAGTAGACTCCACATATGAATATGAACGTATGGCGCGCAGAATTAAAGGAAAGGAGGAACTGCATACGAAAGAATGGGCCAGTTGGACGGCTCACAAACTGTCCTTAAAACCCCCATAAACAATTTGCATGCAATAGTCTAAGCCGATGTCTACAATAAACCCACACCCAAACAATACAACACCAAGCCAGGGCATTTACTCCTCAAAATGGTACCATGCACAATTATGCCAACATGTTGTTGTTGTAGATCAATGATTGAGTATAAGGAAAGATAAGTTGATCCAGTGCTCTGCACAGCACCAAAATATGACATTTATTGCTTACCCCATCCCCCTTTTTCCTTTCTGTATCCCATTGTTTCTCTATGTTTACATTATACTGAACAAAAAACACAATAAAAAGCAGAAATTGAAAAAAAACACAAAACACCTTGCGTTTCTTTAAACTGAAATAATTATATAAATTCAAATAATGTTTAAAAAAATATAAAAATTCTAATTTGATCACTATAGAAGGCAGAAGAGTTGGTCTGCTTTCCGAGATGTTGAATAAATGTAGTATATTTGGGGCCTTGCCTTAGTGTCACACATGCATATCACATGGCTCATTCTAAGTGATGCTGGGGAAACAGGCAAACACTAGGTGTATTGTATTATCTATGCACTTAACAGCATTCAACCTCCATTACTGAAAACACTTAATTAGATGCAGGTACTAAAATTCAAGTCACAAGAGAAATACTTCATTGATTCTCAGACAGTTCATTGTTGAAATTGTATTTTTAGTGATTTTCAATTGTGTCTCTCTGTAATACAGAGACAAGAGACTGCATGACTTTTGAAGACAACCGCTTCGCCAGATTTGAGAAATGGTTTGGGTAATCTTCTCTCATTACATTTATGTGTATGCTATTTGATTGATCTTTTTTAGAGGGTGATAGTGTTCCCTCTAAGCTGATTGCATATACAGTTGAGCACAAAGTGCGTATTTTTAATTTTCCTGAACACACTAGTCTGAAGGAAAGAAGTTTTAGCTGGCACTGAAAATGTAACTTTCAAACTAAAAATAAATTGTCTTGCGAAGCATGTTAGGTCAGTTTAAATAGCTACACTTTTTAATATAATACGCCTTGAATTTATTGTTAGATTATAGCATCCCATGTTTTAATAGCTTAAAGTAATCAATTCATCTTTCATATGTGATGTGGTAGTTTAATTTGAGTTACCCATAAAGGTGTTGATTAAAACAACCTTTTCTTCGTATCCAGGGCTGTGTTAAAGAAAGCATTAAAATGATTTTACTATGTAAGAATAAGTCTCTGTGTGATATCAGATACAATGTAAGAACAGATTGAGAGGTCAATGGTTGTAATCATAGACGATTTTGCAGGGTCTAAAGTTCCACCACAGGAGATAAAGATTTAAAAAATATACATTTTAAATTAAAAAGCTATTCATCCCAAGCTTCAAATAATTGTTACTCTAAAATGTCTAAAATGTTAAACAAAAATAATAGTAAGGGTGTTAATCAAGTGATGGGATTAATAATTCCATCACTTGAGAATATGTTTAATTTATCATCTAAAATAAAAGTAAAGTGATATACATAAAACTGACTAATAAATAATATTCAATGTAGGGATACAGATAGAAATGTCTTAAGGATCAAGGAGGGGAAAATTATAACAATATAACTATATTATCACAATTTAAACCTATTTAGTTTAGAAAAACGTCGCCTGAGAGGGGATATGATAACATTATACAAATATATTCGGGGCCAATACAAACCATTGTGTGGAAATCTATTCACAAACCGGACTTTACATAGGACACGAGGCCATGCGTTTAGACTGGAAGAAAGAAGATTTCGTCTAAGGCAAAGGAAAGGTTTTTTACTGTAAGAACAATCAGGATGTGGAATTCTCTGCCTGAAGAAGTGGTTTTATCAGAGTCCATACAGATGTTCAAACGGCTACTAGATGCATACTTGCAAGAACAGAATATTCAAGGATATAATCTTTCAATGTAGGGTAATAACTGCTTGATCCAAGGATAAATCTGACTGCCATTCTGGGGTCAAGAAGGAATTTTTTTCCTAGCTTGTTGCAAAATTGTGCTTCAAACTGGGTTTTTTTGCCTTCTTTTGGATCAACAGCAAAAAACAAATGTGAGGAAGGCTGAACTTGATGGACGCAAGTCTTTTTTCAGCTATGTAACTATGTAACTATGTAACAATTTTGTTGCGCAACTAACCACTACATCAGTGGTTTCCAATGCAATGATCAAAGTACACCAATGGTTTTCTCAGTTTCCCATTAAAATAGAAATGGGAAATGCCTAAATTGTGGACTTCTTGAGGACTAGGTTTGGCAACCACTGTACTAAATAACCATAAAGTAATAATACAAACATTTTCTATACATTTTAAAATAATGAAAGTTGATAAAATTAAAAGAGGTAGAAGTATTGAGGAGATAAACATTTTAAGATAAATGTGGGGTGGTGCTTGACTGCCATGCCATGATTCTGTAAAGTCTATGTCCCCCGGGAGGTCATGTCTTCTAAGCAATGCTGATCGATGATGAGCCAAAAGCCTATGTGATTCCAGCTATTTGTACTTTTCAGCTAACGTAGAACCCAGAGCTAGCAACATCATTGGCTTTACCTAGCAAGCCATCATAGGAGCACCCACGGCGTGATAACTCAAAACAGAACTAACCCAGACGGTTTAGCGCAAAGAGCTTCTTATTTTTCCTCCTCATAATGCTGATCCTCCTCATTCGCTTTCCCTGCAAGTTGATGGTACTTGCATCAGTCCGTCCTTGCAAGCTCATTGTCTTAATGCTATCTTTGATCCTGGCCTCACCTTTGCACCTTATATCCAGTATGTTGATATAACCTGTCAATTCCACCTTAAAAACATCGCCTGCATCCACCCCTTTCTCAAGCAAGATACAGCCAAGGAGTTTGTTCATGCTCTGGTAATCTCTCGCATGGATTATTATAATTTTTTTTATATTATAATTAGTTGGTCTCCCCAGAATCCAAACAGCTCTACAATCTGTAATGGATGCTGCTGCGATGCTGTTCTTTTTCACCCGTCTCTCCTCCCATAACTCGCCGCTCTGTAGATCCTTACAATGGCTTCCTGTATCCTATAGGTGTCGATTCAAAATACTAACCCTTACCTATAAATCTTTAAACAAATATTTTTATTACTAATCGACAAGCAATCATATTCCATGATATACACTAGTTACATTATTTTCTATTACTATAAAGAGTTTAGTTTTCAGTTTAACTTGTTTTAGCTCAGAATGTGCAACAGTCTTCTAGATTCTGTTTCTACATATGTTTGTTTTTCTATCTTTTTTACTCTCTTCTAGTGATCTTATTATTATGTATATTCTCTGTGGTTTTTTTTGTAATTGATATCTGTGGATATTTGTACTACACTTTTGGCATGTGTGCTGTCGTACCTGTTTATACATTTGTACAACAAAAATAAAGAATTTCAAGGGGTTGTGGAAAGACACAGAATAAAAAAAAACAATCTGTTTGCAGGTAACGTTCTGCAGTCATTGTCAAATTAAAATACAATTGATAATAGTATATGGGGAAATTAGTGGAACACCACTTTGTTTCCACATGTTTAATAGATGACATACAGTTTACAATGCACATATTCTAGATAACATATATAAATAGTTTAAAAGTACATAGTGAAATGAATACATTGCCGGTAGAGAACCTCAGTCAGGAGGCATCATACGCATGAATAACATTGCATATATAACATAATATACAAAAATCAAAAAGAAAAGAACAAGGATTGAGAAATCTAACATCAAAAATGTACAAATATAAAAAATATACTCGGGTGATGGCATGAGCAAGGAATCAGTTCAAAAATGTCCAAAGGCTATAAGGTGTTTTGTTTAGGATTAGAAAAAGAAATGATTAAAGGGGTGATGTCTTGGAACATATTTCCCCTTGCAAAAAATCAAGAGCATTGGTTGGTGATGCAATAGATCAATGTATGATTTTTTTTTTAAATTTGTTTTTATTCAGTAAGTTTCAAGATATTTACAGAAATGTCACAGCAAACAAGAAATCAACAGGCATATTAGATCCAGTGACATTGGGAATAACGATAGATGTTACCTCGCATGTACAGACATAGTAGTAACACGTGCGCTCATATAATACTTATATTAAGCATACATTAACATATACATGTACATTTTCAGTGCTTGGTCTTACTTGATCTTGTACACAGTGCAACATTCCATAGTAAAAAACAAAAACAGTGTTACAGGAAATAACAGAAAAAAGAAGGAGGAAATAGTTAAACACTTAAGACTACTGCTTTGGCCACAAAGCAATGTAACATGACCAAATAGTTTGGATGTGGTCTTCTGTTTATGATATAGCAACACATAGTGGGAGTTGCAGAACTACTGGCTGCTAAGTGCATCCTGCTGGCTGCATGTGGAGGGCTGCATTAGTATGGGGCTAAGATATGGCGGGTGGTACAAGGCTAACCTAAGGTGCATACCAGGGGGCATTTGGTCCAGTCTCTGTCTGGAATGTATACCCAGGGAGAATCTTCACCAAAACAGAACTTGAGCTCAAGGAGCAGTGCACCTTTGAAAGGGTACTGAGAGGGTCTCCCCTACCTTTTGTTGTAAAGAGTAGAGGGGAGAGGAGGCAACCCTGGCATGGTTCCGTTCCCTATAGTGAAAGCGAGGGAGTTCTGGCTGTTGACTTTGACTGTTACAGAGGGTTCCCTGTACAGGCACCTGACCTATGCCCTGTACTTCACCCCAAACTCCAATGACTCTAATGTAGAAAATATATAGGGCAAGTCCACACTGTCAAATGCCTTTTCTGCGCCAATGGAGAGGTACCCCATGAAGCAGGTTCAAGATTTTATATCTTGCATCCCTGCCTGGGAAGAAACCTGCCTTATCAGAGTGAGCTAGGCCAGGCAGAAGGAAAGTGAGTTTTTAATAATTTTTGAAGGAGTGGAGACTGGGTGAGCGTCCAACGGAAAAGGGAAGGGAGTTCCAAAGGAACGGTGCAGCCCTAGAGAAGTCTTGGATCAGAGTTGGGAGTACGAACAGAGGATAGACGCAGGTCTTTGGCAGAGCGTAGGGTCCTAGACAAGACATACTTGTGTATTAGGGAGGAAAGATAAGATGGGAGTAGCATTATGTAGACATTTGAAAGCAAGAACCAGAATTTTATATTGAGCCCTATATCTTACGGTAAGCCAATCCAGGGTTGGGCGCATGTAAGACCAGTGAGAAGTGGATTGCAGTAGTCAAGGTGAGATAGGACAGTGGCATGGACCAGCACCTTAGCCGCATCTGGTGTTAAGTAGGGGCAGATGCGCGCAATGTTTTTGAGATGGAAGTGGCAGGATTTGGTGATCGACTGGACAAGAGGGGTAAAGGAGAGGTTGGAGTCAACGAGAACACCTATGCAGTGAGCCTGCATGGTGGAGCTGATGGTAGCACCATTAACATGGAGTGAGGCAGAGATGGGAGTTGCAACACTTAAGGGAGAAAAGACCAGAAGTTCTGTTTGAACTTAAGGAAGTGGGCAGCCATCCAGTTAGAAATAGCATAGATGAAGTCAGAGACACTAGTCAGGAGGGAGGAGGGAGGGAGAGATCAGAGGAGGACAGATAGATTTGTGTGTCATCTGCATAGAAGTGTTATTGGAAGCCAAAGGACCTGATAAGTTTACCAAGGGAGGCAGTATAGATCAAGAACTGTAGGGTACCAAGGACTGAACCTTGGGGGACACCAACAGAGAGAGGTTGTGAGGAAGAGGCAGAGCCAGAGAAAGAAACACTAAAAGAGTGCTGGGTGAAGTAGGAGGAGCACCAGGAGAGAGCAATATCTCATAGACCGAGATTACGGAGGATGTGAAGAAGCTGTTGATGATCAACAGTATCAAAAGCAGTCCAAAAGGTCAAGGAGAGTTAGGATAGAGTAGTGACCATGAGATTTTGCAGTGAGTAGATAGTTTGATACTTTGGTCAGAGCAGTTTCCACAGAGTGCTGAGGGTGGAAGCCAGACTGAAGTGGGTCGAGCAGAGTATTGGACTCAAGGAAGTCTGTCAATCTCACATACACAAGTCTTTCAAAGGGGGGGGGGGAGAGATCAGAGGAGGACAGATAGATTTGCATGTCATCTGCATAGAAGTGTTATTGGAAGCCAAAGGACCTGATAAGTTTACCAAGGGAGGCAGTATAGATCGATAGCTGTAGGGGACCAAGGACTGAACCTTGGGGGACACCAACAGAGAGAGGTTGTGAGGAAGAGGCAGAGCCAGAGAAAGAAACACTAAAAGAGCACTGGGTGAGGTAGGAGGAGCACCAGGAGAGAGCAATATCTCATAGACCGAGATTACGGAGGATGTGAAGAAGCTGTTGATGATCAACAGTATCAAAAGCAGTCCAAAAGGTCAAGGAGAATTAGGATAGAGTAGTGACCATGAGATTTTGCAGTGAGTAGATCGTTTGATACTTTGGTCAGAGCAGTTTCCACAGAGTGCTGAGGGCGGAAGCCAGACTGAAGTGGGTCGAGCAGAGAATTGGACTCGAAGAAGTCTGTCAATCTCACATACACAAGTCTTTCAAGGATCTTAAATGCAAAAGGCAGTAGCGAGATAGGGCGATAGTTGGACGGGGAGTTAGGATCAAGGTTGGGCTTTTTTAGAATCAGGGTTACAGTTGCATGTTTGAAGGGTATTGGAAATATACCAAAGGAGAGAGAGAGATTGAGAATTTTAGTGATAGGCAAAGCAAGAGAAGGAGACAGAGTATGGATGAGATGCAAGGGAATAGGATCAAAGGAGCAGGTGGTAGGTTGGGAGGACCGGAGCAGATCAGTCCCCTCTTCCGTGCAAATGAGCATAGAACATAGGTTAAGTCGGTAGGAGGTGGAGGAGCAACAGGGCAAAGAAAAGAGTTAAAAGTGTGGAATAGTCGTTTAGGTTTGTGGGAGAGTGGGGTTATGAGGGTATTGAAGTAATTAACTTTTGCAGAGAAAAGAGCTAAGCTATAAGAGCGCAGCATAAATTTATAGTGGAGAATGTCAGATGCGGAGTGAGACTTCCTCCAGCAGCGTTCAGCAGTTCTGGCGCATTTTTGGAGGCATCAAGTCAGCTGGGTGTGCTAAGGTTGTAGTTGGGGGCACCTGCTGCATTTAAGTGTAGGAGGTGCCATGATGTCTAGTTGAGAGGAGAGGGTGGAATTGTAGAAGTGTGACCCAAACGACTTTCATTGTGGAGTTGAGAGACATTTGTTCTCTACATATTTTATTATTCTACATTGCATAGCACAAGGATCAGAGAAGAATCATTACACTCCAACTCAACATGCATCACAGGTACCCCCTTAATATGTGTGGGTACTATTGACCTCAACAATATTGGATCTGTCATTCTTCAGTATTTCATAAAGGTATAATCTTCCTGAAATACTGATTAAGACTGAGTTGAAATTCCAACACAATTCAAAGATATAAGACAAACTACTATGTCTTATGGAAACATCTGAGGTTCAAAAATTTGACAAATTGCAGGACTCCTCTGTCAACATTTTTCCAATCCCAGTAGCATTACAAATGACAGCTGTAGGATTCCTGCTCTATCTATGGAGGATCCTGCGGTATTGCGCATGCGCAAGAGTAAAGAACTAATCTGGCTCCTGGCAGCTGAAGCCCCAGGAGCCAAAAAGGACCTGCAGTGTTAAAACTGTGATTGCTGCAACTAAACCTCACCTTCCTTGCATCGCACAGCCAACAGATGCACACTGGATCTGTGTGTTTCGACGGTCTTTATGAAATGGGAAATAGCTAAATTTTGCAATGATTGTATTAAGAGTATTGTGACAGATGCATCTGTATGAATGGTGTGGCTGGTTCGTCTAGTTTGCCTCCCTTCGCGGAATTGCCTGTCCATATGCCCCTATTCGTCTTTTTGGACTTATACCGAATGAAACTACTGAACGGACGGCCACCCAGAAGAGAATTGTGCTGCTGGTTAACCTCTTGGCCCCAATTAGAACTTTGTGGTTAACCGCAGACACCTCTTAATTATAACCGAATGCAGGGTGGTCGTCGTTTGTATGCCAACCACGAGGCAGCGGCCATTTTAAAACACGCGAAAGACCAGCGGTGTTCGGCGCAGATTCTATGGAACTATAAACAGACATTTTTTCTACCGAACACCGCTGAAACTACCAACTGCCCTTCTCATTCGTCAAGGCGTGGGAACACCGGTCTGTTCTTGAGTTTGGATAATACGAATGGACTTAACCCAGATAGCCATCCCATGGAGTCAATCGCATACTGAAAGACCTGTAAAAGACTTTGACTCCATGGCGATTGAACTGTGCGTATGGGATCTGAGCGCTATTCGGTAGATATATGCACTCAGATCCAGGCTATCTGGGGATACGTTGCACGAATATAAAATGTTCGATATTTGTACAATTACTTATTTTTATGTATTTTTAATGACGATTTGCCTCTGTCCTGGGAGATAATTGAATTACTTCTCAATTATCTCCAGGGCAGAGGGGAGGAAGCCAGAATGCATTGTGGGAATATTCTGTGACTGTATGTCCTAAACTGATACATGTCTGTCCGTGGTTACAGTCTCCTATTTGGTCCCCTAGGGGAGTGTCCACCAAGTGGGAGACCTGCATAAATACGGGCGGGTAGCCCACAGTAAAGCCAGTTCTTGTTTTACCCTTAATGCGGAGCTTGGTCTCGTTATTGGGGGGGATTTACTACACACGGTTAGCGAATGATTGCTGGAAACGTAAGCCGCTTGAAGATTATATTTGTTCGGCTGTTAGCCGCGATTCGTGGATTTATTGTTCAGGAGTTTGGAGGACTCGTACGGATACCGTTCGGGAGATTGGCGTATTCCCCTGGCTTCAGTTCGTGCGTTTGAGGTCTATAGGAATTGAGCCTGCATTACTAAAGAGGAGGAGCTCAACTAAACGGCGGTTTCGCTCTTCTGTGCTAGGGGTGTCTTAACAAGTATCTTTAATTACTCAATCAAGCAGATGTTATGAACATTAGATAGATGGTATTAGCATAGTGCTAGGGTTAGGGATAGGCATCGAATGAAATTATTTCCCATGAGTTCTGTGTAAGTAAATTTAGGTGGCAAGGGTTTTTACTTAATGTTACCATGTTGAGACTTTTCAAGTAATTTTACTTAATGTTAATTATAATGCACTATATATACCCCTGCACAATAAGCACCTTGAGAGAACAAAAGATCCATATGCATTTGACCAGATCACATTACTCATTAGTGACAAATTCTCATCCATTGTATAGGATTCTGTATGTAGTGTGTTTCCCAAAATGAAATGTTTCCTTGTAGCACTCTTCCTGTGTTCAAATTCTAATTACTGCATTTCTTAGAATATACAATCTGTGGGTTACAAGATGACCTGCTTTACAGAATAAAAACATGTACTTACATAGAGCTCAGCCTTCCTTGCAATTGTGCAATTGATTTTGGCTTCTGTATTAATCCCCAATGAGTAGAATTAAGTGAAGCATTATAATTACCTTGTGTCTACTGTGCTGGCAACTTGCGTAAGGAAATGTCTGCACAGAAAGGATAGCAAAGGTATACTAGTAACAATATTAATGGCCTGATCACTGAAATTGTCTAAAGTCTCCTCCCAGCTGAGCAGCAAAACCTTGGCTGCATCATTATTTGTGTGTCTCTTCTGTTTAGCAACATGGGAGACTCCTGTCCTCTCAAATCAGTCTCATTCCGAACATTACCAAGACATTCTATGAATAAAGTATGCTGTTCATGTATCCTTCTGATACCAGGTGTCCTTAATATTAATAGATATTTCTGATTAGAAAACAAACTGTGACATAAACTCATTTTCTGTTGACATTTTCCTGATCGCTTAATGGGAAATTACAAACATAAAAACAACCCTTTTCTCAGACAATGTAAACCATGTTTACATTTGCCCAAAAACACACCACAGATTGACATCCACTGAAGGCACATTTTCCTTAAGAAAATCACGCACAGCATGTTGACTGTAAATGCATTCAATGCTTCTCATAGAAAAGGACTGAGTTTGCTGCTTCAGTGAGAAGCATTTGATTGCCAGAGAGCAGTGTAACATGTGCCTTCAGTGGTTGTCAATCTGTGGTGTGTTTTTGGGCAAATGTAAACATGGTTTACATTGTCTGAGAAAAGGGACAACATCCATGCACCAAAATTACAACACTGAGATGTAGTAGCTTTAGTGTTTAGATTCTCCCTTTAATGAGTACAATCTCACAACATTTGGCATCAACAAGGCATCACAACCTCAATTTACACAATAGTAAGTAAAACTGATACAGGTAAAATGCCGTACTTTATGTCACATTGAAATGTAATTTTTTTCATGATTTCACAATAGATTGATTGAGCAGCTGCAAGAAGATTATCTCCTGAATTTTATTTAATTTTCATATTTGTTTAGGGAGTGCCTGAATCATTTTTTTTCCCCAAGTACATGCATGACCCAGAAGAGAAAAGATATCAAATTGAAAGACCTGCACTAGTTGTCATGTAGATAAGAAACATACTCCCAATGAATTAATGTTTATATTGATGATGGTCATTTAAGTTAGAAACATAGAAACATAGAATGTGATGGCAGTTAGAAACATAGAAACATAGATGTTCCCATCTAGTCTGCCCAATTTTCTAAGTACTTTTAGTAGTCCCTGGCCTTATCTTATAGTTAGGATAGACTTATGCCTATCGCACGCATGCTTAAACTCCTTCACTGTGTTAACCTCTACCACCTTAGCTAGAAGGCTATTCCATGTATCCACTACCCTCTCTGTAAAGTAATACTTCCTGTTATTATTTTGAAACCTTTGCCCCTTTAATTTAAGAGTATGTCCTGGTGTTGTGGTAGTTTTTCTTCTTTTAAATATAGTCTCCTCCTTTACTGTGTTGATTCCCTTTATGGATTTAAATGTTTCTATCATATCCTCCCTGTCTCTCCAAGCTATACATGTTAAGTTCCTTTAAGTTCCTTTAACCTTTCCTTGTAAGTTTCATCCTGTAATCCATGAACCAGTTTAGTAGCCCTTCTCTGAACTCTTTCCAAAGTATCAATATCCTTCTGGAGATACGGTCTCCAGTACTGCGTACAATACTCCAAGTGAGGTCTCACCAGTGTTCTGTACAATGGCATGAGCAATTCCCTTTTTCTACTGCTAATACCTCTCCCTTTACAACTAGGCATTCTGCTAGCATTTCCTGATGCTCTATTACATTGTCTGCATACTTTTAAATCATCTGAAATTAATTATTACCCCTAAATCCCTTTCAGATTAGGACTCTGTCAAATAGTCTATACTCTGCTCTTAGGTATTTACATCCAAGATGCATTATCTTGCACTTATCCACATTAAATGTCAGTTGCCACAATTCTGACCATTTTTCTAGTTTACCTAAATCATTTGCCATTTGGCTTATCCCTCCTGGAACATCAACCCTGTTACATATCTTAGAATCATCAGCAAAAAGACATACCTTACCATCAAGACCTTCTGCAATGTCACTAATAAAAATATTAAAGAGAATGGGTCCAGGTACAGATCCCTGAGGTACACCACTGGTGACAAAACCATGCTTTCGATTATACTCCATTGACTACAACCCTCTGTTGCCTGTCACTCAGCCACTGCCTTACTCATTCAATAATATTGGAATCCAAACTTAAAGATTGCAGTTTATTGATAAGCCTTCTATGTGCAACAGTGTCAAAAGCCTTACTGAAATCTAGGTAAGCAATGTCTACTGCACCACTCTGATCCATTATTTTAGTTACGCAATCAAAAAAAATCTATAATAATTTGTTTGTCATGACCTCCCTGAAGTAAACCCATGTTGTACAGTTGTAGAGTATGTACAGTATGTTTTCTTTACCTGTGGAGTAAGATACTTATGACAGTGCATTCACACTTTCATAATTAATATACATAATTTATGGTGATGAAGGTATTTAGGAAGAAACAGTTCTTGATTTCCATGTGCATGATGTTATAGACGATTTTGTGTTGCTCCCATAGTTTTGTATGGGAGAGCAATAGTTGCTTGTAATGTTTCAGGAACTCTCATATTGTTGACACGCATATGATCGGCACCAATGAAAAGACTGCAAACTGGAAATGTGCATTTAAAAAAAATATATATATATTTATGTGCATTATTAATGAATAATATGCATATAGCATTAAAAATTATGTTCAAATGCAGGGCACATTGTGTTTAATAGAGCAGCATGGGCAAATTGCACTTGCTTTTCTGTTTTGTTGTTCAGTAAAGTATCATTAGGAAGAGATTTTTTTTGGAGCATTGCTTAAATCTGCAGAGTTTACCTTCAGGCCTTGAAAACTGCAAAATGCAAGAGCTTGTATGAATTATAGCACATCATTCAGTTATGCACAATGGCAGACATATAACTACACGTTAATTAGAGAAATCATAAAACTCGGGCAGGACTCGGGCAAGTAAAACCTCTGGGCTAGATAATAATTGTAAACATAGCTGCACGGAACATTTCATTCTAAAAATACAGCAGTCAAAAACATAACAATTTCTTCAAATTGGCAACTGCATTAAAGTGCTTGCATTTAAACATACAGTGAATCTGATTATACAAAATTATAACTTCGGCTTGCACCATGTCAATTCCATTCTGTTCCAGTAAGTGATGACTGTGTAAATTTGAGGTGTTTTGATTTATTTTGTCATATTACACATTGTAACTTATATTACTGTACAATGATTTATTTCAGCACTGACCCAAACAGAGAGTAAGAGAAACCTGAGTAACTATATAAAGGCTGTAGATCCTTGCCCTCAGGCTGCATGAGTCAAATGGCCAGGTGCAATATAACCTGGGCTTCAATATCCAAGTGTTGAATGAAGACAGCTGCACTCTCGATCTTTAGTAAAACTTTAATTTTATTCCAACATCATTAAAAGAACGATCAACGTTTCAGTCCCATCCAGGGACTTTCTTTTACTTGTTAATATATTTGATTGGGAAGAGTGCCAGAATTCTCATTTGTATGTATCTATATATATATATATACATATATATATATACACACACACAATCCCTCCCCTTGTCCTAATCAAAAAAAAATGTGTATTTGTATTTGATTAAAATGACCCAGTTATATGACCTCCTGATGGAGGAGAGCCTATGTAGTGTTATTTCCTCTTTCTTTATACAGTTTGTTAATGGGTCACTGTGTCCATAAGTCAGCTGTGCCTCGCTTCTGTAAGAAAAAAACAGAAAAGACCCAGGCCTCTGATCCAAAGCACTGCTTCTGCCACTTTACCCATATATATACATACACACACACACACACTAAGGCCAAGGAGTGACCAAATCCACCTAAAAAACAGTGCACCCCCACTGTTGTTCGCCCTAGATCCCCATTCTATGTATATAACCCCACAAATAACTGTGTGGCAGGGTTTATTAAAGCCATTAACATCTGCTGTCATAATGACCCACTACCTCATTTTATTATAAAATGAAAACCTATTTAAATGTACTTTTAGCGGATCTCATTTTTTGCAAAAAAAGTGTATTTTTTTAAATAGCTGCACCTCAGTCTCCAGTAACTCCTGTGGAAGAATTTCTGTGTTCATTAGACTTCAAGTCAAAGAAGATGCATTCTGTTTAATAAGTACACCTTCTGAATAACCACTGCATATTGTGCTAGTGCCCATCTATAATTCTTTATCTGTGACATATCTGCAGTTTGCCAATTCCTGACTTGCCTAAGGGAATTAGTATAGTCTAGCAACATTCTAATGTGACAGAAATCTGGACCTAGATAAAACACAGCAGATGCATGAGTTATGAAGACTGCACAGTGTTCTTGCCAAGGACCAGGATAGGTTATATAAAACAGTGCTACAAAAATGAAGAAAATGTATCAAAAATGTATATGCATATCTCTCAACTGTCCCTATTACGGAGGGACTGTCCCTATTTGGGACCCACATCCTTCTGTTCTTTTCTATCCTAATGTGCCTGTTTTCTAGCAGCTCAATATTGTTTGTTTGTCTGTCTGAGTGTATACGAGAGCTCCACAGAGATAACACTCACAGAAATGTGCCTTTAAACTACAAGAAATGTGTAAATAGAATACATTGTTCTGTTTCAAAGTACGTTATAGTTTAGTTAAACAAATAGTTATTAGTAAGTCACATATTTACATTTAGAACAGGCCTGTCCCCATTTCTGCTCACACCCCTGAAAGTTTCCATTTTTAAATGTATCGTGTTATGTATATACATGGATTAATACACTGAATGGAGAATATCCATAACAAAATACTAAAATCATGCTAAAGCACTTTGTTGACCAAGTCCAATTACAAACCTATTGACACGAGGATGGGTAATTGCTGCTTTTCCCACAAGCATACAAGAGTTTTAGGCTGCTGCCTCACATCACCCCTCTTCTATGAATTATATGCAGTGGGTTTGTTGGGCTGTCATTGGTATAGTACTGCAGGAAAAAGTTGTGTGGACTTGTATGAATTAATGTGCAACTCTTTTGTGCTTGGTATGGTGGCAATGATCTCCCTAAAAGATAAAACACAATGGGATGGGGCAATGGCATCACCAGGGTTGGTGTCACCCCCATGCAACTCCTCCTGTACCAGACCATATATCAGTGACTATAAAAATACCAGCAGCAACAAAAACAACACCATGTAAAACCAGCAGCAACAAAAACAACACCATGCGCACAAACGTGTGTGTGCAGGGATCGACTAATAGACTTCTGGGCCTCCGGACAAAATTTTATCCAGGGCCCTTTGAAGGAAACAAACGTGCATTAAGGAAATGTTAAATGTAACCCTCATATACAGAGTTATTTACTAGACCGAGAATTCATAGTGAATTACACATGTCTGATAAAAAATAGGTGAACTGGAAACATTTCTCTAAGTCACCTATACTTTCAGTTTGCCTACTCTGGCCTTAAATTTACAATTCATCTTGAATTCTCACTAAATAAGCATCGTAATGTTTTGTGAAAATATGTGTATAAATGCATGTTTGTACATTACTGTGTAAAATGAGTGTGAATTGACCATGTGAATACATGTTATATTTAGACATTAATGCGGACCGGAATTTGTGTCGTACTGTGTTGCACAGTGTTCTGCCGAGATTCAAGGAATGTTGCAACATTGATGGAAGACATTTCGAGAACTTACAAGATTAAATACTGTTAAACAAATATAAAATAATAAACAATGTAATGAAATGCAAATAAACTATACGGTATACCTACTTTTGGACCAACCTGAAGTGTGTTAAGTACTAAGCGATTGATTTGCACAGTTTTATGTTAAAGCCATTAAAAGCAGAGAAATGATTCTCAACAGATAATTCCACCCAGGAGGGAATACCAACTGCGAGATCAATAAGAAAACTTGGATTATACTGTGCTAGAGAAAAAAAGAAAATGCTGAAAAATAAGACTATATAAAAAAACAAAAAATATGAAAATATTATATGGTTGCTTCACATTAACTCCACTTTTTAAGGAATTAAGTGAGGCAAGAATCCTAGCACTCCGATCAACCTATCTTCAAGGGCAGGTCACAGTCCCATACCACAATGTAATTCTTCAGGCCTATTTGCATAGGTATGGGCAGTAGCCATGTCATAGCTCGGTAATAGTAGAGACCGATCGTAATCTCCTGTTTTCCTCTCAGCACTCCACCCCTCGATGGCATCCCAAGACTTGCCTTATGTGTGTCGGGCTTCCATGCAGGCTTATGCACAATCCTCCCAAAATCTTACTGGAGCAGCCTCCACCACCAGAAAGGTGTCTTCTCAGTGTCCGGACCACTGGTTAGCTCTGTGGTGGATGTTGACACAATGCCCTTGGAGCAGGTTGAAGTATTCTGCATTGTAGCTTCATCCAGAAGTCAGAGACAAAATTGGCAACCGGGAAGGCAAGTGGCATCCACCATTCTGAGCATGTCTCCATCGCTTCTAAAAAGTAAAAAAAGAATAAGTTGGAGCAATGGGAACCAAACAAAATAAAAAATATTGGGGTGATGCAGCAACCTACAGGGAGCTCTGATATACAAAATCTCCAATACATAAAAATAGAAAAACAAAATGCAGGTGCGCAAACAAAATGTGAAACAGCACTCAAAGATACAATTATAAACAGAGTGTTAAAACCATGCAGAGTACCACCCAAGTGGATGTAATAGTGTATTACAATACAAATGTAGCCAATGTGTTACCAACAAATGCATAGAAGTACCATGTGGTTAGATATAAAATATAACCATTAAACATATACTTGCAATTGCACTGGTCTTTCAAAGGAAGTCTTGCTCTAAAATATATAAAGACACAGACCAATGCAATAATGTATGCAACAAGTACAAAAATGACTGGGGGTAATAAAAACTCACAATTGTGGAGTGGTTGAGGTACCACTCCAAACTATCAGGCTGCAGGAGGATCAGCCCATTGGGAGTGTTGGATCCAGTATGTTGTATAAACTCACTATCAGCCGAAGTATAGAAGTAGAAAAAGTAATTGTAGCTTTATTCAAGGTATACAAGTAAAATCAGTCACTGCTGCTTAGACAGGGTCAGTTGAGTCCAGATAGAACTTGGATAAACCGTACAAGTTCTATCACACCTCATATCCAGCTTCTCACAGATTCTCCGTGTCAGTACAGCTACTTCCGGGTTTCGGCATGTGCTACGCGTTTCGCTCTGCCTCTCGCTTGAGAAAGCCCCTAACATCCTTCTTATATATATATATACAGCATGTTCTCTCTGTGCACCACCTCTTAAGGTGTCCTTAAGGGGGGGATTATACCATCCTACGCATGAAATGTCAAGTTTGAGACAAAAGCTCCCCCATTATTAGTGCATTTCTCATTTGCTATAATACTCAGCCTAAAGTTACACTGTAAAATGTTTATGTAGAATATCATGTACTCAATATTGCCCCTGGAAGAATATCCTTGCGGATTGTTATATATTTTGAATACTGCGACTTTAAGAAAAAATGCTTTATGGTTTGTAATAAAGTATCAGTATAGCTATGTAGATTTTTCCTTAGTTTTTTTTTTTTTTTTTAATTGTACATTATAGATTATCTTTGGTATTCAGGTAAGAGCATTCTGGACAAGCATATCAAATTATGAGTTACATTACAGATGAATATCTCTTTAAGGGCTAATATGCCTGTGAGGAAGTGAATATCTCTTCTATAAAATGTATTCAGGAATATTGGGCTTTTTCCAACTATAAAACAAGGATATTCTTTCAGTTTTATTTTTCATTAATGTGTATATTTAATACCTAAATTTAATATAGGAAGTGTATTTTTATACCATTAAATTTGCAAGTAATATATGTTCTGTGCTAGCTTGATTTCAAATGATGTGCAATAAGTGGAGTAACATTAGCCCTTAATTGATTGAAGTAAGCTGGTTAAATTGAACGTCTGTGTATTAGAAGTAAGTGGGACTTTTTGTCCGAATTCATGTTTATACAAAGAAGAGGCAAGATCATCTCGGCTGATTAGACCATGCCCCCTGATCAATGGAATCACAGAGGGGGAGGAGACAGATGCTTAAAAGAAAGGGCTGGTGTTCTATGATGGTGTCAGAGGAAGCCTGTGGAGGCGGGTGAAACGCGTCACGCATACGTCACTTGAGAGGCGGACCCGGAAGTGGATCACGTGATCGGACGGACGGAACCAGGAAGTGTTTTTCGGTTTTGCTGTTTTACATGCTTTTATGTGGATAGCTTTGTGAGCATATGCCACCACTTACCAAGTAAGGGTTTTTAACTTTTGCTATACAATAAAACACATTTGATACTATTCAATTGGAGGTCCTGCCTCTCTCTATCCTCTATCTGCACAGTATTATCAAGCTTGGATATACTGCTTGGAGTCATCTTCAGTGTGGGGATATCCCCTCTCCAGAGGAGCATTGAAAACCCAGAGCCAGGGGTGATAGGGCTCTGGTATATGTGAGTTTTCTCTCTCATACTCCCCTGTTTTTTTAATTATTGTGTTAGTTCAGATAGTCTGCACTATTATTTGTCTCTTTTTATATCTACAGACTAATTTAGCTCGCTTTTTTTTTGGTAGCTATTAAAGGACCACTCTAGGCACCCAGACCACTTCAGCTTAATGAAGTGGTCTGGGTGCCAGGTCCTTCTAGGGTTAACCCATTTTGTCATAATTATAGCAGTTTCAGAGAAACTGCTATAATTATGAATGGGTTAAGCCTTCCCCCTAATCCTCTAGTGGCTGTCTCATTGACAGCCACTAGAGGCGCTTGCGTGCTTCTCACTGTGATTTTTCACAGTGAGAGCACGCCAGCGTCCATAGGAAAGCATTGTAAATGCTTTCCTATGCGACGGGCTGAATGCGCGCGCAGCTCTTGCTGCGCGTGCGCATTCAGCCGGCGGGGCGTAACGGAGGCGGAGAGGAGGAGGAGAGCTCTCCGCCCAGCGCTGGAAAAAGGTAAGTTTTTACCCCTTTCCCCTTCCAGAGCCGGGCGGGAGGGGGTCCCTGAGGGTGGGGGCACCCTCAGGGCACTATAGTGCCAGGAAAACGAGTATGTTTTCCTGGCACTATAGTGGTCCTTTAAAGTTGCAATATCATTCTATTGTAATTCTTCCTCTTTTTTTATTATAGTCATACACTCACCACTAAGCATGACTAAGGCTATGAATGAGACATATGTATCCATAAGTGGGAATTATATCATTGCACACTATTAAGACTGGGGTTCTTTTCGAGCTCACTTACATGTGAATGGCTATTATGTTGTTTGTTCTCCACTTATTTAAATATACAACACTGTTGGTTCTCCTTTCTATCTCTTTCATGTGCCCATGGAAATATCTCCCAGCTCTATAAGTACCAAGACCACTTCCTGATGAATGGAAATTTTGGACAGTGTTCTTTGAACTTTTTTCATAATTTTCCATAAGCATGTATCATCTGTGTATTAATAGGCACAGCCTGTTATAGCTGTTTCTTGGTGTTTATCATTAAGTACCATTTCTCTGGCCAAAACATGTAATTAAGAAATAGAATACATTCATGAATCCTGACTTCACATTCAAGTGATACACACGTCATAAAATATTCGTAGTTTGTATCAGTCATTTAAATTTCTCATGATCTTTTGTTAGATACATGGAGTTTCTGACCATATATGGTTGTTTCTCTTGAGTGCCTATAGCATGGATGGTAAAAGACTTCTGTCTACAACAAAGACTTCTGTCTACAACTTTTGTAGAACTAAATTGTCTATAGGGCGGACTATCTCATTACCACAACCAATTAATCTTATTAAAGGGACACTATAGGCACCAAGACCACTTCAGCTAATTGAATTGATCTGGGTACAGTGACCCTGTCCCCTTAACCCTGCAATGTTAATTGTTGCAGTTTCTAAGACACTACAATATTTACATTGAAGGGTTAAGACTGACTCTAGTGGCTATCAATTATACAGCCTCTAGAAGCGCTTCCTAGTGGTTTGGTCGCCTAACTGAGGATATCCAGTACCAAGTGGTGCATAAATCTCTGTTGGAGAGCATTGCAGTAATGCTTTCCTATGGGGAGGGCCTAATGCGTTCAGGCAACGTCAGAGGGGTTGGAGCGAGAGGGAGCTATAGTGCTAGGAATACAACTTTGTATTCCTAGCACTATAGTAAACCCTTTAAAGTGATGGTGCATAAACCATGTCTCTTCTTTTGGACAATATAAAACAAGCAACTCAAACTCTGGACCTCCAGGTTTTGCTGAACTACAACTCCCTAGTGCTCTGAGTCATCTATTGCATTCAAAGAATTCTTAGAGATGTAGATGAGAGTTTGCTATCCCTGATGGAAAATCATGTGGTTTCTGAGAAACAGCAATGTTTACATCTGTTTGACGTCACACCCCTAGTAGCTGTCAGACTGACAGTCATTGGAGACATTTGCTCTCTGTAGACCTTGGATTTTTGAACATCTTCAGGTTAAAAATCATCACAAAGCATGAAGATGGATTCGATGCTTCTCTATAAGACGAATAATTTGGATGGGCTGCACCAAGGTCATCAGTTTTTATGGTAAAAATAAGCAAACCAGCTGCTGCATTATTAGCATTTTTTTTAATATCATTTTATTTTAATTTAAAATAGTAAATTTCCTGAATTAAAAACAGGAAAGGAAATCATCTAACATAGAAAAACATGTCTTTATTTTAAAGTTTGAGCAGTCCATTAAGGATAAGCATAGTTCACTAACAACTTTGTACTTGCATTGGCCACTACTGGTCTATATTATAGAAATAGCACACTCCTGCACTTTATTAGGTTTACTGAAATATTTTTCTACAAATAACCAGTGACGTTTGTTACATCCAATAATCATTGCAGCTGCACAGACCAACTATCTCCTTGTTTTATAAAGAACAGCATCTCCTGTGGATTCCTACAGTACATTACAGAGGCAATTTTCGAACTGTTCTTTTTTTCAAATTCTGTACACCTTAAATATTAGAAAGATTTCCATTTTGTACTAAAGCTTTTAAATAAAACAATCATTTCCAAAACTTAAATGCATTTTACTCTCTGTATTCTTTAATCTCATATAGTATTACGTACTTGAAAACCAGAGTAATCTGAATGTGCCTTTTCTGCTTAAATACTTTGTTATTATTAGTAGTAGTACTCTGACTTGGAATTCTAAGACTTGTTCAGACGCAATAATTATCCTTAATGGAATTATTAAATACTCTTATTAAAGCATATGTAAACCTAGAGCTATAATAGTGTCTCCTACTCTATCTCTCTTCCAACTGTATTATTTCCCTTGGTCCTGTCTCATTCTTCCATACTCGTTATCTCATATCTCTCTCTCTGCCTCACTCTCTTTTTCCCTGTCTCTTCCATTTTCTCTCATTCACTCTATATCGCTCTTATTTTAATTTCTCTATCTCTCTAATGCCATCTGTATATTATTAAATATTGCCTTGTTTTTAAAAATATATAATAACAGATTGCATATTATTTTCAGAATAGTGATATCTCCTTTATGTATGTTAATTTTTTGGACAGATTTCCTGCAGGTATCCCAGGAGGCAGACAGTGTTGCAGATCAGTTTATTTGGTTTGAAAATAGAATCCAGTATTCAAATGGAATTTCAATTTTGTAGATCTTTGGATAATACCCACAGGCATGCTAGGGAGGATAGTTTTTCATATTATAAAATTAGATGTATACTGGATGTTATTACATTTGTCAAGACTTGACACATTAGAATCATAACTCACCTTCCTCTGTGAGTAAATCAGACATTAATAACTATGCATTGCACAGTGTCATTCCAGCAGATGATCTTTGTAACTTGTTCCCCAATAATATGACTAATTAGATTTAAGCCATAAAACTATGACAGTACCTCATGGGTTTTGTTGAGTTTTTCTGAAATGCTCAGCTGAGCAGACTTGCTATTTTTAGCTTTTGGTTTGAAACAATCCTATTTTTTTTTTTTATAAAAGTGTTAATGCTATATGCAGTTTTGTGGTTTGATAATCACAGCCTTATTTTCTTACCATTGAAGGAACGCTAGTGGTTTTGGCAAATAGATGCTGACCCTTTTTTTTCTGAAATTCCACAATGTTTACATCTTGCCTAAAAAATGCCTCTTGTGGCCGTTAGACAGGAAGACACTAAAAACACTTTCTCCCTATGATCAAAGGTCTTCACATTCAGTGTTGTCATGCACACCATGAGAACTCCACATGTACCTGATTTATTAGTCACTGTCTTATATGTTTACCAATAAAGAGTCGCTTGAAACACTAAAGCCACACTATGTTAACCCCTTAAGGACGGAGGGCGTACTATTACGCCCTGCAGGAGCCGGCTCTAAACGCCGGCGGGCGTAATAGTACGCCCTCACTTTAATGGCCGCCCACGTGGCCGGCGCTATTCGCCCGCTGCAGATCGCGGTCGGGGGGGATGCCCGGCCCCCCAGGCAACCCCCCCTGTGGCCGGTGACCGCGATCTGCAGTCACTGATCGCAGTGACAGGCTGTCACTGCGATCAGTTTTTTAACGTGTGTCAGCCGATTTCAAATCGGCTGACACACGTGGCCGGCGGCTTTCTGCAATGCAGATCGCGGTCGGGGGACTTACCTGGCCCCCCAGGCAGTCCCCCTGGGGTCAGTGACCGCGATCTGCTAGCTCTGAGATCGCAGTGACAGGCTGTCACTCTCAGAGCGCTCTGATCGCAGTGACAGCCTGTCACTGCGATCAGTGTTACATGTGTCAGCCTATTGGCTGACACATGTAACTGGCACAAAGATCCCCCTGCAGATTGGAAGGGGGGAGTGCTTGTACCACCCAGGCACTCCCCCCTGTGGCCAATTACCCAATCTGCAGGAGGTGATCACAGTGACAGGCAGTCACTGTGATCACTGATCCTGTATGTCAGCCAGTGATGTAAAATCACTGGCTGACACTGTCTCTGCCCCCTGTCCTGTAATAAAAATAAAATATTAGTTAAAAAAAAAAAATTACAGTTAAATATAAAATATACTTAGATCATATATATTATATATATATATGATCTAAGTATATATATATATATATATATATATATATATATATATACACACACACACACATTTACACATACACGAAGTGTATTTAAATATTAATATATATAATTATTTATATATATTACTATCAAATTACACGTAGACTAATACTGATTAAATATATATATATATAATTATTGTATATATATATATATTTATATATAATATAAAAAAATGTAAATACGTAAAAAAATAAAATTAAAAAAATAATTAAAAATAAATAATAAAAAAAATATATAGATGTTTGTTATTTCGTTCTAACTGTATTGTGATATTAATATATATATATTTATATCAAAATACACGTAGAACGAAATAATATATATATCTATATACATAAATATATACATATATATCACTAAATATATACACCTATATATAAATAAAAATATTTTAAAAAATTATATATATATATGTATATATACACATATGTATATATATACATATATTAATTCTACACATATATTTATGTAATATTTTTACATAATTAGGTATCCTAATTAATTACAATTAGCGGGACCTGCCTGACAACCCATGCCGAAAGTATAGGGAATTTAATTTGCTAGCACTATATTTAACCCTATAACTTTCCAAGACACCATAAAACCTGTAAATTGGGGGTACTGTTTTACTCGGGAGACTTCGCTGAACACAAATATTAGTGTTTCAAAACAGTAAAATGTATTACAACGATGATATCGCCAGTAAAAGTGAAGTTTTTTGCATTTTTCACGCACAAACAGCACTTACACGGACGATATTATTGCTGCAATACTTTTTACTGTTTTGAAACACAAATATTTGTGTTCAGCGAAGTCTCCCGAGTACAACAGTACCCCTCATGTACAGGTTTTATGGTGTTTTCAAAAGTTACAGCGTCAAATATAAGGCTTGCGTTTCATTTTTTTCACATTAAAATTAGCCAGATTGGTTACGTTGCCTTTGAGACCCTATGGTAGCCCAAGAATGAAAATTACCCCTATGATGGCATACCATTTGCAATAGTAGACAACCCAAGGTATTGCAAACAGGGTATGTCCAGTCTTTTTTAGTAGCCACTTAGTCACAAACACTGGCCAAAATTGGCGTTTTTTTGCATTTTTCACACAAACAGATACTAACGCTAACTTTGGCCAGTGTTTGTGACCAAATGGCTACTAAAAAAGACTGGACATACCCCATTTGCAATACCTTGGGTTGTCTACTATTGCAAATGGTATGCCATTATGGGTGTAAATTTCATTCCTGGACTACTATACAGTCTCAAAGGCAACGTAACCAATCTGGCGAATTTCAATTTCAAATGTAACGTGCTATATTTGACCCTGTAACTTCCCAAAACGCCATAAAACCTGTACATAGGGGGTACTGTCTTACACGTGAGACTTTACTGAATACAAATATGTGTATTTTATTGCAGTAAAAGCAAACAGTATTATGACACTGACCGTTAAAATGTCATGTAGAACTAAAAAAATCAAAAAAATCTTATTTTCTCCCATTTTTTTCATATTAAATTATGTTTCATAGCTAAATATTTGATATTAAATGAAAGCCCTGTTTCCCCTGAATAAAATGATATATAATAAGGGTGGGTGCATTTACTATGAAAGAGGTGTATTACGGTTGGACAGACATGTAGCGCAAATGCCAGGTTTTGTTTACATTTTGTTTCGTTCACACTGTGTACATTTGGCTCCGTCCTTAAGGGGTTAATGTAGTGGTTTTGGTACACAGATGCATCCCCTTTTATCTAGCAAAATATAACATTGATGTTTCTGAGAATGCAAACTGTTTACATTTGTCCAAGAATACTCCTATTAGGTAGGATTGGACTTCATTTTCAGGATTGTTAAAATTGCCTATAGTAGCTGGTAGCGGATAGGGCAGGAGATTTAGTTAATCAATTCAATATTTGTTTTTCTATTTTAGTTTTTAGAGCCTATTAAATTTATAACTGAAGGACCAAAAGCTACAGAAACCAACCACTCGAAATTCAAAACTCGAAATTTAGAACCATGAAAAAAAATAAAATAAAAAAAATAATAATTAAATTATAAGGTTAATTGATCTCTGTATCAGGGATTTATTCCCAGTCAAGTAAAAAACTATTGAATTAGAGGAACTACCAAGAGAAATATGTCATCTTCAAACCTTGTGGGCCTCAAATATGTATACAGTGGGACCTCGGTTTATGAATTTAATGCATTCTCCGGGACATTTCTTATTGCAAAACATTTGTAAACCGAAACATGGTTTCCCATAGGAATGCAGTGAAAACCAATTAATCCATTCAGAAAATGAGCTGGCATGGAAACCCACCCACAATGCAGAACACACAATAAAAGGAGGCAAATGACAAAGCTCAGCTCCCTACCTTTCCACAGCTTGAGAAATGCACCAAAAAGTCCCAAAACAACTGCAAACAATTTCCAGAATGGCTCCAAAACTCGATGCAAACGCCGCTCCAACACCTCCACACTCGACGACACGGGCTACCCACAGGCTCCAGCATGCAGGGGGCAGTGCTATAAACCTCCCAGGTGCAATGCATCCTGGGGAAACTTGCTTTGTATTGTGAAACAAATTTGTAAACAGAGGCATTATTTTCAATGGATTTTCATTTGTAAACCAAAAATTATGTTAACTGAGGCGTTTGTAAACCAAGGTCCCACTGTATATTGATTTTTTTCTGTGATTCAGATAACTAAAAAATGCAATTCAGAATACATAGGGTATATTCTATAAGATTGTGTCTTATTGCTAAGTGCCTAATCTTTAGAACCTTCTAAAAAATGTGAAAAGAACACTAAAGCTGGTGCGATTTTGAAAAGAACATGACTGTGCAAAGAATGTCAATGCTAAAATTGACTAAGTAGAAGCAAATACAAATACATACATTTACAAATAAATAAATTACGCATAAGAGTCTTACATAATTGCAATACAAGAATAGATAAAAAATAATAACCATATGACGTGAATAAATTCAAATAGCAAATAATATAACCAAATAAATCAGTTAATATTTGGGGATGTCTAGTCTCCTCAGTTCATTTGCTTTTTAGATAAGGTGTTTGCTGGATTGGATTTTAAGAAGTCTCATCTAGATGGGAGAGGGGTTGTTTTTTAAAAAGACTCAAAGTTTGGATAAGCCTGTCCCCTTCAGAAACACCAGACAGTTATACAACTGAATCTCTCCACTGCAAAATTTGTTTTCATTACAGCAAAATTTTGTTATTTATCATTTCAAATTTTGTTGTTCTCTCCCTACTTAAATAAATGTGACTTGGTCATATCCACTTAGAATACAATAATGGCATATCTTGGTTAACTTACTATAGCCCACAGTTTTATTCTACGGAAACCAAGTTCCAATAACATTATTGTAGATTGTATTTTTTAAGAAGCACAGTGATCAGGAGTTTCACAGAATCTGGTACTTCTATTTGTTGGATCAATAGTATTCTTATATAAATGTATCAGATGTGTACATTTGACTCTTTATGTAACTAAGCCTAGTGTAAACACCAGCAAATATCTAGCATAATTAAGTTGCATAAAATGTTTGTGTACATTATATTGTGACTTGATAATGACCACTTAAAATGATTTGTTACATTTAAATTTGAAATATTGAATGATTTGCTGCCTTGCTCCCTGCTATTATATTTATATTAAAAACAATAATAAAAGGCTGCGCCAATAAGAGAGTAAAATAAAGTGACTAAGAAAAAATGTCCAACGTAATAGATAAAAATCAAAATAGAAATAAAAGTTCAACTTAAGTGTCCTTGCGGATAGTCTTTATAGTAAGTATTGCAGCAGTGAAGTCTTCATAAGCTGTATAGGTTCCACTCATATAAAAGACAAAAGGGGAGAGAGAAGGACGACCAGTAGTGCAATATTGTATTATTCCAAAAGTGACGTATGGAAAGATAATATTAAAGAACTCACATTTAATAGAGCTTATGTCCAGCTCTAGGATAGAAGCGCATACAGCGGTATAATCCCCGCTTGTGGGATGTGCTGTGGGTTTCTCTCCGTCAGTGGTGTCCAATTCTCAAACAAGAAAAAAGAGAGACAACCAATAGTGCTCACTATTTTAGTAGTCTTATTATAAGTAGATGAAAACGTACTTACAAATGAGGAGCAGACCAACTGCTCTTGTGTATCAGCATAGGTGGATTAATCCCCACCTTTAGGATTTCTTGGAGTGTAGGAGACTTCCGAAGTCAGTGTTGGTATATAATAGTAAAATGCTAAAAATATACTAAAATATACTAAAAAGCCAGGTATAAAAAGAGTAATGTGTATATAAAACTATAAAAAAGAATAGTTGGCACAAATAAATTACCAAAAATTGCTTTAATATTACAATACACAATATAAAATATCCATAACGCGTTTCGTCAACAGACTTTATCAAATGGAATAGCAAACATTACCTGGCTAGTAGTGTTATATAGGAGTTTAAATTTGGCGCCAAAAATGGTCCATCCAATCAAACTTAAGTTACATTTGGCAGTATAAAAACTTTAAAATACAGCAATAAAACCAAAATATAGGGTCTAAGAACACTCATAATTTACTTTAATAACCAAAACGAAGTTTTAAAGAGCATAAATTAAGTGATTAAAAATGCGCACGTGACGCGCGTCACTTCCGGTTTTCGGACTATATGCCGCTATGCTTTATGGGAAATGTAGTCAGTAAGCCGCGAATGGCGGCTAGGAGTATAATATAGGCGCTGCCACATATTGGGGGACATAGAAACGAAAGCCCAACTAGAGGGCAAAATCTGAAATGCATTAGACACTCTGCTAGTAAAAATAAAAGTATTGGAAGCATAAATTAAGCAAACGAAATTAAGCACGTGACTTACGGCACTTCCGGTATTCGGACAAAATGCCGCTATGCTTAATGGGAAATGTAGTCGGCTGAAGATAAGCTCGTTCAAATTAAAGGGACATGAAGAAAAAAAAAAAAAAAAGTTCCCAAAAGGGAGCTATATATAAAAAAGGCAAAATAAAAGGGACATATGATTTATGGGGCCATATACTAAAAGGGCACATATATATAAATATAATAAATTGAATTAAGAGATAATAAAACAATATATTAAAACAGAAAATAATAGATAAAAAATACAGTTGAGCTAAGTAAAAGGCATTGGTGTAAAACAGACATGTAAAATACTTTTGTATTACAAAAAATTATATAGGTCAAAGTCTGCATTGAGGCCATGGGGTATAGGGGTCTTAAGGTTATACACCCATTCCATTTCTATTTTCCCAAGTAGTTTTTTTATGTCTCCTCCTCGCCAGGGGGTAGAACATTTTTTTATACCAATACATTTTAGAAGTTTAGGATCTTTGTTATGCATAATAAAATGTTTGGATACTGTATGATTTAAGTATCCATTTTTAATATTTCTACAATGTTCGCTCAATCTTATTTTTAAGCACCTTGTGGTCATCCCCACATATTGGAGACCACATGGGCATTCGAGCAAATAAATAACATTTTTAGTATTGCAGCCAATAAAATCATAAATATTATACATTTTTTTAGTCTTATTGGACATAAACTGAGTAATTTTAGATGGGGTAGATGGATCTGTAGTTCTACATACTATACATTGTTTGCATTTATAAAAGCCTTTTGTTTGTGGGAAGAAGGAGAAACCCCTAACTGGCGATTCTCGAGTAAAATTGGTGGTTAAAATGGATTTAAAATTTGGTGCCCCTCTAAACACGATATTTGGCTGGTTGGGTAAAATTGAGTTTAAAATATCGTCTTCTTTAAGTATATGCCAATGTTTTTTTATAATTTTTTTCACATTATTACTTTTGCTATTGAAGTTAAAAATAATAGGAAGAGATATAGATTCATCCTTTTCTTTATTCTTATAAATCAGAAGATCTTTTCGTTCTTTTTGTTTAACTGTATTAATTGTGTTATTGAGCTCTGATTCTAAATATCTTTTTTCCATAAATTTATTTTTTAGGATATTAGCTTGTTCATTAAAATCTGTTATTTCTGAACAGTTCCTACGAAGATGTAGGAACTGGCTCTTTGGAGCACTCTCAAGCCAAGGCTTGTAGTGACAACTAGTTTTGTCGATGGCTGTATTAACACACACCTTTTTGAAAAAAGTTTTTGTGTGGAGTTGGCCTTCTTTAATAAAAATATTAAGGTCCAAAAAATTAATAGATTCTTTGCTATATTCATGTGTTAAAATAATGCCCCTATCATTAGTATTAAGATAATTTATAAAAACAATTAGGTCTTCTTCTGGTCCTTCCCAAATAAAAAAAAGATCATCTATATATCTAAAATATGAGACCAGGTTTGCCCGCCAAGCTAAAATGGGAAATCGCCACTTTTAAAAAATATATAGATGAGCAAATCACTCCCCGTGGCTTAAGACTTTTAAAATTACCCACCTCAGACCAAGATGATCTTGAATTTATGGAAGAATGGAACAATAAATTAGAATTATGTACTTTTGGTTTGATGGAAACCCTAATTGTAAAAAAAAGCAAGAAACTATCTATTTTAGACATTGAAATAAACAAGCTTAGAGAGAAACTCCTACCGTTTACAGATACGAAGGCCTACAAACAAAACTGTATTCTTATTCAGAACAAAATTGAAAAAGTTGAAGTAGACACAAAACATTTGAAAATTAAAAAATATATCAGAGACAAAACTGATTATTCTAACAAACAAGTCAGAACTTACCATTTGAAAAAAAAGTACACTTCTGATAATTACTCCACAAAGACCAATCACTATGATCACCAATATGTCTATCCTCACTCTTACAATAACAATCCACCACCTCCCAAATATCACAATTTTGCCACACGCAAATCTTACTACCAATCTCCATCTATGATGAGATCCACTAAAATTCCAGCTCAATACCATCATGCTGCTTCAAAAATACCATATCAAACTACCAATCAACACCCTTCATACAAACAAAAGAAACCTTTTCACTATGCTCATAATCCTGTAACACAATCCCCCAAATATCACTATTCTTCTGGTCCTAAACCTTCACCTAAACCCCAAAGATCACGATACACTAACAATTACCATGAATATTCAAATTATTCAAAATCACCTCCTATTCCTAATCACCACAACAGATATCAATTGTTGTCAATAGATTCTGATTTTGATAACGAGGACCATTTTTTAGAAATACGCACTCATCCATCCGCACTAGTTCAGACACCACATCCGTCACGCTCCCAAAAACGAATTTTAAGTTTAGAGGAAGACGAAGTGGAAGACGGGAGCAAAAGGGAAAGACTAGAAAGACAATAATATCCCCCCAATACTCCTGTAGTGGTATTTTTAACCTTTCTCAAAAAGTTTTATCTGCTGCTCAAGTGTCAGTTCTTAGCAAAGGTCTCAAATTCGCTCCCACCTCCTCTTTTAATCCATTTCAGGCTTTCCTTGACGTAAATAAATTTGTCAGAAAAGCTACATTAAAAAGATTTTTTAATAACAAAACAGATGTACCACCAACTCCCACCCCCTCTCCACAAGAACATGGTTTTATCAATACACACCTAAGAGAAAAATCAAAGTTTTATCCATCACACTATAAATCTGCCCCTCTTATTTTATTTGAAAAATTTGTCCAAAAAGATCTGGAAAAAATCAAATATAATAAATATGATGCAAATAACCTAACAAACGCTGAGAGGAAGGCAATTAAAGAACTTCAAGAAGATAAAGATATCGTTATAAAATCAGCCGACAAAGGTGGAGGAGTAGTTATTCAATCTAGTGAAATGTATATTAAAGAAGCTTTAAGACAACTAGAAGATAAAAATGTATACGAAAAACTCCCATCTGATCCTACAAATAATATCCAAATTACACTATCTACTTTTTTAAATAAAGGGTCTAATCTAAACATTTTAAACAAACAAGAATTTAATTTTTTAAACAAAGAATTTCCTATTACTCCTGTTATTTATTTCCTTCCCAAAATCCATAAAGATGAAAAGCAACCCCCAGGAAGACCTATTGTCTCAGGAATAGGGTCTCTTTTATGTAACCTTTCTCAATACATCGATACCCTTCTCCAGCCTTCAGTA
>OW240917.1:95503592-95627258 GCA_933207985.1 Pelobates cultripes | reverse complement strand
ACAAATAGCATGTATGTTTCACCCTGTGCTCATTTTAAGGACATATATTCATATATTCAGTTTTAACAAGATATGCAAAATGCAGGAATATGACTTTCATTTAGAAAATGTTGTTTCACCACAAAGACTGCGTTGTGACCTAATCTTGCTCTTTCCTACATAAAGCACCATATTTGCTGAATTATTTACAAACCTCCAGTAATACCTTGATCGTCCTCTTGAAATGCAGAACATGCAACACATGCAAATACAGTAATGTAATAATGCAGACATATAATATTCCAGGGCCTGGATTCTATTTAGTTTTTGCATAACTGTGCATTAGCCAAGGTCTGCTGCAAACCACTTACACATCATTTCTCATAGGGACATTTTTCAAAACTTTTGAGATTTAAAACATTTATACATACAAACATATAGAACAAAATACATGCACAGATACACATATCATCTTGCATAACACCACCTTTTATATCTCAAAGAAGTATTTCCATGATATCTGGCAACAACATTATTTGAAAATGTATATTGCACGTGCACACACACACACGCTAAGTGTATAACAAGGATTAGTTCAGGGAAAGCAGAAGAAAAGAAATGCTTCTTTTAAAATAACCTCAGAGGATCCTACTTTCAAATTAAATATCTGCTGGTTGTATCCCCTAATGTCTGAATGTAAAAGCCATTACTAGAAGATTATAGCCAACTGCATGCACATTAAAATGCAGAATATGGAAACGGCTTCCTCTTGACTCTAGCTGAAGGCTACCTACAGAATTTATTAAGGCAGATTTGATAAAATCAGGAATACGCATAATATTTTTTATTTAAAGAAGCAGTCACTTGGAGTTTTTCACCAGATAGACAGAATCATTCATTGAAAAACAAATATTGGCTGCAATGAATTTGCCTGAAATTCCAAAATAAGAAACCTCATTTAGAAGATATACATGAAAAAGCAGGGACTATGTTGTCACAAGTAGGACCAGAAATTCAGCAAAATGTGTAAATAAGTGGCTCAGCTGTCACCAAATTAGAGAAAAAGGATGTGCTTGCAAAATTCACCTTGAGGTGGGAATGGATTGAAGCTATACATATCATTTCAGCATTTTAGAAAGATATATGTATTTTTTTTCTGGTTTCAGACCATTGGTGGATCAGAAGCCATCACGTTTCTTACCATCGAGGAGAGCTGCAATATCTGATCAAGGCTTTTTGAAGGTTCTAAAGTGGGATTATAGAATGCAGAGGTAGGCCACAAGGAGTGAAATGTGGTAGTCAAGTCTACTAAAGAGATTTATGACATGTTTACTCATACACAGGTTATTCACTGCTGACTACAATGTTTTTTGACAGCCTGTAATCTCAGTGTGTGGGGGAGCTTTACAGTATAGAGTATATATTTATTTTTACCTGCATTATTTGAGATAAACGGCTTTTGTTCACATTACCTTTCATAAAACAGGTCCCCAAGAGCACGAAATCTAAAGTACACACAGTAGGAAAACTGTTATATATTCTCATATGTCTTCGAGTTTATAAATAAAAATAAATAAAAACAGGAAAAAAATTTAAAGAAAATATTACATGAACAAAAATAAGAAAAATAAAAATGTATTTAATTTCACCAAGTAAAATATTCATCAGGGCCTTCATTAACCCAAAATGACGACATTCACACTCCCGAAATAGGAGAGATTTGTCAATAATTTATAAATAGAAACCGAGTGAAATACGACCATCACAAGATGACCTTTTACAGACTGCTTTTGTCTGGTTCGGAATAGATTCTTCTGGGACATTGTTCAAACGGTGAAGTGATTCACTGATATGTCAGATCTCCATTTAACAATATAAGAAAAATCTTTATTTCAGTGCCTTATAAACCTCCAGGTCTAAGGCAAAAAGATATGTTTAGAATGCGCACTGCCCATTGATCAGTGCTGTATGGAATAAAGACATCTCTTTAACAGTGCTCATCCGCTGTTCAGACAGAGGGAGGGGAAAAAAAGCAATTTAGAGACTAATATATTCTAATGCATTTCTGTTCTGCCCAATTCAGATTTGTTACTCAACATAGAGATAACGGAGACCGACTTTAAATTAGAAACGTTACTTCTCTAGAAATTACACCATTAAATAAAAATTAACTAATAATTTTTTTGTTCTGCTCCATTTTCTTTTAGGTATATGTTAAAAATTTTTTTAGCTACTGACATCCCAAACCAGGCAGAGTCAAGGCACACACAGCACTAGAGAGGCAGAACAAGAAACACTCCTCGTCTCGTAATGCTCTCTTATGCTGATTGGTCGGTACAAAATGGAATGAAGTCGAACGTTAAAAGATATGGAGTCCCGCCCGATATGCTACTGACTACTATAGTAACCTTACTGAAACCAGATAAGGCCCCAGACCTATGCAAGAACTACTGCCCAATTTCGTTACTAAAGACAGACGCAAAGATCTATGCGAAGGTCTTAGCAAACAGGTTTAGTGGTATACTGCCACCTCTCATAGGGAACGACCAAACGGGGTCCGTGCAGGGTAGGCAGGGATTTGACAACACCTGAAAACTATTGCTGCTCCTAGAGAGCCTCATGGAGACCGGGGGGGCAGGTCACTTCAAGCACTGGACACGGAAAAAGCGTTTGACCTCCTCAGCTGGCCCTTCCTGCGGCGCACACTACAGGCAAACGGGTTCCCCCCACCCACCGTGAGACAGGTGTTTGTCCTATACTCAGCCCCATGGGCTCAGGTCCTCTAATCGGGATTTAAGACTGACCCTTTCACCATCTTCAACAGGACGAGACAGGGTTGCCCACTGTCCCCCCCTCTTGTATGTACTAGCCCTGGAACCCCTTTTGCGCATCATCAGAGGTCTCCCCCTCATCCATGGTATAACAAAATCAGCACCTTTGCTGACGACACCCTACTCTACATTTCAAAACCCCTTGAAAACCTCCCACACCTTATGCAGATGATACAGGACTATGGCCACCTTTCTAAACACTTCAAAAACCCAAGCCATGGGGATAGGCCTCCCCTCCTCCCTAATACAAACACTGATCAAGACCTATCCATTTGAATGGAGAAAAGCCCATATAAAATACTTGGGACTCCTATTTACCAGGAAAGCCACAGACCTAATAGCAGGGAACTATATCAGAGTGTGGACTGAATGTAAACAAATCTTAAAGGACTGGGGCCCCCTCTTCCTTACATGGACTGAAAGGATAGTAGCAATAAAGATGTCCATACTCCCACGGCTACAGTACATTTTTAGGACTCTACCGATTTGCATACCGCAATCCTACTTTAAAGCGATCCTAAAGGACATAACTAAATTTATTTGGGCAGGAGTGAGACCCTGAGTGTATCACTGAAACTCCTGAAGGCGCCAGTGAGGGCGAGTGGTCTGGCAGTCCCAGATGCTCACATCTACTACCAAGCATCCATCCCAGTGTCCGCATTGCCGCACTTTTTAGATAAGCATCCCCCACAATGGGTGACACTGGATAAACGGCTGATGGAGTCATACGAAATCCCCCTCATACTATGGCTACCCAAACAACTTACTGGGCACACGAACTCGAAGCCGAGATTTCCCTACAACAGTGGGAGGACTTAGTTGGCTCCCCAAAAAGACTTGTCAAATCTGCCACACTCTTGGAACATCATATGAAAATGATATACCGATGGTACTTATTGTAAAAACAATAATAAAAGGCTGCGCCAATAAGAGAGTAAAATAAAGTGACTAAGAAAAAATGTCCAACGTAATAGATAAAAATCAAAATAGAAATAAAAGTTCAACTTAAGTGTCCTTGCGGATAGTCTTTATAGTAAGTATTGCAGCAGTGAAGTCTTCATAAGCTGTATAGGTTCCACTCATATAAAAGACAAAAGGGGAGAGAGAAGGACGACCAGTAGTGCAATATTGTATTATTCCAAAAGTGACGTATGGAAAGATAATATTAAAGAACTCACATTTAATAGAGCTTATGTCCAGCTCTAGGATAGAAGCGCATACAGCGGTATAATCCCCGCTTGTGGGATGTGCTGTGGGTTTCTCTCCGTCAGTGGTGTCCAATTAAATGAGGAGCAGACCAACTGCTCTTGTGTATCAGCATAGGTGGATTAATCCCCACCTTTAGGATTTCTTGGAGTGCAGGAGACTTCCGAAGTCAGTGTTGGTATATAATAGTAAAATGCTAAAAATATACTAAAATATACTAAAAAGCCAGGTATAAAAAGAGTAATGTGTATATAAAACTATAAAAAAGAATAGTTGGCACAAATAAATTACCAAAAATTGCTTTAATATTACAATACACAATATAAAATATCCATAACGCGTTTCGTCAACAGACTTTATCAAATGGAATAGCAAACATTACCTGGCTAGTAGTGTTATATAGGAGTTTAAATTTGGCGCCAAAAATGGTCCATCCAATCAAACTTAAGTTACATTTGGCAGTATAAAAACTTTAAAATACAGCAATAAAACCAAAATATAGGGTCTAAGAACACTCATAATTTACTTTAATAACCAAAACGAAGTTTTAAAGAGCATAAATTAAGTGATTAAAAATGCGCACGTGCGTCACTTCCGGTTTTCGGACTATATGCCGCTATGCTTTATGGGAAATGTAGTCAGTAAGCCGCGAATGGCGGCTAGGAGTATAATATAGGCGCTGCCACATATTGGGGGACATAGAAATGAAAGCCCAACTAGAGGGCAAAATCTGAAATGCATTAGACACTCTGCTAGTAAAAATAAAAGTATTGGAAGCATAAATTAAGCAAACGAAATTAAGCATGTGACTTACGGCACTTCCGGTATTCGGACAAAATGCCGCTATGCTTAATGGGAAATGTAGTCGGCTGAAGATAAGCTCGTTCAAATTAAAGGGACATGAAGAAAAAAAAAAAAAAAAGTTCCCAAAAGGGAGCTATATATAAAAAAGGCAAAATAAAAGGGACATATGATTTATGGGGCCATATACTAAAAGGGCACATATATATAAATATAATAAATTGAATTAAGAGATAATAAAACAATATATTAAAACAGAAAATAATAGATAAAAAATACAGTTGAGCTAAGTAAAAGGCATTGGTGTAAAACAGACATGTAAAATACTTTTGTATTACAAAAAATTATATAAGTCAAAGTCTGCATTGAGGCCATGGGGTATAAGGGTCTTAAGGTTATACACCCATTCCATTTCTATTTTCCCAAGTAGTTTTTTTATGTCTCCTCCTCGCCAGGGGGTAGAACATTTTTTTATACCAATACATTTTAGAAGTTTAGGATCTTTGTTATGCATAATAAAATGTTTGGATACTGTATGATTTAAGTATCCATTTTTAATATTTCTACAATGTTCGCTCAATCTTATTTTTAAGCACCTTGTGGTCATCCCCACATATTGGAGACCACATGGGCATTCGAGCAAATAAATAACATTTTTAGTATTGCAGCCAATAAAATCATAAATATTATACATTTTTTTAGTCTTATTGGACATAAACTGAGTAATTTTAGATGGGGTAGATGGATCTGTAGTTCTACATACTATACATTGTTTGCATTTATAAAAGCCTTTTGTTTGTGGGAAGAAGGAGAAACCCCTAACTGGCGATTCTCGAGTAAAATTGGTGGTTAAAATGGATTTAAAATTTGGTGCCCCTCTAAACACGATATTTGGCTGGTTGGGTAAAATTGAGTTTAAAATATCGTCTTCTTTAAGTATATGCCAATGTTTTTTTATAATTTTTTTGACATTATTACTTTTGCTATTGAAGTTAAAAATAATAGGAAGAGATATAGATTCATCCTTTTCTTTATTCTTATAAATCAGAAGATCTTTTCGTTCTTTTTGTTTAACTGTATTAATTGTGTTATTGAGCTCTGATTCTAAATATCTTTTTTCCATAAATTTATTTTTTAGGATATTAGCTTGTTCATTAAAATCTGTTATTTCTGAACAGTTCCTACGAAGATGTAGGAACTGGCTCTTTGGAGCACTCTCAAGCCAAGGCTTGTAGTGACAACTAGTTTTGTCGATGGCTGTATTAACACACACCTTTTTGAAAAAAGTTTTTGTGTGGAGTTGGCCTTCTTTAATAAAAATATTAAGGTCCAAAAAATTAATAGATTCTTTGCTATATTCATGTGTTAAAATAATGCCCCTATCATTAGTATTAAGATAATTTATAAAAACAATTAGGTCTTCTTCTGGTCCTTCCCAAATAAAAAAAAGATCATCTATATATCTAAAATATGAGACCAGGTTTGCCCGCCAAGCTAAAATGGGAAATCGCCACTTTTAAAAAATATATAGATGAGCAAATCACTCCCCGTGGCTTAAGACTTTTAAAATTACCCACCTCAGACCAAGATGATCTTGAATTTATGGAAGAATGGAACAATAAATTAGAATTATGTACTTTTGGTTTGATGGAAACCCTAATTGTAAAAAAAAGCAAGAAACTATCTATTTTAGACATTGAAATAAACAAGCTTAGAGAGAAACTCCTACCGTTTACAGATACGAAGGCCTACAAACAAAACTGTATTCTTATTCAGAACAAAATTGAAAAAGTTGAAGTAGACACAAAACATTTGAAAATTAAAAAATATATCAGAGACAAAACTGATTATTCTAACAAACAAGTCAGAACTTACCATTTGAAAAAAAAGTACACTTCTGATAATTACTCCACAAAGACCAATCACTATGATCACCAATATGTCTATCCTCACTCTTACAATAACAATCCACCACCTCCCAAATATCACAATTTTGCCACACGCAAATCTTACTACCAATCTCCATCTATGATGAGATCCACTAAAATTCCAGCTCAATACCATCATGCTGCTTCAAAAATACCATATCAAACTACCAATCAACACCCTTCATACAAACAAAAGAAACCTTTTCACTATGCTCATAATCCTGTAACACAATCCCCCAAATATCACTATTCTTCTGGTCCTAAACCTTCACCTAAACCCCAAAGATCACGATACACTAACAATTACCATGAATATTCAAATTATTCAAAATCACCTCCTATTCCTAATCACCACAACAGATATCAATTGTTGTCAATAGATTCTGATTTTGATAACGAGGACCATTTTTTAGAAATACGCACTCATCCATCCGCACTAGTTCAGACACCACATCCGTCACGCTCCCAAAAACGAATTTTAAGTTTAGAGGAAGACGAAGTGGAAGACGGGAGCAAAAGGGAAAGACTAGAAAGACAATAATATCCCCCCAATACTCCTGTAGTGGTATTTTTAACCTTTCTCAAAAAGTTTTATCTGCTGCTCAAGTGTCAGTTCTTAGCAAAGGTCTCAAATTCGCTCCCACCTCCTCTTTTAATCCATTTCAGGCTTTCCTTGACGTAAATAAATTTGTCAGAAAAGCTACATTAAAAAGATTTTTTAATAACAAAACAGATGTACCACCAACTCCCACCCCCTCTCCACAAGAACATGGTTTTATCAATACACACCTAAGAGAAAAATCAAAGTTTTATCCATCACACTATAAATCTGCCCCTCTTATTTTATTTGAAAAATTTGTCCAAAAAGATCTGGAAAAAATCAAATATAATAAATATGATGCAAATAACCTAACAAACGCTGAGAGGAAGGCAATTAAAGAACTTCAAGAAGATAAAGATATCGTTATAAAATCAGCCGACAAAGGTGGAGGAGTAGTTATTCAATCTAGTGAAATGTATATTAAAGAAGCTTTAAGACAACTAGAAGATAAAAATGTATACGAAAAACTCCCATCTGATCCTACAAATAATATCCAAATTACACTATCTACTTTTTTAAATAAAGGGTCTAATCTAAACATTTTAAACAAACAAGAATTTAATTTTTTAAACAAAGAATTTCCTATTACTCCTGTTATTTATTTCCTTCCCAAAATCCATAAAGATGAAAAGCAACCCCCAGGAAGACCTATTGTCTCAGGAATAGGGTCTCTTTTATGTAACCTTTCTCAATACATCGATACCCTTCTCCAGCCTTCAGTAAAATTAATGAAATCTTACTTGAAAGACTCAATGTCACTTTTAAATTTTTTAAATAAATTTAGCTGGAAACCCAATTTTATATTAGTTACCTGTGACGTTCAGTCACTTTACACAATCATCCCGCATGATATTGGATGTCAGGCCATAAAGAGGACCCTTACTCTAGAAGACAATATTCCTTCCATCCAGATCGATTTTATAATAGAAGGTATTAACATAATTTTAAAAAATAATTATTTCTGGTTTTTAGATTCATTTTATCTCCAAAAGAGGGGCACTGCTATGGGTACTAGGTTTGCCCCAAGCTACGCTAATCTGTTCATGGCAGACTGGGAATCCGAAGCTATCTGGGGCAACCATGCTTGGCGGGCAAACCTGGTCTCATATTTTAGATATATAGATGATCTTTTTTTTATTTGGGAAGGACCAGAAGAAGACCTAATTGTTTTTATAAATTATCTTAATACTAATGATAGGGGCATTATTTTAACACATGAATATAGCAAAGAATCTATTAATTTTTTGGACCTTAATATTTTTATTAAAGAAGGCCAACTCCACACAAAAACTTTTTTCAAAAAGGTGTGTGTTAATACAGCCATCGACAAAACTAGTTGTCACTACAAGCCTTGGCTTGAGAGTGCTCCAAAGAGCCAGTTCCTACATCTTCGTAGGAACTGTTCAGAAATAACAGATTTTAATGAACAAGCTAATATCCTAAAAAATAAATTTATGGAAAAAAGATATTTAGAATCAGAGCTCAATAACACAATTAATACAGTTAAACAAAAAGAACGAAAAGATCTTCTGATTTATAAGAATAAAGAAAAGGATGAATCTATATCTCTTCCTATTATTTTTAACTTCAATAGCAAAAGTAATAATGTCAAAAAAAATTATAAAAAAACATTGGCATATACTTAAAGAAGACGATATTTTAAACTCAATTTTACCCAACCAGCCAAATATCGTGTTTAGAGGGGCACCAAATTTTAAATCCATTTTAACCACCAATTTTACTCGAGAATCGCCAGTTAGGGGTTTCTCCTTCTTCCCACAAACAAAAGGCTTTTATAAATGCAAACAATGTATAGTATGTAGAACTACAGATCCATCTACCCCATCTAAAATTACTCAGTTTATGTCCAATAAGACTAAAAAAATGTATAATATTTATGATTTTATTGGCTGCAATACTAAAAATGTTATTTATTTGCTCGAATGCCCATGTGGTCTCCAATATGTGGGGATGACCACAAGGTGCTTAAAAATAAGATTGAGCGAACATTGTAGAAATATTAAAAATGGATACTTAAATCATACAGTATCCAAACATTTTATTATGCATAACAAAGATCCTAAACTTCTAAAATGTATTGGTATAAAAAAATGTTCTACCCCCTGGCGAGGAGGAGACATAAAAAAACTACTTGGGAAAATAGAAATGGAATGGGTGTATAACCTTAAGACCCCTATACCCCATGGCCTCAATGCAGACTTTGACCTATATAATTTTTTGTAATACAAAAGTATTTTACATGTCTGTTTTACACCAATGCCTTTTACTTAGCTCAACTGTATTTTTTATCTATTATTTTCTGTTTTAATATATTGTTTTATTATCTCTTAATTCAATTTATTATATTTATATATATGTGCCCTTTTAGTATATGGCCCCATAAATCATATGTCCCTTTTATTTTGCCTTTTTTATATATAGCTCCCTTTTGGGAACTTTTTTTTTTTTTTTTCTTCATGTCCCTTTAATTTGAACGAGCTTATCTTCAGCCGACTACATTTCCCATTAAGCATAGCGGCATTTTGTCCGAATACCGGAAGTGCCGTAAGTCACATGCTTAATTTCGTTTGCTTAATTTATGCTTCCAATACTTTTATTTTTACTAGCAGAGTGTCTAATGCATTTCAGATTTTGCCCTCTAGTTGGGCTTTCGTTTCTATGTCCCCCAATATGTGGCAGCGCCTATATTATACTCCTAGCCGCCATTCGCGGCTTACTGACTACATTTCCCATAAAGCATAGCGGCATATAGTCCGAAAACCGGAAGTGACGCGCGTCACGTGCGCATTTTTAATCACTTAATTTATGCTCTTTAAAACTTCGTTTTGGTTATTAAAGTAAATTATGAGTGTTCTTAGACCCTATATTTTGGTTTTATTGCTGTATTTTAAAGTTTTTATACTGCCAAATGTAACTTAAGTTTGATTGGATGGACCATTTTTGGCGCCAAATTTAAACTCCTATATAACACTACTAGCCAGGTAATGTTTGCTATTCCATTTGATAAAGTCTGTTGACGAAACGCGTTATGGATATTTTATATTGTGTATTGTAATATTAAAGCAATTTTTGGTAATTTATTTGTGCCAACTATTCTTTTTTATAGTTTTATATACACATTACTCTTTTTATACCTGGCTTTTTAGTATATTTTAGTATATTTTTAGCATTTTACTATTATATACCAACACTGACTTCGGAAGTCTCCTGCACTCCAAGAAATCCTAAAGGTGGGGATTAATCCACCTATGCTGATACACAAGAGCAGTTGGTCTGCTCCTCATTTGTAAGTACGTTTTCATCTACTTATAATAAGACTACTAAAATAGTGAGCACTATTGGTTGTCTCTCTCTTTCCTTGTTTGAGAATTGGACACCACTGACGGAGAGAAACCCACAGCATATCCCAAAAGCGGGGATTATACCGCTGTATGCGCTTCTATCCTAGAGCTGGACATAAGCTCTATTAAATGTGAGTTCTTTAATATTATTTTTCCATACGTCACTTTTGGAATTATACAATATTGCACTACTGGTCGTCCTTCTCTCTCCCCTTTTGTCTTTTATATGAGTGGAACCTATACAGCTTATGAAGACTTCACTGCTGCAATACTTACTATAAAGACTATCCGCAAGGACACTTAAGTTGAACTTTTATTTCTATTTTGATTTTTATCTATTACGTTGGACATTTTTTCTTAGTCACTTTATTTTACTCTCTTATTGGCGCAGCCTTTTATTATTGTTTTTACTGTTTTGTTTTAAAAGGGCTTGGAGGGTTTCCCTTTTTAAGGTTGCTGCCTGTTTATTAATTAGCGCTGTCTCTCCTTCCCATATACTCTTTACCACTTATTATATTTATATATTTTCTCTCACTTAATGCACAGATCACAATAGTTTTTATTTCCAGCTAAACTTCTAATTGTTTATGCACAATTGGCCTTTAATTGTCATAACAATTTACTAACATCTGGCTTTATCCAGTAGTAAAATGATCATGTGCAAAGTGGGAGCAATTTGCAAATGCTTATACGCCTGTGTCTTAAGTGTATATGACTGTAAGTTAATTGCTTTCCAAACAAGCGAATACGAGCAAACCGATAAAATACAACATGCTACTTTAAATACGATTTACAGTGATTTTTCTCTTTTGTTATAATTGATCCCATCTACATTTTATAGATATGTACTCTATCACAGAGAAAGAGCTTCAAGACATAAAATGACACGTATGCATTCAATCACAATGAGTGCAGCAAACATAGTAACACTTGCAAACCAAAACAGGAAAGATTCTGTCTAATTTTTTATATTTAGTAAACAGATTTTATAACTGTATCAACATCAGTGCTGTCGTTGGTTGTATAAAAACTAAAAAAAAAAAATTGATCATGCTTAATATACCAGATGTGGTTAGAGTGATGCTCAGTATAAACGAGTATTACTGGTCTAGTTGAATAGTGCATGTTAGTTTATAATGAGTTTCATTTTGAATTTTTTTAATTCATACGTTATTGGATTTAAGGCAGTATGAAACATACAGCAATAAGGATAATACAGTGATCACTCCCTACACTAACCCTGGTCAGAAGTGCTCTCCTGATGATCCCGGACCGCAGGTAATACACTTTATTTACCTTCTTTGCTTGGTTAATGATGGCTGGCAAATAAATTGGGATATTATACTTTTAGCCTTCTGACCAGGGCTAGTGTCAGAAATAGTCAGATTTGGACCATTTTTTTCCTTTTTCCCTCTTTACTATATGTGCACATGTACAGACTCTTTACTATCATGATTTTCTGGATGAAGTGACCTCTAGCAAATACTCTTAGGCAGTACAGTTAGATATTTTACTTGCTCTGCTATCTGTACCGCACAATTATTTCCACAGCACTCAGATGGGCTCTGGTTTATCAGGAGTCCTAGTGGCACTTCAGATATCTGCTAGTGCAAATTGAGTGGTGATTGCAGGTGGTGAGAGAAAATCCTCAATTTACACCTTGCAGCACATCTCAGATCATATTCTCCCAGCACTTGTGGATGGGAATCCGCACTGGAGTAGAGCAGTCCGCAGCCCCTGCCCTTGACCTGTACCTGGCCAGCCCAGTCCCTACTGGCCCCCTAGGAAGCCACCCACATTGTTAACACATAGCTGAAGAACAAGCCTCTCCCTCCATATGAATAATGCAAGCAGCCTATTCACAATTACACACACAGTCCCCACAAACACAACACCACTGAAAATCCACATAAACGTATGCAGCCCACAAGCAGCCTCACACATATGCACACAACCAAACACACAATGTGAAAAATTCACACACACACAATTTAATTTCACATGGAGCCCCCATACACAGCCAACATTCATAAGTATCATACACAATACCACAAACTACTCATGAACATATACAATATAACAATATAACAGCCCACATATTCACAAACACGACATACACATTTCAATATAAAAAAATAGGATCGGCATGTCAAGGCACTTCAAGATCCTTTTTTGGCACTGTACTACTAAAATGTTGCCTACCCGTGCTCTAGGGACTCTACCTCAGTTTGTTTATTGATCTATATATGGGCCAATTACCATTACAACTGCAAGTAATCCTGAATGACAGTTAGAAATTAACAGATGAGAAGGTTTGTGGTATATGATGAAATCTGAATTAAAAAGTAAATATCTGCATATAGTAGCCTGTAAATAGCGTAAACATTATCAGCCAGACTTTGTTTTGGCTAAAGAACATAGATGGTACTCTCTACAATAAATGAGTTCCCCCAAACCCTATTTTTAGGGTGTCAGAAAAAACCTGTAAAGGGGAAGGGGTCCTGCTGAAGAATAGCTATATCAGCCTTGCGTGAAAGCACTTCAGGATGCCTGCCAAACACCCATGCTGAGTGCAGACAGTGGAAGAATGCTGCTCCAAGGCACAAACATTATACCCACTGCCACACCTGCTCCCAAACACACTAAAAACCCTCCCAGCCACAGTTTGAAACAAATACTTTGCTTGTGTCCAGCAAAGACATAATCTTCCTCCTGATATCCTACCTTATTTCAGCAGGGGATGGGTTTCACTGGGGTATAGTGGGAGTTGCAGGTATAGTCTGTTGGCTGTCACATGGTTTGCCCTAATGTGATCGGGGCGGTGGCCGCACATGCCCATTAGGTCGGGGGAGGAGGAGCAGACTCGAAGCCTGACACAGCAGCAAGGGACATCAGGGCTGGATTCAGGTAAGTGAGAGAAGGGTTTTTGTGCTGTGGGGGATACGCTCATGCGAGGGGAGCACTATAGGGTGCTAGGTATTCCTAGCCTATAGTTTCCCTCTAATTGATATTTAATATGAAGCAAAACCAAGGTTATTTTTCTGTTAAGAACAAAATTATTCACATAGAATGATGAAAGACCTATTTTGTCAGATGAGTGGGAATTGTGTTAAAATTCTACTCCAAGCAAGGTGACTAATGTGTCGTCACATAAAACTCAAAGATCCTGAGTCTAATATCTACTAATATATTTGCAATAGAGAAATAATATGCCAATAAATAAGTAAATTATAAGGTACACTTATAGATGGAGTTGTTGTAGAATTATTAGGCCTCTATAAATCTGTAAGGCCCCTTTAAATCCTCTTGCTATACCTCTAAGAGGCCCCCATAGTTTTACAAGAAAGCTTTGTCTATAGAACATAGAATTTGCATGTCAGCAAGAAATAGCTTTGATAAAATGTGTATTTAATAAAAGCCTTGAAACCTAACCTTGAGAAACTAACAGTGCCAGGCTACACTCTAAATGGATAGCTGCCAAAAGGCCCCTCCCGTCGAGTGAGCTCCTCATGTTAGCAAAATGGCGCTAAAACCTGGAGGAGTTAAGAAATGACGAGGATAGTGACTTAAGATGGTACACCCCATAGGGAGGGCATTTTACTAACATCTTAGCACCTAAGCCAATTAACAATGTCTATTTGTCTATATCTTGATTTTCTTCAATGATGTAATAATGCCTTTAAAAGGGTCTGCGCACCCATTTTCTGTCAGAAGCCATTAAACTTCTCCGAAGTTCTTTCATTACCCTGAACTTTGTGTCTCAGTGTGAATTTACTTCTGCATGCACGCAACTTTATTATCTTTAATTTGGACAGGAACAGATAGTCATTCAAACTAATTGGTTTGCAGTAAATTATCTACTACAGAGTGATAGCTATTTAACCATGGAAGCCTTTTGATAAGCATAGTATATATTCAAAAAGATATATTACATTAGGTAAGAGAAGCACAGGTGATAATACACCCCCAAAACTACTATGGCGTATACAAATGGACTCTCATCAGATCTATCAGCCATTGGCTTCCTAACATTTTTATCAGATTAAAAGGACATGACTGAGAAAAACTGTGGTATTTCTGCATTTTAGATTGATTGGTTACTTACATTAGAACAAAACCTGTGAGTTAACAATCCATGTACATTACTCTCACAATAACATCCTTTGGGAATTAGTCATCTGTGCAAGAAATATGAGGAAATTGTGGAATAAATCACAGTTATATTTATATTGCACCACACAGAAAAACTAACTGGCATTGTTTCCCAATTAATCACCATAGCAATACTATTATGCACATTAAATATTAGAGCGGTATAGTCATCATCTATAATGTGATGGACTAGTGTTTGTTTACCTTTTTTATCACTATTATTATTAACCCCTTCCCGACTGCAGACGGAAATTTTCCGTCAACCTTGTCCTTCAGTTAAGGACCATTGACGGAAAATTTCCATCATTTACTAAAGTTAACCCCAGATTGCCGCAATCGCCGCGATTGCGGCATTAACGGTGCTCCGGTCTGCCTCTGTATTAGAGGCAGACCGTGAGCACCTGATCGGGCTGCCCCAGCACCGGTGCTCACTCTGACAGGCTGTCAGAGCGAGCACATGTGCTGTATATACTCTGTGTGAAGTGCAGGAAGACGGATCAGTGCTGCTGATCTTCTCCCTGTGTAAATCCCACCCCCCCCTTTCCCCTGCTTTAATAAAATTAACCCCTTCCCTGCCAATTGATCACTGACTACAGATCCCTATAGTGATCAATTGACAGGGTATACATTTTAATGTCATCTAATTTTTTTTTTAACCCCTGAGGGTTAATTTTTTTTAACCCTTAGGGGTTAAATTTATTTTATTAATTAAAATATTTAAAAATTATATATTTAGCTAGATGGGATGGGCGGAAGTTAGTGGGGAATTGGGGAATTTGGTGTTAGGCTAACTAGGGGTTAATGTTAAAAAAAGTTTTAAAATAAGCTTTAAAAAGGTAAAAAAGTTTAAAAAAATGTTTTAGTAATGTTTAACTAAAAAAAAAAAAAATACCACCCCCCTTTACCCAGTCTAAATAAAAATTAACCCATTCCCTGACAGTTGATCACTGCCTACAGTGATCAAAATATAGATCACAGTATTATACTGTAATCTGATTTCTTTTAACCCCTGAGGATGTACTTTTTTATTTTTTAACCCTCAGGGGTTCAATTTATTTAATTAATTAATTTAAATATTTTATAACTATATATTTGGTACCTGGGGTGGGTGGGAGTTATGGGAAAATGGGGAATTTACTGTTAGTGCTGCTTACTGCTAGTTAGGGGTTAACGGTAAAAGAAAAGTTTAGAAAAAAATATAAAAGTTTAAAAAAAGGTAAGAAAGTTTAAAACATTTAATAAGTAAAAAAAATGTTTAAAAACGGGTTTTACAAAGTAAAAAAAGTTTTACAAAGTAAAAAAATACATAAAAAAATGCTCATTACCACTACACTTGGTACAAGCTAGCGGAAAAATGATTCCACGCTAAGGTTCGAAATATGCCTTTTGAATTAACCTGGGATGTTTTCTTTAAGAAATGGTATGCCTTTATGGTGTAATTGGATTATATAGCCTTGTAAAATACTCTAAAATGGGACATGGACACAGCGTAAAAATTCAAAATTTGAGAAAAACTGGAATGGCTGTGTCTCAAATGTACCCCTTCAATGTCCACATATACCTGGCAAAGGTACATACGGGGGCATTGCTGTACTCAGCCGACATAGCTGAGCAACATATGAAGCATTATACAGTCGTAGCACACATAAGGTTTGCAAAATATACTGTGCAAACTCGCTTTGTGTGTCAAAAATGCAGAAAAAATGCTTATTACCACTACACTTGGTACAAGCTAGCGGAAAAATGATCCCACGCTAAGGTTCAAAATAGGCCTTTTAAAATACCCTGGGATGTCTTCTTTTAGAAATGGTATGGCTTTATGGGGTATTTGGATTATGTAGCCCGGTAAAATACTCTAAAATGGGACATGGACACAGTGTAAAAATTCAAAGTTTGAAAAGAACTGGAATGGCTGTGTCCCAAATGTGCCCCTCCGATGTCCACATATACCAGGCAAAGGTACATACGGGGGTATTGCTGTACTCAGCCGACATAGCTGAGCAACATATGAAGTATTATACAGTCGTAGCACACATACGATTTGCAGAATATACTGTGCAAACTCACTTTGTGTGTCAAAAAGGCAAAAAAAAGCTGATTACCACGACACTTGGTACAAGCTAGAGGAAAAATTATCCCACGCTAACGTTCAAAATATGCCTTTTGAAATACCCTGGGATGTGTTCTTTAAGAAATGGTATGCCTTTATGGTGTAGTTGTAATATGTAGCCTGCTCAAGTGCTCCAAAGTGGGACACGGACGCATCAAAACCCTCCATGAAAATTCACACTTAAAAACCTTAACTTGTCACGTCTCTTTTACAGCTGTGTAACTTCACAAAATAGTATCTAGGTCATACATTGGGCGTATTGTTTTACTCAGAAGACTTAGCTGAGCATAATTTGGGGAGTTTGAACTTAGTGGCACATATGAAATGTACAAAATGCCCAGCAAAAATGTAATCCGTATGTAAAAAATGCCCAAAATTATTTTTTACCACATACTTTGGCATATATTGGTGAATAAATGGGGGCATGTTAAGGCACAATATGCACCATATGAGATACCCTGGAGCGTCTACTTTTACAAATGGTAGGCCTTTGTGGTTTTTTTTTGAACAGTCAATCTGTTATAATACCCCAAATGGACGCATAGGCTCATTAAATCCGCCTCTCAAAATTCTACTGTAAATGTTGAAACGGACACGTCTCCTATATGGCACTGTAGCTTCACGAAATAGTGCCAAAGACATACAATGGGGGTATCGTTGTACTCAGCAGAAGGAACTGAACACAAAATAAAACTTTATACAGGAATAGCACACACCAACTTTACAAAATACACATGAGAAGTTCTTTGTTATAAGTTTGTGTGTAAAAAACCCCCCAAAAACTAACTTTTACTCCAATATTTAGCAGAGATTGGCGGTGAAATGGCTATGTAGAAAGTGTCAAAACAACCTTAGGACAATAGCCTGTAACGTCTACTTTATATAAATATATACTTTTGTGTGGCAATTTTGTTTTCTTTTATGGCTATTAAGCTTACAAGACCAAATTCTAAAATCGCTCCACATTAAAAGTTTATTTTACTCCTTGTGCTTTGTGACCTGTAACTACCAAAAAAAACTTAAAATCCCAGACACATTATATATTCTGTAAATAAGAACAACTTAATTAATTTATTTTTAATTACTTTCTTTAACCTGCACTAATTAGGCACACATTATTATTGCAAAAACTGTACAAAAACACAAATTTTTTTTTTGCATTTTTCTTTTTTTAAAATAATAAATAAGCATTTATATATATATATATATATATATATATATATATATATATATATATATATATATATATATATATATATGTTACATCAAATTAAAGCCCTTTCTGTCCTTTAAAAAACAGTATATAATATGTGTCGGTGCAATAAACGAGAGAGATGCAAATTGCAGTTGAACACATACAGCAAGAAAATGCAAAAATTGCTTGTGTCATTAAGCGTAAGACAAGCTTCTGAAGCAGTGTCCTTAAGGGGTTAAGTCATAAATAAAATGCAGAAATATATATATTATCTGGTTAAATATGTATAGGATATTATTCTGTAAAAATGCTTGCAAATGATTAAAATTCAAACATTTTCTGTCTGTGTTCCGTCTAATCTTCCTTATAAGCAGACTTCAGTGATTTGAACAATTTGCAAACATTTATTTTTCACTGAGTAATTGAAAAGACAAGAAGGGTGTAGACAAGAATTGAAAACCAGATTAACTTTACATCTGAATTATTTTAATTCATTTTGGAATATAGTACAGAACACAATCTAACCAACAGAGAGTAAATCAGTTTAAATTTTATTCTCTTCAGCTGATCTGCTGCTTCTTCGGCTAAAGCCAAAATTTTATTGCTGTGGAACTCTGTGATACATTTGTATACACACAACACACATTACTCTGTGAGTTTTATGGCTCTAGAACTCTTTAATATACTTATACATACAGCTCATTACTATGAGTTTTATTGCTGGGGAGATAGCAGATATACTAATACACAAAATACATCATTGACTTTTATCCTTTTGGAGATCTATGGTATACTCATACACAGTATGTTAATATGAGTTTTATTGATGTTGATATATGCAAATACACCACATTTCATTATTTATTTTCCCTCTATTTCTTGTGGAGCTCTTAATTTATATGTGCCTCACATTACCTTTCATTGCCCTTTAAACCAGCTTCAGGCTAAGGAGATAGGAGAATCTACATATAGATGGGGGTCCAATATACTAAAGGAGCAGGATAACAAGAAAATTAAAACCAGGCGACATCAGTCTGTGATGTCATTTTTCAGTATCAGGTGATATCAATATCAATAAAATAAATTTCTCAGGAATGATATGTTACATTATAACAGGAGAAAATAAGGAAAGTATGTCACATATTTAATGTAATTTTAGTTTCCCAATCAATCACTATAGCAACATTAAGTGATTAGTTCTACCCACACACTGCAGGAAGGACGTGTAATATAAGTAAATGGAACAGAAACACAGGCACCAAAATAAAATAAAAAATCATACAATTTTAAATAGTGAATTAAATGACAGTTTAGTTTTGGTATGCTTCCAACAGTGCCTGTTCATCAGTCCCCTCTACCTGCTATTGCACCCAATGTTCATCTCTTCTCCTAAGGTCAGATATAGCAAAGAGCCCGCTTTCCCACAACACCCGATTAGTAGTGCCAAGTAGAGATGTCGCGAACCGTTCGCCACGAACCGTTCTCGGCGAGCTCCGGTCAGCTGACACATCCCGGCCAATCTCCAGCAGACCCTCCATCCCAGACCCTCCCACCTCCTGGACAGCATCCATGTTGAAGGCCTTGTTGGAAGCATGTTGAAGGCCTTCAACATGGATGCTGTCCATGAGGTGGGAGGGTCTGGGAGGGAGGGTCTGTTGGAGATTGGCCGGGATGTGTCAGCTGACCGGAGCTCGCCGCGAACGGTTCGTGGCGAACCGTGGCGAGCCGTTCGCGGGAAGTTCGCGAACGGTTCGCGACATCTCTAATGCCAAGGAACTTCCAGTAAGAGATCATCTACAAAAGTACCTCTAATTCCTCCACAAATATCAGTCAGAAACCTGATAAAGTGGAAAAGAGCACTGTATGACTTTATTGAGATGCACACAGGTTTTTTTATACAGGCCTTTTTTTATTCAGTGAACACAAGGCACCCAATAACAGTAAGTGCATGTGAAAGAAACCAATCACACTACAAAGCTTAATTAAATTTCAACCAATTACAAGGAAGGGTGGGGACAGGCAATAACAAGATATGTGGACTTCATGGGAGAATTCAGGGAGTGCTGTGAGAGGCCGGAGCTAACAATTTGAAATGCTACCAGGAATGCATTCTTTGTGTAGCATAAAACTGTGCTATAGGCGATGGATCCCTCTTGCATCCTAGATTGCATATCAATGTTATTAGTCATCCCCTGAACCCCAAGGGAAGTGGGACACCAAGGTGCATATATTAGAGGAAGGAGCATATGGGTTAGCCTTTAGTCCACACACAGGGTTAAAGGGGACCAAGGGGACCCTATTTATTAAGCTTTCTTGTTATTATATTTTAGGGGAAATATCTCTGAATTGTTTTTAGTGAAAATCAAAGGGGCTATTTCCCCAAATTTAGCAATTCTGAGGAAAACCAAAGAATAAAAATCATCAAAAATATATGTAAATATAACCACAACCTCCAACAACGCACTATTTAGGAAACAAACCCCTTAACCTTAACTATCAGAACTTACATTGGCATTCAGAATCAGAAAACATGTTGGAAAGTTGTTTCACTTTATTGCAGAGAAATAGTGTGTTTTGTACCAGCAAGACAACTAAATATGCCATCTGTCCAGTCTCAGACTTCTGTACCAGCGTTTTACATTAACATTGGAGCATGCTGACATAGAAGATGAGATGGAGAAATAGCTTAAAGACATCTGATGTTCTGTGAGACTGCCAAACGTGTTGCCCTTTGTTGTCAACTCTATACTGTTCTCTGTCAATTTTATTCCAAGCAATATTGCAAAACGGACAGTGAATGTCACTGAGATCAAAGTATAATCAGAATATGATTGTACACATTGCTTGCATTCTCATTTAAAGCTGAGCCAGTGCAGTTGGCGCTACTTAAAAAACAGCAAAAGTCATCAACATCCTCTATGCAGCGACCAATTGACTAGCAGCCACATCGCAGGAAGACATTTGTTTTCTATAGTTCTGATTTATTGATCATCTGCTTGGCTGTCCTTAAATGTGGTATTACAGTAAAATCCTAGGTTATGTCCATGCACAGAAAATAGATGTACAGACTAGCAGTGAATCTGTTCTTAAAAAGGGATTTTGCAGTCTTCAATTATATAAGTCCTTCAATCTATCTATCTGCTGTGTCTGTCATAAACCTCTATAACCAATACTGTGCTTTAGTTCAAAGACGTGAGGTCTAACAAGGTCAAATTACAAGTTATATAGTGAAGCCTTATTAAGCATACATGTGAGTTAGTTATTCCTTGTTATAAGGATACAAGCTTTCGAGCTGATATGTTCTCTTTTACTTGTTAGGAAGGTGTCACTGACAGCTGAAGTTAGTGAAGTTATCTAAATATATATAGCTCAGACAGATTAGCATCATGCCCCTGCAGTCTAACTGCAGGCTTGTGGCTCTGCAAAACATCCCTTTTATTTCTGTTCATATAGCCCTTGCCACAACACCCATGGCTGTGACTGACACAGCCTACATGATTTTTCTCTCCCAATCAGATGTGACAGCACAGTGTGTTTATTTTAGAGATTTTTATCTTCTACTCTGATAAGTAAACTGTAATCACACACAGAAGAATCCTGCAGGGTCAATCAGGTTAATAACAGGGCACAAGATAAGACATTCTAAAGTAAACAGACTGTGCAATAAAGTACATTTAAACATTAGGTTGCTCTTTAAAGGAAATGTGTATGGAGACTGTGTAGGTCACATGCAGAGGACAGGTAACTAGTGCAGCATAAACAAAGTTATTTAACTCCTACATCGCAGGTAATTGAGCAGTTAGACTGCCAGGCCATGATATATACACCAAAACCACTCCATTAGGCTAAAGTTGTTTTGGTGCTTACTGTGTCCATTTAAGTTATTTCATTAATGGTAACCATTGTTAGTTTGATTGTAATACAACACCCCCATTTTAGATAGGTACCCAGGAATTTAAATAAATTAAGTGCAATATAGGTGGGCAACACTAAATATCTGGCACTTTAGCTAACTTATAAACAAGATAATAAAGAGGTTCTTAGTCTTTTTTGATAGGAAGACAAATAATATAACTGGCATTAGCTTGACAGCCCACTCCATTATTGCACAAAAAGCTCAATGACACATTCACTAAGGGAAACTATAGGCTAGGAATACAAACTTGTATTCCTAGCACTATAGCTCCCTAATTAGTCACCCTCGCTTGCACGACTACCCCCCCAGTTCAGAGCCCCGTTTGTCACTTACCTGAATCCAGCGCATGCATGCATAATACTTTCCTATGGGATTTCAGGTGATGCTGGATGGCCTCTTGCATAGCATGAGGTCGTCCAGTATCAGTTATGTGACCAAAAGCACACAGCCACTACAGGTGGTATTAACCCAGGGAGATAATTATTGCAATTTCTCAATAAATGCAATAATAACTATTGCAGGGTTGAGGGGACTGGGACAGTGCACCCTGACCTCTTCAATGAGCTGAAGTGGTCTGAGTGCTTATAGTGTCCCTTTAGTTTAGTTAAAATTTTATATATAGTAAACATGCATTCTACAAAACACCTAGATTATGAGTTTGTATTTAAGAAACAATATATGAGATGTGGAAGAACATATGATTAAATATGACATAACAGAATGTCTCTATATTATTTGTAATGGTCTAATAAAGAGCTTTTTCAATGTAACTTTGACTATAATGTTGCTTTTGTATCTGTGAAGCCTGGATTTGGAAATATTACTTGTTGCTTGGTATTAAACTAACTCCATTTACTGAATGTGGTGTTATTTAAGGGACATGCATTACTTTGAGACAACTGTCTTACACAATAGCACTGTCCCAGGAAGTACCTCTAGCATCCATCTGAGGAGTGGCCAGTGGAGTTATCACTAGGCTGTAATGTAAACACTGCATTTTCTCTGAAAATACAGTATTTACTGAAAAAAGCCTGAAGGGAATGATTCTACTCCCCAGAATAAATACAATAAGCTGGAGTTGTTCTAGTGACTATAGTATCCCTTTAAAAGTATATATTCATAAATATATCTGTTTGACCACTTAAGGACACAGCTTCAGTTTTGCTTGCTTTGTATTTAAGGACACAAAACAAATTGGCATTTTTGCTTTGTGTGTGTTCATCTGCAGTTTTCCATCTTTTTTTTTTACAATTTTGCCAATAATAATGTGTGCATAATTAATGTTGCATAAGAAAGTAATCAAAATAATTTCATTGATTTGTCCTGATTTTGAGAGTACATGATATATCTAGGATATCAGTCTATTTTTGGTATTTACAGGTCACAAAATACAAGGAGTAAAATTCAATGTAAATGTGGAATTTGGTATGTTTATCTTCTAATTGTAACACCTATCACAGAAACAACGTTTATATCAAGTAGACATCACGGGCTATTTACCTAATATATATTGACAGTTTTTATAGAGCGCTTAAACTGCCCCTGCTAATAATTTTAGCACAACTTTATTTTTTATTTTATTACATACATACCAATAACAAGGGTTATTTGGTTATTTTAATATGTATTCTGTAAACATGATGTGGGTTACACCTGTACAAAACACCAAGTTGCGTGGTTCCAGTTCATCCCAAAGGTGTCCAATGGGGTTGAGGTCAGAACTCAAGTCAAGTTCTTGATACCTCATTTTGAGGTATTATAGAAGTTTGACTGTTCAAATTACTCCACAAAGGCCTACTATATGTTTAAAAAAACAAAACAAAAAAACAGGGTATCTCATATGGTATATATTGTGCCTTAACATGCCATCATTTTTTAACCAGATTGTGTCAAAGATTGTGGTATTTTTTTAGTTTGCATTTTTTACATGCACATTGCATTTTTGCTGGGGATTTTGTAAGTCTGATATCTGCCACTATGACTGAAACTCCCAAACCATGCTCAACTAACTCTTCTGAGTAAAACAATACATCCAATGTAAGCATTTATTTCTATCTTGTGAAGTTACAGTGCCATAAAAGAGACTATTTACATTTTTACATTTAAAATTTCGAGAGATGGATTTTATAATTGAAATGATGTCACTGGAATAGTGACTGAAAAAGGAAGTTCAGCCATAGTAATTTAAAGAATTGTATTCAGTGCCCATTGAAGCTCATCTATCAGTCTGAGGCCACTAAATATGGCCCCAGCTGAGAGAGGTAAGCCCCAGGTATTTATTGATACCTGGGTCTACCTAGTATGACCAGCGTCTTTATCCTGCTTACACCAAGTTGAAGCCATGGGGGTTTAAATCCCCTTTTAAAGACCAGTAGGCAGCTCTTACTTTGAGTGCTGCATACAGCTCATTGGACCATGATTTGTGGCCCCATCTGACAGAAGAGTGCCCCAGGTATCAAAGTATACCTGAGGTTCCAGGTTACCAGCAGAGAAAAGGTCCATGCTGGTAAAATGGCACATGATGGAATTATTATTAAGAGAAAGACACCCATGACATAATTCATCATGCATTCTTAAAGGGTTGAACAACAGTCAGTAGCTTATAGAGGCTACTAATTACTGACAGGTTTTAAAACCTTGTCACTAACGTCTACTTGGAAAGATCCCAGTCAGTTACACATTAACCACTTGCTGGTAAAGCATGGAAACACACACTGTGTAGGTTGTTACTATGGCATATATCTCTGGTAAGAGAAGACTCGTCCTAAACATGCATACTTTATCCTGTGATTAGCTACACTAGTAATAGTGTATGTACACTATTACTATTAAACAGTGATTTTGTGCCATGCCAGATAAATATCTTTCTAACTTTTGAGAATGGGATTTTTTTAATCCACATGAAACTTGCTCTTTACCTACAGGAAGAATACTTTTATGCTTTGTATCATGTTTCTGGTCTTTAATTTTATTGCTGTTTGTCATGGTTTAATATGTTTTGATATGTGCTTTTAGACTTTTTTCGTGTAATGCAATATAGCGAACATAACATTTTCCCATAGTATGTATGGGAATATAGCTGTTAAAGAGATTCTATAGTGTCAGGAAAACAAAGCTGTTTTCCTGGCACTATAGATCTCTACAGTGCCCTCCTCCCTCATGCCCCCCTTACTCGGTACTGAAGGGTTAAAAACCCCTTTAGTCACTTACCTGAATCCAGCGCCGATGTCCCTAAGTGCTGGTCAGGCTCTGCCCACACCCCTCCCCCACCGACGTAAGCCGGCGGGGGAGACCTAATGTGCTTGTGCGGTAATGGCTGCGCTCGCATTAGGATTTCCTTATAGGAAAGCAATAATCAATGCTTTCCTATGGGGAAAAATCTAATGCTGGAAGTCCTCATTTGGAGCGGGAGGACGTTCAGCGTCAGATACCACACAAAAGGTCCGTTTCGATTCATGAAGCCCTTTAGTGACTGTCTGGTGGCCAGCCACTGTGGGCAGACTTGAAGCTGCAATGTTTTACATTGCAGCACTAAGTGCAAAAGGGACACAGCACCCAGACCACTTCAATGAGCTGAAGTAGTCTGGGTGCCTCCAGTGTCCCTTTAATTTTGACAGTGGTAACCATTAAATAGTAGTGGAAGGATTGGAAAACAGTCTGAAATCATTTCCTAAGCAGCAGTTAGCAGCTCCATAAAGACTAATGGAAGCTATTAGGCACTGAATTACTGCAGTGGCAGCCAATGACTGCCTGCTGCTATTTGTGAAATTTTGCAGTTGCCAAACAGGCTCTACTCGTTAGCAGTAACAAAAAGCACTTTAGCAAATAGTGGTTGGTTTATAAAATGTAGTGACATGATTAAAAAGCCCACTATATTTTAAAAGCAATAGATGGACTTGCTGGTTTGTCATCCCTTATCCAGGTGTAGGTAGTGTTCTTCCCATTTCAAAAGTATGCCAAGTGACCTGACAAATGCTTTATAACATATGGCCAAACTTTGAGAGCTTGGAAATATCCAATGAAATACAAGTTTTTGTTACTCTTAAGTAGCATATAAAAGGTTAAAGGAAGACTCCTAGCACCATCTTCACTCCAGTAAACTTTATAACCAGCTCATTGTAGAGCTTATGGTGCCAGAAGTGCCATAGTGCCCCCGATCATAAAGAGGAGTGGAGCAGCACAATAAGGACCCTGGGTAAGACGTTAAAGCATTTACAAACTTTTCAACTTCTTGGGGGGGCTGGAGACACTTAGCACTATATTCAATACAGAGAGCTTGGAGTGTACCTGTAATCCTGTATTTACCTTTAAAGGAGCACTCCACAGGGGAATTTTATAGAATGCTGAAGTGCTTTATGTGTGTGAAATGGTCCTTTACTAATACTGTGTAGTGTTATAGATAATTTACTTTCTTCACATTGACAGATTTAGTTTGATCCTGAAACATTTTCCATATTTTATTCTGCAGATCACCTGTAATGGCTGGAGGCTTATTTGCTGTAGATCGGAAGTGGTTTTGGGAGCTGGGTGGATATGACCCTGGTTTGGAAATCTGGGGAGGCGAGCAATATGAAATATCATTTAAGGTAAGGTATTTAATATTTGCTAATTTAATTTTCTAAAAGGATTTTATTTCTTCTCACTAATTAAAAAAAAATGCTGGAATACTCAATATATAACTAACAATGATCACATTGCCTTTCACAGACATGCTTTATTTCTAAGATATGCAGAGTTTTTAATCATGTTTGGTTAATAACAATTCCCTATTCATCTAGATCTTCAGTTGGACATGGGTTGAGAATCAATAGCTTTTCCATTTATGATGATATTTTCAGGATGATTAAATAGAGAGGGAAGAGAATGCTTTGTATCTGCATACATGTGTTTGGTTTATATTGAAAGTGAATAGCTGACAGGAGATCAGGGACAACTTTTGTATTACTCTCACAATGAGCATTGATTAAGTTACAACAGCGAATGCATGAAGAAACTTTGTTCATATGCGTTCAGTCACTGAAAACCGTGTTCACTGTTTACCAGAGATAGATTGTCTGTTACATTAGGGTATCCCCAATGTAATCCTAGAGGACGAGCTGCAGTTCAGGTTGTATAGGTATTCATTTTCAACTGGATATCTTTGATACTTTAGCGTTCTTTAGGACTGGATTACGAAGCAAAATAGGCATTGATTTAATATTATTGGATAAACACTTTTAATAGTTGAATGTATTGATAAATAGCTTAATATTTTAATATTTTGAAATTTTTTACATCTATATTCATTTTAAACGTTTACCCCAAAATATTTAACCATCTGAAAAGCATATCCAAAAATATTACATGAAAACCATAATAGGTTGTGTGTTTGGTTCTATGAGATTACTTACCAGTTTTTTTTACATAGGGCCAGCTAATTATCTAAATAATTAATTTAGAAGTTTCCCAGCATAAATGTGTATAACATATAATAGTATCATAACACATTTTTGCGGACTTCCTAACTATATGTCTATTTATTTAGAGGGACACTATACTCACCAGAACAACTACAGCTTAATGTAGAGGTTCAGGCATCTATAGCCTGTCCCTGCAGGCTTTTCAATGTAACCACTGTCTTTTCAATAGATTACAGACTGATAAAAACAACTTCTTCAGGCAGTGAATTCCACATCCTTATTGTTCTTACTGTAAAATAACATTTCCTTTGCCTTAGACTAAATCTCCTTTCTTCCAGTCTAAACCCTTGACCTTGTGTTCTATGTATAGTCCTGTTTATGAGTAGATTTCAAGACAAAGGTTTGTACTGGCCACAGATAGATTTGAATAATGCTTTCATATCCCCTTTGAAGTGCTGTTTTTCCAAACTAAAGAGGTTTCAATTTGTTAACCTTTCTTCAGAACTAAAATGTTCCATTACTTTTTTAATTTTGTAGCCGCTTCTGCACCTCTGCGCTTCTAGTGCCACAATATCCTTCTTTAGAACAGGTGCCCAAAATTGCACATCATATTCAAAAGAGTAGATAAGATCAATACAACCAAATAATGTGTTCAAGTGCCAAGTAAGCAGTGATAAAAAAAACAATATTGTGAACTGTGCACTTCAAAAATATTGTAACAAATATAGTGAAAAATCCACAATAGCAATAATATGTGTAAATGGCATTATTCAGTGCTAAATATAAAATACCAGCAGCATTTACAGCATGTGACATAAAATCAAACATCAATACACAGTGTTACGCTTGGAATTCTTTGCACATTAATTATTTACATTAATCAACAAATAATCATTTAAAAACATAATAGTGCAGGCCATCTATACAGAACAATATAAAATAAAATAACAAATGTGTAGTGTCTAGGGGTCCAATTCACATTTACCAGAGCCCCGGTCACCTGGCTCTGGGTATAAACGGCCTTATTGGAGAGGTAGATATACCAAACTGTAAAAGTTCAATGCTGAACACTTGCTTATACCATGAATTTTGAATGGGAGCCTAAGAGAAAAGAAGAAAAAACAAATGGTGCAATACCAAATGTATTATTTTTACAATGTAATTAAAAAACTGCTTAGTGATAGGGCACTGTTTTATCACCACACTAAAACACAGTGAATTAGTGAATTAGTGAGTGGACATAGGCAATTAACGACCCACTCAACCCTTCCACTCAGAGAAAAACAAAAAGAATAAAACCTTCCCACACATCAAGTGTTTGGCATGATTGATTGCATCTCAGTGTGGGAATTAAACAGAGCCATATCATCTGCTTCTAAAGTTGTTAATCCACCTCAAGGAAAGGCATTTGAAAAAATGGGAGAGCAGCAGAAGGAGTAATTTAATTTGATTTTCTTTTTTCAAATATCAGGAAAAAATAAGTGGGTAATTGATGACCACTCATCCATTCCACCTTTTCATTTTAAAAACCACCTGTTTTAAATGTTATTGCTCCTACTACTGCTATGGCACCATTTATTTGTTGGGTTTTTTTTAATTGAGGGACAGTCGCCAATGCTATTAACTGGATGCATTGGAAATTTCTGTTCTTCTCAGAGTGATCAGTTGCTCACTGACTTTTAATTTAATTCAAGATAGAACAAGGAAAAATATAACAATCAATCATGAAACTCGGAACTGGCATTGCAAAAAGAGTCATAGGCACTGTTCTGGCTGTCTCAATGGCCATCCTAAATGTATTTCCTTACTGAAATTTGGCCAAGCCAAACAGTGGCATGTACTAAATTTTGCAAACACGTATTTAAAATGCAATTTTGCATGAAAAATCCCCAAAGTGTTTTAAACTTACTAAAAATTACAAACATATACAAAGTAAATACTATATGTTTTAGTTTTTACCTTTTTTTGCATCTCCTTGTTGATTTATTTTTTTATGCTATATACAGGATATAATCAACTCCTATAAAACATGTTTTGTTTTTTAGGTTGCTCAAACAGCAAAGCATGCAGTCTTAATATTGAGAACATCATGAGTTCATAAAAAATAGGGATAAACTATGTGATAAAATAAATGTTTTGTAACTGGGAGAATTATTAAGAAATCCTTTGATGTAATATACATAAAAACACTACTTGTAGTACTGCCCCTCAGACCACTGAGTGCATTAGCAATCTTCCTGTCGTACCATGTCGATGACGGCCTGCCTTCTAACTGCTCTTTTTCCTCTCGTTTTTTCCTATGTCTATTTCCCTCCCTAAATGCCCTAAATGCCTGCATTCATATGTGATGTGCATTCCGGTGAGCGCGTTAATACAGCTCTCTCAAAGAGTCGCTAACCTTACTTTATTGCTAATTGTTGTGTCCACCATTAATATGTAGAAGTACCAACGAGCTGAAGTGGTCACAATCATTATTTGTTGCTCTTTAACCGTCATATGTGATTTGATGTTAAGACAATGTATTTTTTTTTTTTTGTACCGCCCACTGTCTATGATCTAAATAAAGAATTGAAGAAGAAAAAACACTACTTGTAACAAATGTAAAATAATTACACATCATGAGAATGCTTTATAATGTATGATAATTAATAATACATAAATAATATAAATAAAGTATTGTTAGTTTGTAATGTATCACTTGACACAAACTGTGTAAAAAAAAAAATAGCAACAAAGACAAATATATATTGACTATATTGACTAAATATATATTACAGATATTAGCACCCGATAATTTGACACAATACATATAAATGATTCAGAAGCAGCAACCTCTGTGGTTACATTTAGAAAGGAACTGTGTTAATATAATTTCTAATTGTATTAAAAATGAACACAGTCTACCTCAGGTTATATTTGTGTAAAATAATAAATTAACTTTCTACTTTTTATTCCATTTTTTGTGCACACAATATAAATATTGTTTTGGTTAATGATATCCAGACTTGACAAACAGGGTTATTTACTAAAGTGAGAACTGTGGGAAATTCAAAGTATATTCAAAGTGAATTTCAAATTGAAGGCCAAAGTAGTCAAACTGGAGCCACAGCAGTCTCAGAGAATTTTTTTTACAGTTTGGCTACTTTAGATTTAAATGTGAAATTCACTTTGAATTCCTGACAATTCTCACTTTGGTAAATATGTCTGAAAGTCTCCAAGGGACCAAAACATTGCAAGGTTACTTTGTAAAACTGCAAGAAATTCTCCAAAGGCTGCATGGTAGTTTTCTATATCTAACTAGTCACAAACTGTTCCTTTCTCAGGAAAAGCACATGCTTCATACGTATTCTCTGTATTGAAATAATGTTTCTTCAAGGAATACTATAGTGTCAGGCATTCAAACAAATATTCCTGACACTATAGTCCTGATATGGCTGTTTATGTGTTTTCACTCACCTTTTTTCCCTTTACCGTGCCAGTCTCCCCTCAGCTGGCTCCGTCTCCATGAGATCATCATGAGGCAAAACACCACACTGTGCCAATCAACATCTCATCATAGAGATGCATTAAATCAATGCATCTGTATAGGAAATGTGCAACACCTCCATACAGAGGGGGGAGACGCTGAATGCCAGTGCTACACACTAAGAAGAATATCTAGGGGAGGTCTGAAGTGTTACTAGCCGGCAATGTAAATACTGCATTTTCTCTGAAAAGGCAATGTGTACTTTAAAAAGTCTGCAGGGACAGGCTATAGACACCAGAACTACTACATTAAGCTGTAGTGGTTCTGATGACTATAGTGCCCCTTTACCATTTCAGGATATTACCATGCACTCTGTTCTCCAAAGTTTTCCTCTGATTGCACTCTAATTTATGCAACGTTAAATTGATTTGGAAATGTGGACATGTCTATAATGCACCGATATATAAAGTGTGTGTGATCCCCTGCATGCTAAAGGGAGGTTAGAGAAATTTGTAAAATCGCATGCCAAAAGAAATACAGTTTCATGTTACAAATAATAGATATGTGGTGATAAGCTTGGCTCTTTTTGATTCAGCTGCTTAAACTCTAAATGATTCCTGTTCATAAATCACTAGCACATATTTTCTCCTAGGCTAAGTTAAATTGCCCCATTTCCAATTTTATTGTAATCTGTCATCGGAAAGGATATAAATGGAATGTGGTCATCTGCTCAGTCATGAAACCATAGGAACAGGTTTGAAAAGTCAGATATTAAATTGCACTGGCTGCTTTTTCCTTAAAAAATGTATATATATATATATATATCTTTTTTGAAAAATATGTCAGAATGAGTCTTAGCCATACCCCTTAAGTCATGTAATTACTGTGCAGTGGCTTGGGGGTTATTGTCTACCCTAATATGTATTAGAAATCCTATTCCTTGTAAAATATTCTGTCGCCAAGTTTTCAGTATATAATAATTGCTAAGTTCTTTACTGGCATAGTTTAGGCCAATTATTTAACACATACTTTTAAGAGGAAAATTTCATCTTTTTTTTTTTTTTGATAATCCTGATGGAGAATTTGGGCACATTGTTAGGCCTCCAATCACACAGGCTCAGTAAATGGAAATAATTGCATCTGATAGCTGAGTGCATTTGCGCCTAACCAATGCTCTGGAACAACTAAAGTGTCCAACTTGAGTGATGATGCTTAAAGTGGAAGGTGCAACTTGAAAATATTTATAAATGTAATCAGAGAAGAGTTGTGTTGACTTTGATTGTTGGAGATTTATTTTACTAACTAGGAATCCAGGCAGGATTAAAGTGGATCTTGTAGTGTGTCTGCAATCAGTTTTATCATTTATAACCTCATTCGGTGCTACATTTCTATGATTCTGTCATTTTTATTTTTCCAGGCAAAAATAAGTTCTTCTCTTAAATGTTTTGTGATTGTAATACAATATATATGACACTGTAAAATTTTACTCAATAACATTGGCAAATAGGAATTTAGCCCTGCAAGCTCTTACTGTGAAAGTAGTCAGCACTGTGTGTGTAACCAAAAAGTGTTTTCTTTCTTTTTATATTTTCTGATTTCTTCTGCTTTTGATGTAATTAAATTTACAGCATAATTTTCACTCTGGAGTGCAACTCCCACTAATCTAAAGTATGCAGAGATTATTGCCCCTAAAGGTGATTTTTGAATTATTCTCTATTCCTCAAAGGGACACTCAGCTGCCCAAATACAAAATAGAAAATCACTATTTACTAGATATATCCCCAATTTAGACATTGTGCATTTAGTTATAAATTATTTTATTGATGTAGTCTAAAAACAGCTTGCAAAAGCTGTAAAATCTTTACAATCCTTCCTCTTCTTCCCTAGCCCAGGATTTATCTGGTTGTCCAATCACAGACTTCCCAGTGTAGCTCAACGAGAAGTGTTTGCTCTGAGCAATCGCTGGCTCTTGAGTTTAGCTTCACTGAACCAATCAACCAGGAAGTAACAGGAACAGCTAGAGGGGTATAACAATGTTAATTGTTAAAAGTGTCAATTTAAATCTGCCCTTTTTGAAAAATTAGGACACAGTCTTCACTCATAAAGCACTTCAGCAAGCTGAACTGCTTTAGCAGTCTGGAGTGTCCCTTTAAGGAAAATAATTGCACAAATTACATCACAGTCCATGCAGTATGACATTTGAAAATATGATCTTGTTGAAATAATTGGTCTATCTATCTATCTGTCTATCTATCTATTCCTGATTATTCCAAGGTTAAACAAAATGTTGAAGGGGCGTTTGACAATACAGGCATTGTATAAATTGTATTCTATGCTATAAGTAACAAGATAAAGAGAATTACATCACATGAACACACACACACAAGGTGTTCTTCTTCGAATAATTAATTATAAAAATATAATAATGCATCAGCTTTGCTATTCAGCAACAAAGCAGGAATGAGACAAAAGGACTACCCAAGAGACACTGGAGGTGTTCTCTTAGAAACATTTAGAGATACATTGGTTTATCTTGCAATGGTAGAGTAATTTATCATATTTAGAACAAACTAGGCTATAAAAACTTTACATTTAATGCACATTGTAGAATTGCGACATAATGAGAATAAGATTGTAGATGCACACATATGCATACAGATACAAACATGCACATACACACTGACAGGAACAGACACACAGTTACACAGGCACACACACTAGTACTTGCATACACAAAACACATTGTGTTACTCTCTGACACCCTTCTTGCACCCTGGCACCTTTCCCTCCCTACATTACATTTCTAACTGCTGTATACAAACAGCAGGGCCACACTTAGAATTTACAGACGCAGATTTTGTCTATGACTCTATGCTTCTCCAACTCCTGTGGCTTGCTGTTCTATTTTTGCTCCACTACCTACCGTTACCAGTTTTGTTTAATATTTTGCAGTATTTTTGTTAACATTATTTATATAGTGCCAACAAATTCCTTGGTGCTCTATAAGTATAGCAAGGGGATATTTGAAGGTGAAGAAAGTCCTGCTCAAATGAGTTTACAATCTGAGAATTTCAGGTAGGCAAATATATATCGTTAGGTGTCTTGCCCAAAGACACTTACAGGTGAAGTGATCTGACCAGGAGTCAAACTTGGGTTTCCTGAATCAAAAGGCAGAGGTGTTGCATTCATTTAAAAGCTGTAAAAGTTTATAGAGCAAGGAAAATAAACAGGTTTCTGGCACATGGAATAAAACAAAGTGGAGGGTGGGATGCATTTGAAATGTGCAATAGATGCTAGAAATGCTGCTCTCCAACATTGACTTTGTAGGATATCCCAAGCAAAACCAGACTCATTAATAATTCAGAAGAATTTCATTGAAAGACACAAAGTAGAAAGTATGTGAGTCGTATTACAAAATGTTATGAATGTTCAACTGTGTCTCTCAAAGTGACTTTATAATGTGAGGCTAGAAGAGGTCAGGAAATGCATGGACATGTGAATACCGTGCCAAATATTGTCAAAATACCATTCGATATTGGAGAATATAAGAAGAAAAATCTAAGTGAATTTCTTGTTATTTAGTTTCTAAATTTAGATAGTGTCATGATAAATACCCTAGGTTTATCATACCTATGTCAGGCTTGAGTATGGTCTTCCAATAAAATGTTAAATGGAACAAGAAACAGAAGATAGCTCTCAAAGCAAATAATGCTACAAATCAATATAAAGAAACCATGGTGTTTTCACTGAAGAAAGTTGTGGAATTGAGTAACTGAGAAAAATTCTAAAGTGCTTAACAGCCACTGTAAATTACATGCATGGAGTGCATCTTTTAAGGTTACTCAAAGTGCTTCACAAGTAGGGTAAGCTGTTTCATGGACCGTTCTTTACAGGAACAGACTGTAGTGTGAAAGATGATGTATACCTAACTGATGGAAAGAACATTGCACATCAAGGAAATTGATGGATCCTATTCCCTCACACATCAAGGAGCACACAAATAATCTTGGTGAAAAATGTTTTGTATGTTCCAAATCTAGAAGGAAGTCAGTTAAATGTTGGATTACCAATAGACTCATAGTTTAATTTCAATGGAATGAATGCGCATGTAAGAACATGGAAAAATTATTAGCAATGCAAACCGTAAAGAAGAACGCTTACAAAATTTGTTTTTATCTGTGCCCTATTTTCTTTTGACTCTTTGATTCTTAGATTATTTGGATGTGGTTTTCTGTTTTTGATCCATGGCCTGTCTTCAATAATAAAGTTTAATGACCTGCTAAAGTACTTTCAGCGAGCATAACTAAAATAGCTAAACTTCTGTGTCCTTAATTTTTAAGAGACTGCAGAGTATTTTATTACTATTAGATAAATTCCACCGTCTGCAGCCTATACTCCCCCTTACATTAAAACCCTTCACATTTACATAATTTCCTTTTTGAATATGTTCTTGAACAGCATTATATACAAACATTTGCTGTTTAGTCCAACAATTAGGGTGCCAGGTGATGAAAGAGTCAGTTTTATAAAAAACTGATTATTTTCATTTAGTCTATATTTGAATGTAAAAAAAGTACAGTTCTGTGTTATTTTCCAGTCACAGAACCAGCGCTGCTTTCTTTAATGGCAAAGATCTGGGTTTTTTGTTTGTTTGTTGATTGTTTTATATTTACCATAAAACAGCAACTGTTCTGATAGATGTATTGTAGAAAACTAATGTGACATTTGCATCAGTTTAATCATTCAAGATTTGCATTTGCACTTGTAATCATGGATGTATGTTTTTCTTTGCAAGATAAAAATGCAACATAAAAACAGTTTCAAGGATAATTAAGGGAACAATAAATATAAAATACTCACTATTTATTTGAATTTTAATGCTATCAGCAGATGTTCATTTAGTGACTTATTAAATGTACACGTTGTTTGCTTCTCTAAAGCCGACATACAAATCAATCAACATTTCTGGTAGAAACATGAATACCTTATTATACATCTCATGTAACATTAATATGTGAACTGAAAATGATTTAATAGTGTAAGGGCTAAGTACAAGTAAAGGAACATTGTTCTTGTTTAGACAAAAGCTGTAGCATTAGCGAGATAATGTACTTCACTACTTACAGTTAACAGGGTATTTTGAACAACAACAGCAGTTAAAAAAACATTTCTAGGTGTTCATTTTCTGTATCTTTTAAGAGCATGATGGGCTTAAAGAGCGGACAAAAAAAACCAAAAAACAACTGGTCCTTATTTACTGATCAGCCACAACAATAAAACCACTAACAGCTAAGTGAATAATATTGATTATATTGTTGCAATGTCACCTGTCAAGGGGTTGGATATATTAGGCAGCAACAAAATAGTCTGTTTCATTTTCATCTGTTGGAAGCAGGAAAATTAGGGAAGCGAAAATATCTCACTTTGAGAAGGACCAAATAGTGATAGCTTGAATACGTGGTCTGAGCATCTCCAAAATCGCAAGTCATGTTAGGTGTTTCCAGTATGCAGTAGTTAGCACCTACCAAATGAGATGCAAGGAAGGACAACAGGTGAACTAGCGTCAGGGTCATGGGTGCTCAAAGCACATGGGGATCAAAGGCTAGCCAGTGTGAGTTGGTCACACAGAAGAGCTACCATAGCTCAAATTGCTGAAAAACTTAATTGCTGGCCATGATAAAAAGGTGTCAGAACACACAGTGCATTGCAGTGTGCGTATGGAGCTGCGTAGCTTCAGACCAATCAGAGTGTCCATGATGACACCTGTCCACCACTGACAGCGGATTCAATGGGGACATGATCATCAGAACTGGACCATGGAAAAATGGAAGAAGGTTGCCTGGTCTAATAAATCAGTTTTTTTTTTAAATCTGGTTAAGAAGGTTGGTGGAAGAAGGTTGTCTGGTCTAATGAATCAGGTTTTCTTTTAAATCTGGTCAAGGGCCAGGTGCTTGTGCATTGTTACCTGGGCAGCAGGATGCACTATGTAAAGAAGGCAGTCCAGCGGAGGCAGTGTTATGCTCTGGGCAATGTTCTGCTAGAAAACCTTGGGTCCTGGAAATCATGTGGATTTTACTTTGGTACGTAGCACCTACCTAGAGATTGTTGCAGACCACGTACACCCCTTTCAACAGTGTTCCTTGATGGCAGTGGCCTCTTTCAGCATGATTATGAACCCTGCTTCACTGCAAAAAAATGTTCTGGAATAGTTTGAGAAACATGACAAAGAGTTCAAGATGTTTCCTTGGCCTCGAAATTCCCTAGACCTCAATGTGATTGAGCATTTGTGGGATGTACTGAAGCAACAAGTCCGATCCATGGAGGCCCTTCCTCGCATCTTGCAGGACCTAAAAGATCTGCTGCTAATATCTTATCATGCCTAGTCATTCAATCAGATACTCACGTGCATAGTGAGAAAAGCAGCAACTTTTCTAGCAGGCTCTCTACCTTCTGTTTTTAATCCTCATATCTCTGCCAGAGCCTCCATAGTCAATAATCCTTACACAACACTTCAACATTTTCTAAATGTTTGTACTAAAACCAGTACATATCACTGATCTATTTTTTCTGCATGTGCATTCATACATTACAACACACCAGCATGTGTCCGTCATATTAATGAGCATATTCAAATTTAAAAATGGAATCAAATTTAGAACTATTGGTCAATCTTGGGTTATAAGCATAGTGCCGCCTGGTAGAAAAGGAAAGTGAAAAAATAGTTGTTTAGGTTTTTTGATATATATATATATATATATATATATATATATATATATATAAAAATATATATACACTTTGGTAAAATATTGTTTCCACAAACTTTCCAATATTACCATTTGAAACAGCATACCTACCCTTTACATAGATAAATAGTTTTTGACTGGTTCTATAACTACACTCCATAAATAGCCCTATCATGATTTACAGCACCATGTCCATGAAGCCCTTATTCTTGCCATGAGACAAAGTGAGATAATGAGATATAATATTATATCTAGATACCTTGCCTCAGGAAAGGTCACAATAAAAAAAAAACAAAAAAAAAACTGATCTTTAAGCAACTGTGTGGACAAAACCAAGAAATATGGCTCAGTAATAGAAAATGCAACTAAGTTCTTATTTACAGGCCACAAGAAAATGAGATTACATAAATAATCACAGTTCATTGTGCAATGACAATAAGTCTCCCTGCTAATAACATACAAAGAATATTTGTTTAAACTTGACAAGCCATTTGCAAATAGAGCTGATAATGCCCTCCTATACCTAATTATTAGAGACATGTCAGCTATCATTAGCCTCATGTTAGCAGTTAAATATGTGCCATTGTTCCTTTGGAGAAAGGCTTTTGGGTAATTATTTGATTGTAATTAACAGTTGATGCATAGGACTCTGCATATTTTAAAATCATTTGTGCAAAATCCATGCATACTCATGATAATAGCATGCTTTCATTGCAGCTGGAGACAAGGCCAGTAAAGCTTTCAGATCTATATACCCAATACACCCAGTTTTAATTAAATTTCTTCTGGCTTCTCCCTGTGTGGCCATAGAGACCAGCGGCTCACTTCTGTATGAAACATTATGTAGGCCACAGCTGCATACCGAGGCTTCCTAATAGAACTAGTAGTAATTACAGAAGTAACGTCTAAATCCAGGTGAATACGAAACATATTGATCGTGATTTTGAAAACTCAGCAACACCAAAGCTTAGTTGGATTTTGAATTTTTTTTTTTTTTTTTAAATAGCAGTCATACACAGCAGGGTATTTAATACCAATTTACTCTTTCAAAGGTTTCAAGTTAAAACATAGTATTGTACTATTCACTAAGTTAATTGAAAAAATTACCACCAGAATCCATATGAAAATGTTGTAGTATGTTCATGTTAGTATGCTTATAGAAAGAAAAAAAGAGAAAGAAGAAGAAAAAATTCTAATAAATGCCTAGGCATAAGAAAGCAGAGGATGCAATGTATGGTACTGCAATAATGGAATGCTAAAGGAAATTCTTATTATAAAACTTAACTTTTAATAAAAACTAATCGCTAAAAAGTCTCAAAAGACAAAATGAGACCAACTACAATACAAACATAATAGTACTATAAAAATCTACATAAAAGTAGCAAAGGCTGGTCCACACTATAAAGTAGTGGTAAATATCCAAAGGAAAGGTGTAAAGCAGATCACTAGAAAGTATCAATATGCAATGGAATAACAAAGTGACTGCTGTTAGAAAATTGGTGATCGATACTTTATATGTAAACTCTGGCAACACTATGACTCTTAACTCTCAGACATGTAGCCAAAGAAAAAGAAAAATAACCAAAATAACTAGGCACATAAATAAATATAACAAAATAGATCTGACGAAAATTACAAAAAATTGCTAGTGGGGTAGTAATAAAATAATTGGCTAATAGTAGAACTTATATATTGAGGAAGGGGAAAGGGGGGAGAAAGATATAACTGTCCCTATTGTGCCTTTGAGGGCACCCCTTAACCCTGTAAATGACCCTAACTTATAACATCAAAGAGAGACCACCACCCACTTAATAAAAAGGAAAAACCTCAAATTCAAAATAATAATAATGAGAGTGATGGAAAAAAGCCACAAAAACGGAACTTGAAATAATAGTTCCTTAAAAAGCCCCTCTGATGCGCTGATCCAGCGAAACATGCGTCAGGGGCTTTGGGGCACCGCTGTGTCCACCAACAGATTGTAGTACTCTCTGGCTTTTTTAGGAACTATTATTCCGTTTTTTGGCTTTTTTCCATCACTCTCATTATTATTATTTTGAATTTGAGGTTTTTCCTTTTTATTAAGTGGGTGGTGGTCTCTTTTGTTTAACTCCATTATTCCACCTGAAGCGCTTTATATTCATTACAGAAGGGAAGAAACGGATGAATGATATATCAGTGAGTTTTCATACATTTGCAAGAGCTTATATCATAGATACACATTCACATTTATGTCTGCTTCCTTTTATGTTTTATGAGATGTCGCTTTGTCTGATTAGCTCGCCATGCGTGGTTATGGTAATGCACTAACAATGTAGGTTCACTCGGATGCAATGCTTGACTGGGTACTTTAATGAGAAAACAACGTAAGACTATGGACGGTCTTAAACGTGCGTTGAGCCAGCATATTCTGCGAATATTCAAAATTATTAAAAAATTATTCAACCTCCATTGAAAATTAGATTTATTGTCCAAATGCACAGACTTTCAGCTTATGCAATGAACAAATCAAACAAAAGCATTTGAAAAAGGTCAGCACAATGAATACTTCAAGTTGGTTCCCCAAATTCAACTAATAATGCAATTCATAATGACTTCTCCAATCTCAAAATTATTCAACCCCATGAACAAGAGGACAATATGCAAAACAGGTGTTGTCTCAAGCAGGGACGGACTGACAGTGGTCTGGGCCTCTGGGCAAAATGAGGACCTGGCCCCCCTCTAGACCAATATATATGTTGGTATAGATGTACCGTGTGTTTGATTGTATGTGCATGTAAAGTGAATGCATGTTTCTGTGTGCATATTCACTGTGAGCCCTGGTGTAAGTCTTCAGAGTATAGTTAAATACATTTTTTTTTTTTCTTTTTAAATAGGGTAGTATTTTTTTATGTGTGTTTATGTAGCATGGCAATATGTATAAAAGGTTATGCAGGCCTCCAAATGTTGCGTCTTAAATTACAAATCAGGTGTTAACCATTATAAGGAACACTATAGTGTCAAAAAATAGAAACGTGTGTTCCTGACACTGTAGGTTTATAAATAGACGTTTAGGTCCCAGCCCCCCCTCTCTCCCCCTTTAGAAAGGTGCAGCCTGGATTTTCTCCTTGGCTGAGATCATCGAATTAGATTTCAGACAATCCAAAACTTTCCCATAGGAAAGCATTGGAAGGAAATTGCACATGAGCAGCAAAACGCCATGCTGCGCCAATCAGCATCTCCTCATAGAGATGCATTGAATCAATAATTTGTATGTGTGCAGGGTCAGAGTACGTGAACATATGAATATATGTTTAAGAATGCTGGGTCATGTGTGTGCACAGTCTGTAAATGCAGGGGTGTATATGTACGGAGAGTGAATGTGCTTGAATGCAGGGGAGTTAGTGTGAATTAATACAATAATAATAACCACCACTAAGGCTGTAGTGGGTATAGGGGGCTGGGGTTAATAGGGACTGTAGATGGGGTATGGGCTGTAGTGGGTGCAGGGAGTATATGGGATCTAGAGGGTGCCTGGGGGAACGACCTGTAGTGGGTGCAGGGGTTAATAGGGGCTGTAGTGGGTGCAAGGGGGTATAGGGGATCTAGAGGGTGCCTGGGGGTAGGAGTGGAGAGCGGTAGGTGCCGTAGTGGATGCTAGGGAGGGGCTGTAGAGAGGGCAAGGGTTTAATAACAACTTTAAGGGGTAAGGGGAGTATGGGCTCCAGAGGGTAAAGGCTGTAGTGGGTGCAGAGGGTATAGGGGAATGTAGTATAGGAATGGGAAAATGGGGGCTATACAGGGAGCAAGGAGGTATTGGCTGTAATATGGTAGGGGCTGTAGACAGGGGCGTATTAGCCGCGAGGCAAACAAGGCATTTGCCTTGGGCGGCATTTTTCAGGGGGAGGCAAAAAACGCCGCCCTCCAAATGCCCAGGGCAAATGCCTAGTTAGCCTCGCGGCTAACTGACATCCCGGGCGGGCGGCGCTGGCAGGCGGGCGGCTGGCGAGGGAGCACTTCCTATGAGCTGACTGCTCAGCTCCCTCGCGTGCCGCAGAGTGAGCCTGGGAGCCGGAAGATGACGTCATATTCCGGCTCCCAGCCTCACTCTGCAGCCGGCGCGCGAGGGAGCTGAGCAGTCAGCTCATAGGAAGTGCTCCCTCGCCAGCCGCCCGCCTGCCAGCGCCGCCCGACCTGCAGCCACTGGACCACCAGGGAGAGAGACCCCCCCAGCACTCCCAAAGGTAAAGAGGTTGGGGGGGGATTTAAATTAAAAAAAAAAAGGTAATGTGTGTGTTTGTGTCTGACTGTGTTTGTGAGTGTGTGTGTGTTTGTGTCTGACTGTGTTTGTGTCTGTGTATGTGTCTGACTGTGTGTGTGTTTGTGACTGTGTGTGTTTGTGTTTGTGTCTGACTGTGTTTGTGTCTGACTGTGTGTTTGTGAGTGTGTGTGTCTCTGACTGTGTGTGTGTGTGTGTGTGTGTGTGTTTGTGTCTGACTGTGTTTGTGAGTGTGTGTCTCTGACTGAGTGTGTGTTTGTGTCTGACTGTGTTTGTGAGTGTGACTGTGTTTGTGTGTGTGTCTGACTGTGTGTGTGTCTGACTGTGTGTGTTTGTGTCTGACTGTGTTTGTGTCTGTGTATGTGTGTGTGTTTGTGTCTGTGTATGTGTCTGACTGTGTGTGTGTGTTTGTGTCTGTGTATGTGTCTGACTGTGTGTGTGTGTTTGTGTCTGTGTATGTGTCTGACTGTGTGTGTGTATGTGTCTGACTGTGTGTGTGTGTGTGTGTGTGTGTGACTGTGTGTGTGTGTGTGTCTGACTGTGTGTGCATTGTGTGTGTGTGTTTGTGTCTGACTGTGTGTGTGTTTATTTAGAAGGTGGGGCGGGGGGAAGGGTTGGGTGGGGGTGGCGCGGGTCAGGGGGCCACCTGAGTTTTGTCCTGCCTAGGGCAGCACAAAACCAGGATACACCACTGGCTGTAGAGGGTGAAAGGGGTATAGGGATTAAGAGGGTGCCTGGGGATAGGGGCAGTAGTGGGTATAGTGGGCTGTAGTGGGAGCATGGGATAATAGGGGCTGTAGAGGAGGAAAGGGGGTATTGGTTGTAGCATGTGCAGGGTGGTAGGGGTAACAGGTGCAGGGGGTATAGTGATATAGATGGTGCTTGGGGTAGAGGCTGTAGTGGGGTAGGGGCTGTGGTGGATGCAGGGGATAGGGGCTGTAATGGGTGAAGGGGATGTAATAAGTAGTATCTGTAGTGGGTGCAGGGGGTATAGAGCATTTATAGGGTGTCTGAGGGTAGGTGTTGTAGTGGGTGCAGGTGGCTGTAGTGGGGGTATGGAATAATAGGGGCTATAGAAGAGGCAAGTGGGGTAATGGCTGTAGTGGGTGCAGAGCAGGGCCGGACTGGGGAAAAAATTCGGCCCGGGCATTTTTAATTACAGCGGCCCAATGAAAAGGGGGTGGGGCCAGATAGGGTGTGTTTTGTCATCCCCAATGACAAGCACTCCCCATCTCAAAGTGAGCATGTTGGTTCAATGCTCTTCCAGGACATGAGAAAAGGGCCTTGTATTTGATCTGCACAGCGCAAGCAAATGTAATAACATGCTTGCATTGTGTTTGCTTGAAACTTATCTCAGGGGTTTCCATAAATGGAATACTCACTGTATCCCATTTATGGAGACACTATGTGTTTGCTTAAAGGGTATCTAATGTGTTCATAGGGGATCCTGAGTGTGTATGTCAGAAATGTTGTGTGTGTGTAAGTGGTGCAGTGTCTGTGTGTAGGGGATCTAGTGTGTGTTTGAAGGACTCAGGAGTGCGTATAGGAGATCTAGTGAGTGTGTGAGTGGTGCAGTGTGTTTGGGGGGTGCTGTGTGTGTGAGGGGTGTAGTGTGCATTTGTGGGGAGTATAGTGTGTGTGGGAGGGTGGTGTGTGTGGGGGGGGTGCAGTATGTGTGTGTGAGGGCGCTGTGTGTTAGGGCACTGTGCGAGGGTTCTGTGTATTTGAGGGCGATGTGTGTGTGAGGGTGATGTGTGTTGGGGTGCTGTGTATGTGTTGGGGTCGTGTGTGTGTGTTGGGGTGATGTGTGTGTGTGCTAGGTTGCTGTATGTGTTAGGGTGATGTGTCAATGTTAGGGTGCTGGTGTTAGGGTGCTGTGTGAGTGCTAGGGTGCTGTGTGAGTGCTAGGGTGCTGGTGTTAGGGTGCTGTGTCAGTGTTAGGGTGCTGTGTGAGTGCTACGGTGCTGTGTGAGTGCTACGGCGATGTGTCAATGTTAGGGTGCTGGTGTTGGGGTGCTGTGTGTGTGTTGGGGTGCTGTGTGTGTGTGTGTGAGGGTGTTGTGTGTCAATGTTAGGGTGCTGGTGTTAGGGTGCTGTGTGTGTTGGGGTGCTGTGTCAATGTTAGGGTGCTGGTGTTGGGGTGCTGTGTCAATGTTAGGGTGCTGGTGTTGGGGTGCTGTGTGTGTGTTGGGGTGCTGTGTCAATGTTAGGGTGCTGGGTGAGGGTGATGTGTGTGTTTGCAAGGATTTTGTATTGGGGAGGCAGGTAAATGGCACTATTAACGTTTTACTAAAAACTAATAATAATAATAACATAATAATAATATAATAATACATAATAATAATAATAATAATAAATACATAATAATAAATAATAATAAACACATAATAATAATAATAAATACATAATAATAATAAATACATAATAATAAATAATAAACACATAATAATAATAACATAATAATAATAAATAATAAACACATAATAATAAGAAATACATAATAATAATAAATAATACATAACAATAATAATTAATAATAAATAATAATAATAAATACATCAGATCCCCCTCCATTCTTACCTGTAGTCTGGAAGGGGGGGGGGGGTCCTGCTCCTGCCAGCCATCCCTGGTGGTCCTCGTGGTAAGTGAACTCTAGCCCTTTGGGGCTAGAGTTCACTCTCGCGAGACCCGGCCGGTTGCCATAGCAACGGTCCGGATCTCGCGAGAGAAACCCGGCGGAGCTGCAAGTTAGAGCTCCGCCGGGTCCTCTCTCCTGGCTCCCCCCTCTCTCCCCGCCGGCGGCCGCGTTTGAGCGCATGTGGGCCGGTGAGGATGATCTTTGATCTCCCCACCGGCCCTTCATGCAACACAGCGGGGCCGGCGCTCGGATAGCGCCGGCCCTGCATAGACCGGCAGGGGAGATCCTGGGAGCTCCCCTGCCGGCCTCGGCCCCACGGCCACCGCGGCCCACCGGGCATTTGCCCGGTGTGCCCGATGGCCAGTCCGGGCCTGGTGCAGAGGGTATAGGGAAGAAGAGGGTGCCTAGGGGTAGGATCTGTAATGCGGGTAGAGGCTATAGTGGGTATAGGGGGCTGTAGTGGGGGCATGGGATATTAGGGGCTCTAGAGGGGGCAAGGAGGGTATTGGCTGTAGTATATGCAGGGTGGAAGGGGCTGTATTGGGTACAGGGGGTATGGGGATCTAGAGGGTGTCTGGTGGTAAGGGATGTAGTGGGTGCAAGGGGGTATAGTGGGCTGCAGTGGGTGATAACCAGTAGTTGTGGGTGCCTGTAGTAGGAGTTGTAGTTGGGCTGTAGTGGTTACCTGGGGTAATAGGTGTTTCAAATGGATCAGGGGTATATGGGGTGTAGAGGGGTAGTTGGGCTATGGTTGATGAGGGGGAGAAGTATAGGAGCTGTTAAAGGGCAGTAGTGGGGGGATAAATGATAAAAACATTATTAAGAAAATAAAACATATTTAAAGAGGATATATATTCCCCCCTCCCTGAGTCTTACCTTTGGCCAGGGAAGGAGGAATCCTTATCCTGGGGGGGATGCTTCATATGCCTCATGCTTCCTGTAACACTGATCAGGGCAGCTCTGCATGGCATGATCTAACTTCCTGCAGAACCAGCCACACGGAGCTGCCCTGAGCAGTGTTACTGACAGCCTACAAGCTCAGTGTGTCTGTGTTCCTCTTCTGGAAGAGGTTCTGCTCCTGGATCCTCTGCTGATCCACATTGACACAGGCACACTGAGGGGAAGCCTAGTGGGGTCTTTGGAAGGCCCCTTAGCTGTCTCTCAGTGTGCCCTGCACAGAGGATTATATTTGTGGCAGCAGGGCCCGTGGAAGGCTGTGCGGGCCCACTGAGTGCAGGCTGGCTGGGGAGATTGTTTAACTCCCCAGCTCAGCCATTACTGCACTGTAGCACACATGAAATCCCTGAACTGGTTAGGGGTTTGTTGAGTGTCACATTTGACTGCATGTTAAAAAAATTGCTAAGTCAAAAGAATGGTCTACAAAGTTAAAGGACCACTCTAGGCACCCAGACCACTTCAGCTTAATGAAGTGGTCTGGGTGCCAGGTCCAGCTAGGGTTAACCCATTTTTTTATAAACATAGCAGTTTCAGAGAAACTGCTATGTTTATAAATGGGTTAAGCCTTCCTCCAAAGCCTCTAGCGGCTGTCTCATTGACAGCCGCTAGAGGCGCTTGCGTGCTTCTCACTGTTAAAATAACAGTGAGAGCACGCAAACGTACATAGGAAAGCATTGTAAATGCTCCTGCCGCGCGTGTGCATTCAGCCGAATGGACGGAGGAGGAGGAGGATCGGAAGAGGAGAGCACCCCGCCCAGCGCTGGAAAAAGGTAAGTTTTTACCCCTTTCCAGAGCCGGGCGGGAGGGGGACCCTGAGCCTGTTTTCCTGGCACTATAGTGGTCCTTTAAGAGAAGAGATCATTACCCTTCACAAACAAGGAACAGGTTACAAAAAGATAGCAAAGGCACTGAATGATGAGACATGGATTCCCAAGAAAAGTCAGCTCCAATATGCTAAAAATCATAAAAATTAAGCCACAGAAGTTTTGGGATTCTGTTCTGTGGAGCTATGATAACAAAACTGGAACTTTTCAGCCCAATGCTTCAGCGTCATGTCTGGATGAAGAAGAATGGAGCATATGCTGAAAAGAATACGCTGACTTCATTTAAGCATGGTGGTGGCTCGGTGATGATCTGGGGCTGCTTTGCATCCTCTGACACTAGAAACCTGCAGCATGTGGAGGATACCCTAGGAGATAACGTTATGCTGTTTGTGAGGAAGCTGAAGCTTGGGCATCTTTGGACCTTCCAGCAAAACAATGATCCAAAGCATATATGAAATTCCACCAGGGCTTGGCTGCAGAAAAAGTTCTGGAAAATTCTACATAGAAAATCTCTGGTGGGATTGCAGCATATAAACCCCAGCATATTACTGGATTGGAGGCCATTGCTCATGAGCAATGAGCTAAGATTGCTTAGCAATGCTGCCAGAAGCTGATGTCTGGCTGTGCATCTCATTTGCAGCAGGTCATAACAGCAAAAGGGTGCTCTGCTAAGTAATAAAGAATAATGTCATGAAGGGTTTGAATAATTTTGAGACTGGAGAAGTCATTGTAAGTTGTGTTTTTAGTTGAATTTGGGGGAAACCACTTGAAGCATTCATTGTGTTGAGCTATTGCAATTGCTTTAGTTTGATCTGTTCATTGCAAACAGCAAGGAAGAGAGGAAGCAAAGGGCTGCAGCTTTCCTGAACCGATCCAGATTATCAACAATATTAGCAGCTATAGGTGCTATATCGACATATTATCAAGCATCCCTGTCTGGGGAATAGCTGAGGAACACAATTATACCAAACAAGCCGCCCCATTTTGCCCTTATGCAGTACAGCACTGTTAGCAGCCTACTGACTGATATGGTGCAGGGGACTATACCTGTAGGTAGTATAGTCAGGCAATCACACCAGCCAACCTCGTTTCCCCCCCCCCCACCCACCCACCTCTGGACCGGTGGGGGTCATCACAGTCCCTACCTTAGGGGTCCTCTCAACAAGCTGCCAAGCAGAGAGGAAGCAATGGGCTGCAGCTCTCCTGAACCGATCCAGATTATCAACAATATTAGCAGCAATATGTGCTATATCAACATATTATCAAGCATTACTGTCGGGGGAATAGCTGAGGAACACAATTATACCAAACAAGCTGCCCCAACTTGACCTTATGCAGTACAGCACTGTTAGCAGCTGACTGACTGATATGGTACAGGGATCTATACCTGTAGGTGGTATAGTCAGGCAATCACACCAGCCAACCTCGTTACCTCCCCCACCTCTGGTCCGGTGGGGGTCATCACAGTCTCCCAGAGCCCCTACCAAAATTGTGGATATCGTGTTCTCCTACATCTAAGCAAGATGAAATCTTCACCAAGTTTTGGCTGCTGCTGGATCAAAGGCTGCACTCTCCTGCAAGACGTGGGCAGAATGACCACTTACCCAAGAGGTCGCCCGTTAAGCCCCAGCGTAAAACACGAACCCCAGTTCAAGCCTGACAGAGGTGGAGGAGACCAATACACCACAAAATGGCAGAAACAGAGAATTGCAATTTGCGGACCGCAGACCCCAAACCTGGCACAGGATTCCACACGACAACAGCAAAGTGCAACACTCCTGAGTCCCGCAGTGTAATATGGCTTAGTGCTGAGGTATGCCGCACATCGTGGACCATGGATCAAGCTACAGGGATCCTACAGGGATTCAGCTATCACCACAAAGTGACAAGACATGCCTTTTCCCAAGGGCCCTCAAGCCTGCCACAGACACTATAATGGAAGGACTATGCTTGACCCCTGCAGGGAATAGGCTGAGAGGAGTATGGGTCCAGAGCTTTACCTCAGGCATGATGTCTCACTACTATCCCCCTGAGCAATTACAACATTATGTTTTGTTTCACTTTTATTTCATGTTTCCTTTACTTATTGCTTTGTAGTGCAAGGGCTGACATGACACAGATTTATTAGAGGCCTCTTATCCTGGCACTTCAGCAGAACTGATTTTCTGATGAGTTTGAAGGGAGCTCTAACACTCCTTCTGCACACATTTCTATACTCTCTCTGTAGGTCATGAGGCTCCAGTGAACTTTTTATATAGAAAAGACAGAGAAGACAAGGAAGGGGGAGGGGTGGTTCTGTATGTGAAGGATAGCTTAAAATCTAGCCTAATAAAAGTGAGTTAGTTAGTTGCGAACATAGAGTCTGTTTGGATTGTTCCTCTGCCACATATGGTTAATTAGCTAAGATGCCACCTATGGCACACTTCAGAGTTGATACCACTAGTCAAATATCTGTTGGTTATTTACTACCCTCTGCCTTTATGGTGATTCCCAGCAGACTAAGTTTTCATGTACCCTTATAAGTGACAACACAACTTATCCTGTCTAACACACTTGTTTATTTCCATGTTCATCTTCAGTCACTGGTGCATTTAGCCCAAGGCAAACTAGGCATTTGCCTTGGGCAGCACTAACCAGAGGGCGGCAAAAAATGCTGCCCCCAAATGCCCACTGTTTGCCCTGTCCCTGGGGTCCAGTGGGGCTGCTGGGAGGCGTGTGGCTGTGTTAGAATCAGTGGTGGCGAGGGAGCTGTGATCTCCCTGGAGCTACTGCTACGTATTTGTAATATTGTTAAGCAATCAAAGCAGGAAGGGGAATTAGATGTACTTGTCCATCTTGGGACAAATGATTTGGCTTGTAATGAGGTTTTTGAGGTAAAGGAAATGTTTTGTGTTCTTGCCAATGATATGCGGCAGGTTGCTTCCACACTGTCATTCTCTGAAGTTCTGCCTGTGCATAACACTCAGAACGACAGGCGGATGCATATTAGGAACTTTAACTTGTGGCTTGATGAGCAAGGATTTGGCTTTGTTTCTCATGGTAGCTCTATTTGCAATAAAAATGAACTTGCATCTTTCTTTTTTTTTTTTTTTGCATGGTTTGCATCTTTCTCAAAAGGAAACAAATTATTGTCAGTAAAAGCAAAAAAATTAAGAAACCACTGTGGTACTTCGCTGATGTGGCCACAATAGTAAAAAACTAAAAGTTAGCACCTAGTAATTATAAAAAAAAAAAAACAAAGTGAGGAAGACAGACAGATCTATAGGAATAGGCAGAAAGCGGCTAAGCAAGTTATAAGAGACTCCAAAGCACACACAGAAGAGAAAATAGCACAGTCAGTAAAAAAGAAAAGGGGTTATAAAACATATTTTTAGATACCTAAATGAGAAAAGGAAAGTAAAACAAGGATTAGTTAGTGTAACGGATCACCTGGCACCACGACTGGGTACCTCCATTTGACGAATGTTCCTAGTGCTTCCCGAGGCTCCAAGCACTCCACTAAACACCATAAACACCGCAGACCCCACGAACTGCCGCAGCTTGGTTGGGGTCTTGCCATCTTCCACCCACTCTCTACCCAAGACCAGGATCCAATTTCCAGTAGGTAGACCTCTCTTGTAATCCAGAGAGCAGGAACAGCTCTCACAAGAGCTAGTGATTATACTCTGGGGAGTATAGTGATTATAGCAATCCCCTGAGTGTGGTTCTCCAATCTCCCAAGCATGAGCCAAGACTTCATGAAGGGTAGAACAAGTCTGAGGCTTTATTGGTAAAGATTTGCTTATATAGAATTCCTCAGGCCAGAAGCACACCCCCCTGGACCTGATGGAACATAGGCACACAAAGGACACAAACCAATCAGAACAATACAACAATGTCCGACACTCCCACTTACAGCACACAATTCCTCCCCTCTGCCTGTGATACAATTAACAAAGACAATGGGCTAACTCAATGCTAAACAGAAAAAAAACATACATTTTTACAAACCCCAAAAAGTACCCCAAAATACAACATATTCCCAAAAGATAGTCCCGATCTGGGTGAACAACATATCCAAAAATCACCCAGATCGGTTCAGGGGTTCAGGAATTTCCTGGAGGTCTTATTTTTGCCCCACCGTGCACATGGTCCCATGCCCAAAACAGTTCCATACACTCGACGACAAAACACCGCTGGACAATTTAAGATGGCCACCGCCACATGTTTGAATCTGTTCCAATTAAAAGTCCAAGGGGCAGAAACAGTACATTTGAACATGGGTTATCACAAGACCCATAGACCCAGGGTAGGAGGCTGGCAAACAGGCCCCTCCAAAAACCAGTGGCTAAGTGGATTTCATCACAGTTAGATTAAAACAAATTACGGAAGGTATGTAGAAGAGGATAAAGGTCTAGCTGATTGCCTCACTTAATATTTTTGTTCAGTATTTACAGATGAAAATGAAGGAAAGGGGCCTCAGTTAGGAAAAAGGACAAATTAGTAATTTGTTACATGTGAGTTTACAGTGGAAGAGGTTCTGTTTAAACTGTCAAAATGAAAGACAAATAAGTCGATGGGGCCTGATGTGATACACCTAAAGTTATTAAAATAACTTAGTGGTGTACTAGCAAAACCATTAACGGATTTATTTGACCAATCATTGTTAACAGGAGTAGTCCCAGAAGATTGGAAATTAGCGAATGTTGTACCCATTCACAAAAAAGGTAGTAGGGAGGAGTCAGGCAACTATAGGCCAGTAAGCCTTACTTCAGTAGTGGGGAAAGTGATGGAAACCATGTTAAAGGATAGGATTGTTGAACATCTAAAATCACATGGATTTCAAGATCAACATGGGTTTACTTCAGGGAGATCATGCCAAACTAATCCTATTGATTTTATTGATTAAGTAACTAAAATAATAGATCAGGGTGGTGCAGTAGTATAGTATAGTATGTCTATAACAGCAGAGGGAGAATATAAGGAATAAATAGATTGCACTCACACTTTTCTGGAGCTCAAGATCAGCTCCGGATCACAGCGTATGGACGGTACAATCCCCGTCTGTGGAAGTTAGGATGGTCCTGATTACCTCTGGTATCGTATCCCTGTGTCAATAATCCACGTGGTGTATTTCAGATGATGCTCCAGTGATATATATGGGATATACAAGAACAGGAATAGTGTTCTCTGTATTAATAAAACAAATAAAATAAAGAAAGAGATATACTCATAATGGATGAGCAAATAGGGATTGCTCGGTCCTTTACAGCATAGGTGGTTTGTCCCCCACCCGGGAATGTGAGATACAGCTTCTCCAATAAAAGATGTCCAGTGAAGGTCCAGCGGTGCAAATGCAGATTCATTTTATTAAACAAATAAAAAATAAGTAACACACTAACGTGTTTCACCTATACAGAAGGCTTTTGAAAATGCGTTAGTGTGTTACTTATTTTTTATTTGTCTCCAAATAAGTTACACACTAACGCGTTTCACCTATACTGAAGGATTTTGAAAAAGCGCTATACAGAATGCTTTTGATTAAGCGCTGCTTCCCTACATCCCCCATTTTACTTGCATCAATGATCAGAGAGAAGAGAATCTGGTTTGGGAAAGCTTTAGCTACTGTACACATAAGAAACAAGCACCAGAAATCTCACTTGCTGCTACATCTGGAACAGAGGGTTATTGTCAATGGAGTATATTCGAAACAAGGTCTAGTTACCAGTGGGGTACCTCAGAGATCTGCACTTGGACTCATTATCTTTAATATTTTTATTAGTGATATTGCAGATAGTAAAGTATGTCTTTTTGCTGATGATACTAAGATATGTAACAGGGTTGATGTTCCAGGAGGGATAAGCCAAATGCCAAATGATTTAGGTGAACTAGAAAAATGGCCAGATCTGTGGCAACTGACATTTAATGTGGATAAGTGCAAGATAATACATAACTTTGAACGTAAAACCCAAGGGCAGAGTATAGGATATTTGATACCTTACTAACCTCAACATATGAGGAAAGGGATTTAGGGGTAATTATTTCACATGAATTAAAGGTCGGAAGACAGTGTAATAGAGCAGCTGGAAATGCTAGCAGAATGCTTGGTTGTATGGGGAGAGGTATTAGCAGTGGCAAGAGAGAAGTGCTCATGCCATTGTACAGACCACTGGTGAGACCTCACTTGGAGTATTGTATGCAGTACTGGAGACTATATCTTCAGAAGGATATTGATACTCTAGAAAGAGTTCAGAGAAGGGCTACTAAACTGGTTCATGGATTGCAGGATAAAACTTACCAGGAAAGGTTACAGGATCTTAACATGTATAGCTTGGAGGAAAGAAAAGACAGGGGGGATATGATAGAAATATTTAAATACATAAAGTGAATCAACACAATAAAGGAGACTATTTAACCCCTTAAGGACGGAGGGCGTACTATTACGCCCTGCAGGAGCCGGCTCTAAACGCCGGCGGGCGTAATAGTACGCCCTCACTTTAATGGCCGCCCACGTGGCCGGCGCTATTCGCCCGCTGCAGATCGCGGTCGGGGGGGATGCCCGGCCCCCCAGGCAACCCCCCCTGTGGCCGGTGACCGCGATCTGCAGTCACTGATCGCAGTGACAGGCTGTCACTGCGATCAGTTTTTTAACGTGTGTCAGCCGATTTCAAATCGGCTGACACACGTGGCCGGCGGCTTTCTGCAATGCAGATCGCGGTCGGGGGACTTACCTGGCCCCCCAGGCAGTCCCCCTGGGGTCAGTGACCGCGATCTGCTACTCTGAGATCGCAGTGACAGGCTGTCACTGCGATCTCAGAGCGCTCTGATCGCAGTGACAGCCTGTCACTGCGATCAGTGTTACATGTGTCAGCCTATTGGCTGACACATGTAACTGGCACAAAGATCCCCCTGCAGATTGGAAGGGGGGAGTGCTTGTACCACCCAGGCACTCCCCCCTGTGGCCAATTACCCAATCTGCAGGAGGTGATCACAGTGACAGGCAGTCACTGTGATCACTGATCCTGTATGTCAGCCAGTGATGTAAAATCACTGGCTGACACTGTCTCTGCCCCCTGTCCTGTAATAAAAATAAAATATTAGTTAAAAAAAAAAAATTACAGTTAAATATAAAATATACTTAGATCATATATATTATATATATATGATCTAAGTATATATATATATATATATATATATATATATACACACACACACACACATTTACACATACACGAAGTGTATTTAAATATTAATATATATAATTATTTATATATATTACTATCAAATTACACGTAGACTAATACTGATTAAATATATATATATATATTATTGTTATATATATATATTTATATATAATATAAAAAAATGTAAATACGTAAAAAAAATAAAATTAAAAAAATAATTAAAAATAAATAATAAAAAAATATATAGATGTTTGTTATTTCGTTCTAACTGTATTGTGATATTAATATATATATATATTTATATCAAAATACACGTAGAACGAAATAATATATATATCTATATACATAAATATATACATATATATCACTAAATATATACACCTATATATAAATAAAAATATTTTAAAAAATTATATATATATATGTATATATACACATATGTATATATATACATATATTAATTCTACACATATATTTATGTAATATTTTTACATAATTAGGTATCCTAATTAATTACAATTAGCGGGACCTGCCTGACAACCCATGCCGAAAGTATAGGGAATTTAATTTGCTAGCACTATATTTAACCCTATAACTTTCCAAGACACCATAAAACCTGTAAATTGGGGGTACTGTTTTACTCGGGAGACTTCGCTGAACACAAATATTAGTGTTTCAAAACAGTAAAATGTATTACAACAATGATATCGCCAGTAAAAGTGAAGTTTTTTGCATTTTTCACGCACAAACAGCACTTACACGGATGATATTATTGCTGCAATACTTTTTACTGTTTTGAAACACAAATATTTGTGTTCAGCGAAGTCTCCCGAGTACAACAGTACCCCTCATGTACAGGTTTTATGGTGTTTTCAAAAGTTACAGCGTCAAATATAAGGCTTGTGTTTCATTTTTTTCACATTAAAATTCGCCAGATTGGTTACGTTGCCTTTGAGACCCTATGGTAGCCCAAGAATGAAAATTACCCCTATGATGGCATACCATTTGCAATAGTAGACAACCCAAGGTATTGCAAACAGGGTATGTCCAGTCTTTTTTAGTAGCCACTTAGTCACAAACACTGGCCAAAATTGGCATTTTTTGCATTTTTCACACAAACAGATACTAACGCTAACTTTGGCCAGTGTTTGTGACCAAATGGCTACTAAAAAAGACTGGACATACCCCATTTGCAATACCTTGGGTTGTCTACTATTGCAAATGGTATGCCATTATGGGTGTAAATTTCATTCCTGGGCTACTATACAGTCTCAAAGGCAACGTAACCAATCTGGCGAATTTCAATTTCAAATGTAACGTGCTATATTTGACCCTGTAACTTCCCAAAACGCCATAAAACCTGTACATAGGGGGTACTGTTTTACATGTGAGACTTTGCTGAATACAAATATGTGTATTTTATTGCAGTAAAAGCAAACAGTATTATGACACTGACCGTTAAAATGTCATGTAGAACTAAAAAAATCAAAAAAAATCTTATTTTCTCCCATTTTTTTCATATTAAATTATGTTTCATAGCTAAATATTTGATATTAAATGAAAGCCCTGTTTCCCCTGAATAAAATGATATATAATAAGGGTGGGTGCATTTACTATGAAAGAGGTGTATTACGGTTGGACAGACATGTAGCGCAAATGCCAGGTTTTGTTTACATTTTGTTTCGTTCACACTGTGTACATTTGGCTCTGTCCTTAAGGGGTTAAAAAAAGAAAAACTACCACAACAAGAGGTCATAGTCTTAAATTAGAAGGGAAAAGGTTTAAAAATAATATCATGAAGTATTACTTTACTGAGAGGGTATATGCATGGAATAGCCTTCCAGCTGAACTGGTAGAGGTTAACACAGTGAGGGAATTTAAGCATGTGTGGGATAGACATAAGGCTATCCTAGACTTAAGATAAGTCCAGGGACTAATTAAAAGTATTTTTAAATATTGTGCAGACTAGATGGGCCGAATGGTTCTTATCTGCCATCACATTCTATGTTTCTATGTTTCCCTGCTCTGCCCCCTCGTGCGCAGTTTACTGATGCCACGGATCGCCCGCGAGGCGCGATGGAGCAGAGCAGGGAGATCAACGCCCCATGCCGCCACTAATTCTAACACGGCCGCACGCCTCCCAGCAGCCCCACTGGACCCCAGGGACCGATCCACGCCAGCTTTCCAGGTATGGAGGCTAGGTGGAAAATGTTAATTTATAATTGTAATAATTAGTGAGTGTATGTGTGTGTATGAGTGTGTGTGTGTGTATGAGTGTATGTGAGTGTATGAGTGTATGTGAGTCTGTGTGTATGTGAGTGTTTGTCAAATCAGAGAGAGTCTGTCATTGAGGGTGTGTGTGTGTGTGTGTGTGACTATCATTGTGTCTCTTAATGAGTGTCGTTCAGTGTTTGTTTATGTGTGTGTCTGTTAATGAGTGAGTGTGTGTCAGTGAATGTGTGTGTGTCAGATCAGTGATCTTGTGTCTGTCAGTGACTTCTGTGTGTGTGTGTGTGTGTGTGTGTGTGACTGTCAGTGTGTATCTGCCAGTGTGTGTCAGTCAGTGAATGTGTGTCAAATCATTGAGTCTGTGTTTTTCAGTGACGTCTGTGTGTTTGTCATTGAGTGTGTGTGTGTGTGAGACTGTCAGTGTGTATCTGTCAGTGAATGTGTTTGTGTCTGTCAGAGTGTGTGCTTAAAGGATGTGCACTATAGGCACCCAGACCACTTCAGCTCATTGAAGTGGTCTGTGTGCAGTGTACCAGTCCCCTTAACCTTGCAAGTGTAATTATTGCAGTTTCTCATATACGGCAATAATTACCTTAAGGGGTTAACTCCACCTCTAGTCTACCAGAGGGACTTCCGAGTGATGCTGGACGTCCTCATGCTGTGCATGAGGACCAGCACTCAGCAGATAAATTACAGCAACAAAGCAGGCCATGATGTATAACAATTTGGTTTTCAGTTTGTGGTGAGTATTGCTTAAGAGGGTAGTGGTAGTAACATGACAAGAGTGTGATTAGTGTTACAAGGAATATTAACATGGTCAAATTTGGAGCCATGTACAGGAAGGGAGGAGATGAAAACAAACATTAAGTAGGTTACAATAATGCATATATTGTGAGGAAGTAGTACTTACACCAGGGGCGTATTAGCCACGAGGATAACAAGGCATTTGCCTTGGGCGGCATTTTTCAGGGGGCGGCAAAAAATGCCGCCCCCCAAATGCCCAGGGCAAATGTCTTGTTAGCCTGGCGGCTAACTGACATGCCGGGCAGGCGGCACTGGCTGCAGGCGAGGGAGCTCTTCCTGTGAGCGGTCTGCTCAGCTCCCTCGCGCGCCGCACAGTGAGGCTGGGAGCCGGAATATGACGGCGCGCGAGGGAGCTGAGCAGACCGCTCACAGGAAGAGCTCCCTCGCCTGCAGCCAGCGCCGCCCGCCCAGTAGCCCGACCGGCAGCCACTGGACCACCAGGGAGAAAGAGGAACCCCCCCAGCACTCCCAAAGGTAAGGAGGTTGGGGGGGGTGTTAAATTAAAAAAAAAAAAGTTAATGTGAGTGATTGTGTGTGTGTGTCTGACTGTGTGTGTGTTTGTGTCTGACTGTGTGTGTGTGTGTTTGTGTCTGACTGTGTGTGTGTTTGGGTCTGACTGTGTGTGTTTGTGTGTGTATGTGTTTGTGTCTGACTGTGTTTGTGTCTGTGTATGTGTCTGACTGTGTGTGTGTGTTTGTGTATGACTGTGTGTGTGTGTTTGTCTGACTGTGTGTGTTTGTGTGTTTGTGTGTGTGTGTGTGTTTGTGTCTGATTGTGTGTGTGTGTTTGTGACTGTGTGTGTGTTTGTGTGTGTTTGTGTCTGTGTATGTGTCTGACTGTGTGTGTGTGTGTTTGTGTCTGACTGTGTGTGTGTTTGTGTCTGACTGTGTGTGTGTGTTTGTGTCTGACTGTGTGTTTGTGTCTGTGTCTGACTGTGTGTGTTTGTGTCTGACTGTGTGTGTGTTTGTGTCTGACTGTGTGTTTGTGTCTGACTGTGTTTGTGTGTGTGTTTGTGTCTGACTGTGTGTGTGTGTTTGTGTCTGACTGTGTGTGTGTTTGTGTCTGACTGTGTGTGTGTCTGACTGTGTGTTTGTGTATTTAGAAGGTGGGGCGGGGGGAAGGGTTGGGGGTGGCACGGGGGCGGGGGAGAAAGGGTTGGGTGTGGGTGGCGCGGGGGGAGGGGGGCGCCTGAGTTTTGTCCTGCCTAGGGCAGCACAAAACCAGGATACACCACTGTCTTACACTACATATATGGCTAGGTACATACACAAAACAGAAATGCAGCAAGCACAACAATGTGTGGATGATAATGAAGATGTTGAAGCACTGTCTGTTGTTTTCCTCCTTGTGTCCTCCTTATTTTTTTTATTTTTATTTATTTATAAAATATTTTACCAGGAAAGATACATTGAGATTTCTCTCGTTTTCAAGTATGTCCTGGGTCCACAAATCATTGCATTGTTACATTAGGTACAACAAAATACAAAAACAATATTAATACACAATGTATACAAAATTTAACGTAGAACAGGCAGGAAATATATAATCAACCATGACACGTGCATTCTGTTTTGAGGTATGTAGAGAGGGATCTCTTAAATGACTTTAGGCTTAGGGAAGATTTTAAATTGTGCAGGAGGTCGTTCCACAATTGCGGCGCTCTGTAGGAGAAGGAGGATCGGGCCGCTTTCTTTTTGTATTGAGGTAGACTAAGTAAAGTGCTTGTACTGGATCGGAGGTTATAGAAAGTGGGAACAGCTGGGGAAAGCATTTTGTTCAGGTAGGGTGGGAGTTTCCCAGAAAAGCTCTTAAAAACAAGGCTGGAAAGATGAAGGGTGCGTCTGGATTCCAGCGACAGCCAGTTTAGTTCCTTTAGCATGTCACAATGATGGGTCCTGTAATTACATTGTAGCACAAATCGGCAGAACGAGTTATACAATGTGTTGAGTTTATTAATGTGGGATTGCGATGCAGACGCATATACTACATCCCCATAATCAATGATTGGCATCAGCATTTGCTGTACAATCTTTTCCTTTACTGTAGGGCTTAGGCAGGCTTTGTTTCTGTACAGGGCACCTAATTTTGGATAAAGTTTAGATGCAAGCTTTTCTATGTGCAGGCCAAAAGATAGATTGGGGTCTAATATCATACCCAAGTATTTGAAAGAGTGGTCTGCGGTCAGTGTGCCATTTGAATTTGTTTTGATGGATAGGTGGGGATTGTGTAATTTGTGTAATTTAGGTACTGTCCCAAAGATCATTGTGACAGTTTTGTCAGTGTTCAGGAAGAGTTTGTTTTTTGCGATCCACTTTTCTACCTCTGTAAACTGGTCTTGGAGCAAAGCCTCAAGTTGCGGTAGACTGGATTTGCTCGCATAGATTACCGTGTCATCTGCGTACATGTGTACATTTGAGGATTGGCAGACATTAGGCAGATCATTTATAAATAATGTAAATAGTAGGGGGCTGAGAATGGAACCCTGGGGAACACCACACGTGACTGGGAGAGGGAGGGAGTCACTGTCAGAAATGGACACATATTGCGAGCGATCCAATACATACGATCGAAACCAGTTTAAAGAATGATCACCAATACCTGAGTTTTCGAGTTTGTACAGTAGAATGTCGTGGTCTACTGTGTCAAAGGCCTTAGCCTTGATGAACTCCCTTGTGTCCAAAAGACACAAACTTAAAGGGACAATCCTAAAGCACTTTATTTTGCTGAAAAACTTTATGTGTGAAGAGTATGTCCTCTTTATTTCATTTTGCATAAAAGTGTACATTTCAATAGAAGTTTATTTGGGGAATATATACTAAAAAGTGATTTTTATTTATTTTGTATTTTGGCAGTGGATTGTCCCTTTATTCATCTTAGTTATTCAGAATATTGCAATGGGTTATCAGGGCAATGTTCTGACTCACTGGTAAAGCAGCAGGCAGGAGTAAGAGATAGACGGTGTCTGCACATGTAGAAAATACAGACCACAAGTACCACCATTGGACAAAGAGGGATTAAGGAGAATTCATGCCCCTTTCCATGGCCAAAAAAGTTTATAATAATTTTAGTAAAGAGCATCCCCGCAGCCCTACTGCAAACTCTCCCAAACAATATACACAACAGTAGAGAGAACTCACAAATACAGAAACCACACAAATACTCCCTCACACACTACCAAAGAGAGTCCACACATAGCCACAACACCACATACAGGAACACAGAAAAATACTACAAGCAACTTGCACACACCTATTAGCCCACATAAACATTACCACAAACAATAGAGATATTCACTCAGTACCACAAATAGCCCACTTACACAATATCACAGATAGCTATTCATCACACACAAATACTTTAAGCTATCCACGTACACACACTTAACATTACAGACACCACATAAACAAAAACAAAACCCAGACAGCTTACATACATACATACATAATGCAACAGACAGGCCAAATACACACATACAATGCCGCAGGCAGCTCACAATCATACATAAAAATATTACAAGAAACCCATATACACAATTAACATTACAGACAACACACACAATCTCAAACAAACCCCATCCTTCACATTAGGCCGCCCACTTATACACAAGGACAAAAATACCACGTTCACATGCAAAAAAACACAATCTGCCCACACACTTAAATAGCAAAACCAGGGCACACACATTCATAACTTAATAGGCAGTCCACATACATAATACGTTATTGACACATACACACAATACCAGAAACAGATCACATTCACAAACAAAACCCTACAAGCAAACTCCTTCCCACACATGCAATACTACTCACACCATTACACAGCTCATATATACCCTCACATTACATCACAGACAACCTCCACACAAACATACCTCACACAATACATACAGCCCACAAACACATGATACTTCACAAATAATATGTTGTACCCATAGGTAACACGAGAAGAATTCCTCAACATTACTTTAAAAAACACTGGCACCCTAAGCGACTTTTAAGTTGGCATTGCACTACCAAAAGGTTGCTTACCCATGGCAACAATTATTTGTTAAGTAAAAATTAAGTCAAGTAAAGCTTTATGGAATACAATTATTTTCAATGCAAATTAAAACAATAATGTGTATGCACATTTTTGGGAGTGAAAGGGTAAAAAATTAAAGCAACAATGCGTTACTGGTATAGCAAGAAATACGGTTATCCTATATAAGTTTTCTGCTTATATTACAGAACTGCTGCATAAACTTAAACTGACTCAGAGAAAATATGAAAGGGGCAAAAGCTGATCATTTTAAATAAAACATAATCTTCTCCAACTTTTGCACATTACTTTAACATTACTATTTTTTGAACAAGCAATTAGTACATACTATAGGTTTTGGTAACACACAGTAATAGATAAGTAACAATGGACAAAATACACATTTTTCATAGTGACCATAATGTTATGAAAACCCCTCCCAACATTCATGATTTAGAATGAGCAATTTCCTTAATGGCTGTGCATAAGTTTTTTAATGTTTATATCAATTTGCTTATATATCAATAGTTGATGTAAATTGGTAAATCCTATCTCAATACTTATGTAATCTGAATGCCAACTCTGACAAGTTTCTTCTGCAAATAGGTTTAGATTAAAGGGACTCTTTTCCTTCAAAATAACAGCATCTCAATTAATTTATTTTGAGGGCTGGAGACCTTGAGTGCCATCTTAAAGTATGAAACCATTTTTGAATGATTTAACACACAAGTTGCTCCAGAATGCCCGTTTGCACTGTGTACTTCATTCTCTGCTTGACTGCTCAGTGGAAAATGGCAGCATTAGGTGCTGTCGATTGTCTGTGAGTGTTAGATAACACTCTTAGCCTATCGCATGCCTCCCGTTGTAAGTATATTATGTATTGCTACTCACAATGGGCCGCCAGTGGAAGGCTGAGAGCATCTGCTGATGTTCTCAGCCAATCACTGGTGTACAAGCGTTCCCTTTTGGGTTCAGAGGAACCAGCTCATACAAAATTTTGCACAGCTCCAAAACTATATATTTACATTATTGGACCCCCTAATAAATAATTTTACTTACCTTATTCCCAACGGGTCACTGGTCTTGTCACAGCCTCCCCTTCTCTGCTGGCTGAGATCATCAATACTAATGATCTCAGCCAATTACATGTTTCTCCATAGGAAAACATTGGGAGGCTAGTGTGCATGCCTGGCAACCACTGCTCTGCACGGGCATTGATGCAGTGCATCTCTATGGAGAGTTCTCAGCATCTCCAGGCAGAGTGTGGAGATGCTGAATGTTGGTCCTACAACTTTTGCATGACCCCATCCAGGAAGCACCTCCAATTTCTGTCCTAGTGTTAGCCACTAGAGGTGGCATAAGGCAGCAATGTACGCACTACAATTTCTAAGTAAAGGTCGTGTGTGGCGAAACCAACCTCACCACTGGGCATTGGAGAAGCCTGTTTGCCCGCCTCCTGCCTGCTGACTATGGCCCCTGGGATATTTGGCCCTTTAAATACAGTATTTGGGCATATTGTATTTTATTATGCTGCTGCTAGCCCTTTAAGAACCATCTGGGGACATACTGTGGAGTTACTGGGTGGCCACCATTTCTTGTATTAGAGGCACATGGTAAGAACAATGGATGAAGCACATGGTGAGAACAATGGATGGCGGCCATTTTAACTCACAGACACTGTTTGGACTTTTCTACACGGTGCCATCTCGCCAGTATTTGGTGCACGAAGACATAGTTCAGTAGTTTTAAACTATACAGCAGGGGACACACTATATATGTTCTGTGGAATCTGCAATAAACTGCATCTTCCAAACTACTGAACGGATCTGGGTGAATTTTGGATTTGTGGTTCACCCAGATCCCCCGGTTCTGTATGTTTTGAGGTCCCTGTGATGTGTTTTATGATACTGTATTTTTCCTGCTTGTGATAATTATGTTATCCCATTTTGTGCCATAATTAGATCACAAGCAGAGGGGAGGATTTTGTGTATAATTGCTGGGAGTGTTTTCTGTAATGTACGTGTGTTATTGGTTGTTCTGTAAAACCCTGTAGGCAGTACTAAGTTTGTGGATTGGGAATAAAAGAGGCTGTATGTGCCAGTACAGTCAGTTCTGCTGGACCTCAAAACGAAGTGTCATCTCGTTATTGGGGGAATTGGATTGTATGCTGATTGCCAGGAGTGTAAGCTGATTGTATGCTTTTCCTGTTCAGCTGCTTACAGCATTCATATGCTTGAGAGCATTCGTATGCTTCTCCAGTTCGGTGGTTGTGGTGTCTGTTGCAGTGCTTGGAGTCCTCAGGAAGCGCTAGGAGCATCTTTCAACGGAGGTACCCAGTTGGGGTGCCAGGTGATCCGTTACATCGTGTTTACACTACTGAGGTGGCATGGACGCTCTCTTTGTCCAAGAACCACTACAGTACGCAGTAGTGATTCTGGTGCCTAAGGAATATTTTTTTAAATATTATTTTTACAGGGTCATTAAAATAACCATAACCACAACCACATGTTATCATGGTTATGGTGTGGTCCTTTGTCAAAGAATTTTCAAGCAGCTTGAATAAACCAAGAGAATTTCCCAGCACTCCAATCACACCTTGTCCGCTTGTGACATTTCACTTCCTCATTATTCATCCACACATTTGTGCAATGGCAGGATGTAAACACTAGAGAGTAGCACTTCTGAATCTTTAAGAGGCCAAATGGCCACTGGCCCATTCTGAAGCAATACATTTATAGGCTTCCTTCAATACTAGAATGGCTGGACAAACAAGTCAATGTAATTGCCATCCTAGTAATGAAAGTAGCTACAAGTATTTACCCCTTTTGGCCAGATGACACATAATAAAGCATGTTAATAATCTTTTTAATTACCAACGACTGTAAAACTTAACATAAACCAGCAGCATTTGAAAAAGAAATCCAGCAAGTTGGAGATCTGTTTTTCCAATATCATTATTTTGACTTACATTTAGAAAAATCCATTATAGCTGACCTCAAATGTCTGTACTACGAAATGACTCGCAACTCTTCCATGTTACACAATTTTTAGCTGTTACAGAAAGTATTTTTATTTTGTGTGAATACCCATAACATATTGCAGGTGTAAGAAAATGAATTGCCTGGAATACGTGGTATGTAATCAATAATATATTGTTCATTTAACAATCTGAGGCATTTATAGTAATGAAAAATGAACAATAACTATTATAATTCACATACTGCTTTCTTTCGCTAAGACTGTTGTTATTTCCTGGGAGACACTACTCTGGCTGGTTAGACGCCAGGGGCATTGTAAGTGGATATCCATTGTTTATACACAGAGGTTTAGCTTCAGGAGATATGAGAAGCTTAAAAGCCTCTCTGAGAATATGAACTTCAATAATACCAGTGATATCAACATGCACAGACTGAGCTTCTTACAAGTGACAGCAGTCCCTATGGAAGTTAGGTTTAAAGAGCAGCAAGTAATGTTCTGCTGGCATTGGACTCTTAATGAATATTTTATGTAAAACAATACATAAACATACTTTGAGGCTAATCCTATTTCCTTTAAGTTACTGTCTATACGTATTTATGTTAAGTCTTTAAACTAGTACCCTGTTCTTCATATTATTTGTAAAATTCATTTGTGTGTGTGTGTGTGTGTGTGTTTTTTGCATCCATGTGTGTGTGCATGTCTGTGTGAATGTGTTTGTTGTGGGGGGTGGGCACACAGGAGGACTGTAAATTTTACTAAAATAAAATGAAAAATAAATGAAAGAAACAATGCACTCTCTTTATTATTCTAACATATTTGCATTCTTGGCCCTAGGTATGGATGTGTGGCGGTGAAATGTATGATGTGCCTTGTTCCAGAGTAGGTCACATCTACAGGAAGTATGTGCCTTACAAAGTCCCCACAGGAACAAGTCTGGCAAGGGTAAGTAGAACTGCAAAGCTATGATAAAACAAGGAACATATATTGCATTCAATAAAACGAATGTTGGACATTTAAATTATGCATAAAAAGAATAACCCTTATTAGCTTTATTTTTTTTCCTATTAAAATATACTATTTTAATTGTTGAATGCTGATAAATAAGTAACATTTCAAATATGAATCTATATATATATATTTTTTTTTATATATATATCTATAAATATATGCGTTTTTTAATGTATTTGTGCACTAAGCAGCAGGATACATATAATCATTTCATAGTATTTAATTTTCACCTTATAGAGCTTATTATTTCCAGTTCTCTGGTATTAAGGATGAAGAAGGATGAAAGGCAGAGTTACCAGACATTTAACATGCAATCTTGGCAAAGAGCATCTGCAACACTAACCTCTAAGCTATCTTAGAATTAGAAACAGATTTTAGGTAACTCCGCTGCTTTGTCAATGGAACCCATAGATTTATTCAGTGTTATCAAACTGTGCTATTTTGAAGATAATGAGAATTGTAGAACTGCTTATTTATCTTGTGTAATAATTGTCAAATGATAGACATGTGTTAGTACAATTTAATTAAGCATCAATTCTTTTTCATAAAAATGACATTAAGATTTCCCTAGTATGCCTTGTAGAGTGTTTACAAAAAGTGATCCATTTAAAGCTTAGCTCCTCGGTACCAAAAATGTATGTGCAATGATGCGTTGATCATGCACTGGTACTCATGGGACATGGAAAAGCCCATATGTGCTGAGGCAGGCATAATGTGTCTTGTTAAGACATGCACAAACCTAAGCTAAATTATTACTGCCTATGGACAAATGAAATACTAAAGTTTTTTTTTATATATTATTTATTAGATTGCTGTTGGTGGAAAATAGAATAATGGACTCAAGCTGCAATTTTTTTCTGCAGTACTTTGCATTTGCCACAGAATAGGACCTGCTTTTACTTTAATATATATAGAACATTAAGCTATGTGAGTCAAAGCAAACATTTGACTTTGTAACTAACTCACTTTTAAATGCTAACTTGGAGACTTTTTTTTTAGAAAAAAAGCTTTTAACACCAAAATAAGTACATCCCACCTTAGTAATTGAAGAAATCAATAAACCATCTTGATTTACAAAAAGGTACTGATCATAGAAACTGTGATTCTGCTATCGAATATAGTAAGTGATATAATTATTCCATTGTCTGTCTATCTATCTACCCATCCATCCATCAATCCATCCCTCAAAAGGCATATATCCCCTGTATTTGTTTCAGCAACATTCTAATTTCTTTATTTAGTATTACGACTAGAATTTATACAGGTCAATACTTTCTGAGACGCTTGAGAGCTTTTTTTTCAGGTCTCTGAGTGGATATCAGAACTGATAAACCATAAGCACTGCTGTGCAAAGTGAAACATATTGCTTGCTCAGCGTTTCAGACAGATTCCTGTGCCCTGTGGATACTGAATTTGTCTTCTTGAAATATGCCAGATAACTGCATTTTTGTCAACATAGCAGTCACAGCCATTAACAACATTTAACCACTTCAGCAGCAGACGGATAATAAACAGTGCTTTGCAAATCACTCAGCCATTCGAGTGGTTAAAAAGCAATACATGTACATTCCCTCTGACTATTTTTGGAGTGCTGTCAAGACTTCACAATGACATTTCCATCTGAAGAATATTCATTTGCCATCCCATTTTAGTGGTTCCTGGTTAATTGGTTATGTTGCCTTCTACAATAGCATCTCAGTAAATTGAAAACAATGTCTGAATAGATAAACAGCATGTTAAGCAGCAGTTATATTGAGAGATTTGGTTTTCTTATTTATATTGGAGGTATTGTTGCAGAAAAACAACTTGCTTTGAATGCTGCTGAAACAGCAGAATTTACTGCAATAATTACCATTATTGCAATCTTCTATCATGCTGCCAAGATGTGGAATTACAAGCAGAACAAGTAAAATAAGTCAAAGTGTACACTGGACAGAACACGTTAAAATATCATGGGAAAATGAAAATGGAAGAATGGAGAGGCATTGTTTGGGTGACATTCAGACTGTACGGAATATCATACTGCATGCGCGTTTTGTTAGAGATTATAGTAAATAGTACAGGGGATAATTAAATTCTCTGGCACAGCAGGATGAAATAACATTTTCTGAGTTATTAAATAGCTGATTGGACATGTTGTGTTTTCAAACAAGACAAGAACAAGGACATTGGAATGATGACATACTCTGATTGAATGTGAATTCTGGATAGAGGGGGTAAAAGGATTAGTTTTGCTTTCTATATTAACTCCTGACATACTTCACAATTCAAAAGGTTCCATTCCAAATGTAAAATGCAGTCCTTCCAACAGGTGTTAGAAGTTACAATGATGTAAAAAAAGGTACCCACTTTTCCCATTTAACTTATTACCAAGGCAGCTTGCAGTTTTAATAGAGCTAGTAAATGATAAAAAGTTGTAGTGAATGTAGTTTTTATCTAAACTGGTGAATGTTCTATATAGTCTATTATTCTGCTATTAACTGATTGATACATAAACACACAGTAATTATATTTTATTTGCATTATCATGAAGCAAAGCCTACTGACGGTCAAGCCTCAAGTAGACTTAAGTGAATTACATAAGTGCATACAAGGTACCTCCATACACGTACTACCCTCCTTTAAATGTACTATTTACTGACAAACCAGATACTTCCATAATGAGTACTACATAAGGGGACTCTAAGCATCTCCCTCACATTGGCTGTCCTGTGATCCAGTCCTTTAACAGGTTACGGAAAACAAAGCTATTTAGGAAAGCTTCCTGGTTGACTCTTCTCGTATTACAATTGCCCTCCTCATTTCCTTTAACTCCATGCCTAGTTCATTCACTTAACCTCACCTCTCTGATTATTCCATACACAACTTTTCCTAGTTTAATTTAACACAGACATCATATCCATCAATGTCTCCTTCCCTCTGGCATGTTGTTCCTCGTGTTTTAAACTAATTTGAGCAGGCCTTCTTCACTTCTTATCTTTTTCAATAGTTTCTGTGTGTCAATTACCTATTGTCAAACATTCCCATTCTATAATTGCATTTTCTGCAGTATATGCTAGCACTATAATAAAAATAAAGCGACTATTTAAGGACATATTTGATACCTACGTCATCTGTACTACAGAAAGACATACAGAGCTGAATGTGATAGTTGCAGATACAAGTCAGCATTATATCTATTTCTACGGTGAAAAAGAATACTTTAAAGACTAAATAAACAGGGAAAGTATATGAATTCATTATAGACATGCATTATTTTCTCTAGTCTTTATAATTATCAGTAAATCCAACTTATAAATAACTTAATTTCCATAGTGGCAGAACTACCACCGGTGCAGCCGGTGCAATTGCACCGAGTCTCAAACACTTAGGGGGCCCATCTGGTGGCCCATGCAGTTAGATCCACCTGATGGCAAATGTGTTCTCAGGGCCCGGTCATTAATAGTTACATAGTTACATAGTTGCATAGCTGAAAAGAGACTTGCGTCCATCAAGTTCAGCCTACCTCACATTTGTTTTTTGCTGTTGATCCAAAAGAAGGCAAAAAAAAACAGTTTGAAGCACAATTTTGCAACAAGCTAGGAAAAAAATTCCTTCTTGACCCCAGAATGGCAGTCAGATTTATCCTTGGATCAAGCAGTTATTACCCTACATTGAAAGATTATATCCTTGAATATTCTGTTTTTGCAAGTATGTATCTAGTAGCTGTTTGAACATCTGTATGGACTCTGATAAAACCACTTCTTCAGGCAGAGAATTCCACATCCTGATTGTTCTTACAGTAAAAAAACCTTTCCTTTGCCTTAAACTAAATCTTCTTTCTTCCAGTCTAAATGCATGGCCTCGTGTCCTATGTAAAGTAGGTTTGTGAATAGATTTGTGAATAGATAATGTGGCCCTTTAATCGCGCAACCAGGCCCCTATAATCTCGGTGCCATGGGAGGAAGTGACAGCCGGTCACTTCCTCACAGGTAACAGGTAACACAGAACTGCAAGGGAGGATTGCCGCGAGGAGGGGGAGCAAAGTGGGAGATTGATTGACTCCCAACAGCCTGAGCCAGCCATCTGGACCCCAGGGAAGTCACCCTCCTGCAACCAAAAGGTAGGAAACAGGAGGGTGGCTTAAAATGTGCACAGTTTTTCTGTATGTGTGTCTGTGTTTCTATATGGGTGTGTTTATGTATGTCTGTATGTGTGCCTGTGTGTGTTTGTGTGCCTGTATGTGTGTCTGTATGTCTATCTTAGTCTGTATGTGTGTCTGTCTGTGTTCATATATGTCTGTGTATCCGTGTGTATGTGTGTCAGTGTATATATCTGTGTTGGTATATATGTGTGTTAGTGTGTGCCCCTGTGTATTTATGTTTGTCTGTGTATCTGTATGTGTGTGTATGTGGCAGTGTATATGTACATGTGCATACATCTCAGCATTCAAACTCCAACACTAGTCACAAATTCAAATATAAACACTGCATAAAAAACACATTCCTACATTCAAAGACAATCACTACACACATGTAAACCACTGCTTTCAAATGGCAACAGTACATAAAAACTCTCAACACAACACTACAAGCAAATACACCCCTTACATTCACACACATATTCCCCATAAAATACATGCTTACATTCAAACATACAAACAATGCTATATGTTAAATACAACCCTGCAGAGATGGGCAAATAGTAGATTCCCAGCTGGCCAAGCATCGTTGGAATACCTGATACCAGATACCTGTTTTCCATCCTTGTGATAGGGGGCCAAAATGTTTTTATTTAATCAGGGCTCTCTCTACTTTAGTTTCACCACTGTGTTTCCAGGCCATATTCAGTTAATTATGCTCTTGTTTAACTGCTTTTCATAATAGAACACTTTGTATAAAAAAAGGAAAAACTGTAGAACTCACAGCTGCATGTGTAAATAATGCATGCAGTATATAAAGGAATATATATAGTGTACTTAGCATTGAGCAACAAGGACAGAACACAAACACATACATCAAAGAGGTTTGTTATATTTATGTAACAAATTACTGGACAACAAAGCATAAAAAATTAGATACATATAATGTCTTTCACTTCATTTGATTCTTATATATATTCGGTGTGGCATAATATACAATATTTCTAATTGGTATCGTTTGTTTCACAATCACTCCATCTGAGTAACTTTATCAGAACCAAAATCCATACATTAGTTATGGCAACATAAGACTAAAATACTCACATGTCCTGCGTATGGATATTTATAAGGAATGAACGTAATTCATTCACGGAAAGGATAATGCTAAAATCCCAGCACTTTGTAAATGTTTTGACTGTATGTCACTATAATGCCACATACAGTAAATATGTTGCCACATAAAGTTGATTGATTCATAGAACATGATATCTAAAACTTGCTCCTGTGTCCACTGAATGAATGTGTCTTCTTGGAGGAGAGGATCCGTAATGAAGTAACACTTAAAAGTCAGAATAAATATAGGGCTGAAGAGCATGTATGAGCTATTTCTACTGTCCAAATTTATGTGGGGAAGGTAATGAAATGTTTAAACAGATATTGTGTGGTAGGTTTGGCAAGTGGTAATGGGTGCAGCTGGCCCATAAGCCTCTATCATACACGGACCTGTAGTCAGAGGCATATTGCCAACTATGATGTATCTGTGCAAGTTCAAGTTTTTCCACTTGTTCTCGCAAGTAAATGAACCAACTTACCAATATAGATGTACCCACTACTTCTGATTCTAAGCACTCTGGGTACTCACATATAAATGGGTATCAAGTGTCTCAATTTGATGTTGGATACTCAACACCTGGCCATATGGTCTCTATTAGGGATAGCATTACTATTACAAGATCATTGTTGCATCATTTTATAATAAGTAAATTTTAAATTATGCAATTCACATAGTCACATAATCTTTCTATTTTGGTGCCCAGTTTGATGCACTTAGCATGCATCACTGACGCTAAATTAATGCATAGGGCTCAGGCTCATATAAACCCCTAAAAAAAACTCAGACTTGTGCCATTTTTCGGTATCCTGACCCTGAAGTGTCATTACCTTTTCCTGTTTGCATCCTTTCATGTACCAGACCCTGCTCATTCCAGACTTTAAATTTTGCATAGTCCTTGTATTGTATTTGTTCCTGTATACCAGGCCCAGTCTGATTTGACACTGATTTGTGCCCTGTCTGTTGTCCCAGTGTCCTAGTCCTTGTCTAGTGTACCAGGCTGTGTCCCTGACTTTGTTTTGTATAATACTATGTTCCTGATGTTTAGTACTTAAAGGAACACTATAGGGTCAGGAACACAAAACATGTATTCCTAACTCGATAGTGTTAAAACCACCATCTACTCCCCATGTCTCCCTCTTGCCTCCAAAAATATAGTAAAATATAGTGTGAGTGGCAAGTGGAGTTATCACTGGGCTGTAATGTAAACGCTACATTTTCTCTGAAAAGACAGAGTTTACAGCAAAAAGTCTGAAGGGAATGATTCTACTCACCAGAACAGATAGAATAAGCTGTAGTTGTTGTTGTGACTATAGTGTCCCTTTGAAATGTCTATTTAGTAGTGATATCGCGTACGGTTCCCCACGAACGGTTCGCCGCGGACTCATCATTGAGTAAACTTTGACCCTGTGTTCACTCACACCAAACTTTCTGACAATACACATTTTGCCTGTTTTTGCTTATTTTCTTAACAGACCTCTGACCTTTTAAAATGCTAATTTAACATTAGATGTCAGGAGAATTTTCTGCTAAGGGTCCAAATTAAAAATAACAGTAATAAGAATACACAGGTGAAAAATTGTGCCTGCAGTGATATATATTCAGAATGCGGAATGTACCCCTACAGAATAAGTGCAAATATGACTAGTGTAACTTAAGCCATTTGGGAAAATGGGGAAGCCTGCTTTATTAATTCACAGAAAGGTCATATACGATGCCCTTGAAATAGATCAATTGTGACAATTCCAAAGATATAAAAATTATGTCTGTGTCACATATACAGCAAGAGATAAAAAATTTTTTATATTTTAAATTCTTTTATATAGATTGGTCGGCCAAAAGATGAGATGGGAGGTGTAATCAATCCAGAACCTACAGTCAGCTTACCCTGCACCAGGGCCAGCTTGAAAACTTGAGATGGGGCAAAAGGTGTAAAGTCCACAGAATGTAAATGAGCCTTATGCTTGCATGGGTATCAAATTTGGGCAGGTTGCCATTTTCTGTGCCGATACTGACCCAGAACAGAAGATACCACTACTGTACTAGGAAATTGAGCAATTAGGATATTCTGTTATTTTCTCTTTTTATTTGTAATTGTTTGTTGGTGTAAATAATGTATCATCTATGTGTGCACTGCAGACAGTGCCAGGGTTGGGCCAGGATGTAGAGGGGCAAATGCCAACCAGGCTGGGCCTGGCCTCCCTGGATGGTCCATGCAACAGCCGCACTGCCCCAACCAAATCACACACATGGTACAGCACAATAAAAGCAGTACCGCATGTGTGCACTTTGGTGGCGGCTGTGTGGGCATGATGGCAGTGCAGAGGCTTATCAAGTGTCTTAGTGGAAGAGCTGTTTCATCAGGGGCTCAGCTGTAACCCATGGCCCTTTAATAGTGTACCAGACTAGGCCCCTGTCACATCAATACTCCAATGTGTATTGCTGGAAGGAAGTAAGTTAATGTAATTTATTCCCAGCCTGCACAGAGCCAAATGGGGTGATACACACAGAGTAGGCATAGAGAGGAGACTTGTCACATACTTTCATCAGCCTTAGCTAGCGAGCTCCTGCTGGACCCCAGGAAAGCCATTGTCCTGCACCCTCAAGGAAAGGAAACAGGAGGGTGGTTAAAATATGTGAATTGTTACTTATGGGTGTGTGTTAGCCAGTTTGTATATGTATCTGTGTGTCAGTGTGTATGTGTCTGTGTGTATCTGATTGTGTGTGCATATATGTGTTTTGTCAGTGTACCTCTGTGTCTGTTTTCATCTTAGTGTGTGTCTGTGTGCATGTGTGTATTTGTACCTTTGTCAGTGTGTGTGTATCTGTGTGAGTTTCAGTGTGCATGTGTATCAGAGTGTGTGCGCACATCTTTGTCAGTGTGCCTATCTGTGTGTTAGTCCACACATTTCAGCATTCAAATGCCAAAACAGAACCCAATTGCACCCTTGCATTGAAACATATATGCATTTAAACTACAACACTGCACACAAATACACCCCTGCATTCAAACATCAACACTGCATTCAAATACAGCCCTGCATTCAAACATCAACACTGCATTCAAATACAGCCCTGCATTCAAAAACCAGAATTGCACAAAAATACACCCATGCACTGCATAATAATTCCTTCCTGCATTCAAACACCAACACTGCACGCATATATGCCCCTGCATTCAAGAATAAACCCTAGATACAAGTACAGCCCTTCATTCAAATGCTATGACTACAAAAGTATCACTACATTCAAATGTACACACTACACAGAATACGCAACTGCAATTAAATGCCAATAAAACACACTAATACACCACGGCATTCAAATGGCAACAGTATATACAAACTCACCAGTCCATTGAAACAACACTACACACAAATACACCCGTTAATTCATACATACATACTCCATACAAAAACACGCTTACATTCAAAGACACAGGCACTGGTAACAAATACCATCTTGCAAAAATGGGTAGATCGCCAGCTGCAAAGAAACATGGGAGTTGTCGGACAGTTGAGGATCTAGAGTTTGGCCATCCCTGGCACTAGATGGAAGCCAAAAAAAACATCTTGCGCCATGCTCCTCTGTATTTAAGTTCTGCCACAGGCTAGCATAATAGATTATATCAAAAAGAAAGGGTAATTTAATTGTAAAAAGAACCACATCCCCTGTAAATATTTTTTTTATATATTTTGGAAATTAATACTGCTGTATGGGCAAGTCACCAGAGAAAAATGTGATTAAAATGTGACTTATTCATTTCCTCCCCAGGTTTTTTTTTATTTTTATTTTTTTTGAATTTCCGCACCATATGAACATGGGTTGTATTTGACCCTGGGCAAAAGGTTGTCAGTCAGCCCCTATGCACTGTGACTATTTTTGTTCATCATAAATATTCCTTTATTAAGTTCTCCCTTTGTGTAGTAAAAAATGATGTTACCTGCAAAGACGCCACAAAGTAATTGAGCCGCTTTAAGAAATTTTCATGCATCCAGACTCTTGAAAGCAAGAGCAGTATGGATTTGGTATAATATGTCTAAACAGCAAGAAAAAAATGGATGTGTTTATTTTTATGCAAATAAGATTTTTTTTATTATTATTTTAATCTTAAATAAACAGAAAGCACCAACAAATAATAGATAGTAAAAGTATTTAATTTTAACCAAAATAATGCATATTAAAATTATAGTGTATAAAGATTATACATGTAAAGAAGACGAAACATAACACAATCACTACAGTTGTGTAGACAGCTCAAATAAAAGCACCCAATGCTACCTCTAAGAGTTAAAATATATACTTGCTGAACTTGAAAACAAATCTCAGGTATCAGCACAAGACATAAAATGCTCTATGGACAGAACAGTTACAGTTTAAATGTGCTTAAATCCCACAGAACTGCAAGAAAGTATCACTCGTTAAAGCTCAGTGGCAAACCTTGATAGCAAAAACAACATACCTCCAAAAAACAAACAAACAAAAAAAAAAACAGACGTTTCAATTCCATAACACTATAAACAATTTATTAAAGCACAAGTCAGATACTAAAAAGTGAATTCTTCTAAAATGTGAACACCTATTGCAAAGTCTCACTACTTTATCAAATCATTGCTACAATAAAGAGGAAACAAATCCGATCTTTAAGTTTTGCGGTTTGTTTTCTGTATGTTTTAATATATTATTTATATAATCTATTAAAAGTAATGGTCAGCTCCCGGCTGGAGCAAACAATTTGTATTTCATTGATATATTATTATTTGTCAGGAGTCTGAATGTTCTTTCAAGTCAATGTATCATATAAGAACATTGCACGTAAGGACAAAAAAATAAAGGAGCTTTGGTTTTCATATGTACGTTATGTACAATGTCAACGCAAAGTTAATAAATGCATGTTTAACCAGAGCAAGTCCCAAATAATGCAGTATATTTTATACAGTATACCAATTTCTATACTAATTTTAAACAAATAAATGATGGTCCTTGATATTTTCTGAGAGAATGACACAGGGAAATGTGAGCTGTGTTACTGTAATGATTGACATTACATACAGAGTGGCTAACAGAGGACATGCTATTTATTTATAAGCATATATATTTTGTTTAGCGTTTTTGTTCCAACTCTGCCACCTAGTGGCTATTTTCATAACACTTGGTTTTGTTGTGTGTGTGTTTTAACTCGAACATGATTAAATATATCAAATGTAACAACGCTATTCCATGAATTAATGAATAATTTTTTTTAAAGAAAATTTATTTTTATATACACTTAATGTCATAACACTCCATACAAAACTGACTTCCTCTTTCCGAACAAGCGTCTATGATTTTCACTGTATGACAGTCAGTGCTATCAAAAGTTTAATTTGGCATAGAAAGGCGATAAATTAAAAGTGCCAAACAGCAGGGAACATGACTGGCTGGGAAGCTTTTCTCTCCTGGGATCCATTTTTTATTCATAGAATGTTATTCACTATGCATGGAAAGTGTGTATTTCAATGCACAGCTAAATAACAAACAGAATGGTATATGCATAAAACAGAATGGGTCATTGATTCTGAATGGATAAAACATAGGACAAGCAAATGTAGAACCACAGAAGAATAAAGTATTTTCCTTTGTTTCTCTCATATTATCGTTCATTCTGACAACTGTTCATTCTCATGTAAAAAGATATCCTGCTTAATTTGTATCTAGACTACACTATATATAGCAAGAGTATGTATATTATTGAATAATTCTGCATTAATAATGAAATCCACAAGGCTGAGGTTGTTTACAAGTAAATTCAGTGTTTTGAAAGATTGTAGTATTGCATTTCTTCTATTCAAACCTTAAAGGTTTAGATATTTATTTACTAAACAGTGAGCTGTACTGAGTCAGACACTATTGGCTCACAACAACATATTAACCGAAGAGATGAGTTGTGAAAATAATGAAAGTTTCTGAAAATGGTCAATAAGCTCACCCTAACTTACTGCTTAGTGAATAAACCATCTAAAGTCAGTGGATCCAGGTGTAAATAATTCATAGAGTCTCATCGCATTGTTTTGAGTAGTTCTTGTAATAGCTTATCTCGGGAGGCTGTGGTTGTCCTAGGTGTACGAATAGAATGTATGTTTCACTGAGCACAGATTTCAAAATGAAAGTTTTCAGGCATCACACCTCCAGCTGAACTGCATATATTTAGAAGAATGTGCAAATTATGTTCTAGGTGAGCTATTGGTCTATTCAAGGAATTTGTTTTTACTCTCAACTGAGTATAAATGTATTAGGCAGTCTGACACTATTGGATGTACTTGAAAACATAACATTGCAGAGGTGTCAAGATTTTTTTTATTTTGCTTCCTGAAATAGGTTTGATTGAACAGAGAGTGAAATTTCAGTAAATTGTTAAAGTTTGAACAATTGCTATAGTATGTATGATCTTTGGAATGGAGCAAAATCTGAAAAAAATGTAGTTTGAATATAATTTTTTTTTGTATGTTTAAATAAATCTCTGCATAAAATTGTTTCTGTGATAAATCACCTAGTCACCGTTCGCATCCAAGTTGTTTTCCTTTGTTTCCCCCAAAAGACAAGTCTTACTGCCACCCACCAAGAGCGCCCCTACCTCTGGCCTTAACCGGAGTCCAGAAAGCCACAATGACTATAGTGGGACTTATCCACAACTCCTCTGGAATTCTGGTCTGACCATGACTAGCCCCATCTCCCGGTCAACTCCCCCCCACCCCCAATTTTTCCCCAATTCCCGAACAGCTAGAAGAGCACTTTTTGGAGGGAAGATGCCCTGAACTATGTGGAAAAATCCCTCCCTGAAAGTCCCCTATTTATCCACATGGACTCCCAACATTGACTTCCCAAAGCCCCATTTATCCTGAAATTCTTTTGGGCATGGACTCTGTTAGCGTCCAGTCAAAACTTTACCCTGGTGGTGATTGGTCAATTGTTAATGGGTCAGGGGCTATTTTGCCAACATGGACGCTTGGATCAGTTCCTGTTGATTTTATTATGTTTTTGGGTTGTGCTCTCTGTATCCAGGAGATAATTAGTTTAGCGAGCAGCAATTCCATTATCTCCCAGACACAGAGGCACCAGGGATTATTTGCTATTGAATAGGGTCCCCATGCTGGGGGTCAGTGTATAAATGACTGTGCTGTACTGAATAAAATCCTATCTACTCCCAAAATTAAGTTTTGGCTAATGTATGGGGGGGAAAGCTATGCTAGCTATTAACACTAATTACACTGGAAGGACTATAACAAGCAAATCCTTAGCGGTGATCCTGCAGTGATCAACCACAGTTGCTATATTCTACATTGATGTGTCAGTTAAATATCCCCTATTTTTTTTTTAAATAAATGCTATACTAACTTTATAAACAAAAAATAGTAGTGTAGGTATTAATTTGTACATGACCGAAGTATAGCCACTTTTTCTACAAAGCATTCAATAATGTGAGACTTAAAATTCTCAAAGTCTGGACCATCAACTACCTAGTAACATTCTAGCCACACGAAGAATATGTTTTAGACGTCTTCTTGTACGAATGAAGGAATGAAAGAGATATTTATTCCCAATTCATGTCAAGTGGTGCAACTGCACCTAATTGACATCTGACTGTCACAAAGTTACCTGCTGTCATTAGCATAACTACTTCCTAGCTTAAACCATTATACATGATAATCTTACAGAATAAAATTAGAAAAATATAAAAAAAGTTGGACGCAGTTTGGTAATATCATATACAAAATATTTGCATCTGATATTGGTGAATACGAATCCAAGTAACAAACAGTGCAACTGAAAAAAATGTCTACCAATATATTTTTAGATTCTTAACTTTTTTTTTTTTAGCAATTCCATGAGCTCAGTGAATTCATCATTTTTCATGCTCTACAGTCTTGTTCCCAACACAGTTTTGTGACAGCTTCAATATATCACTTCCAAAATCTATATGTCAAGGATATTAATGTAAGAGCAAAATGATGCTAAGTTCAACAGGAGAACCCAAATTTGACAGCTGTACAACTATCCAAAATCAGGAAGGATTAGAAAAGTCTCAGTAGAAAAATCAAAGAATGGCATACAAGACAAGGTTGATTGACTATGTGCACAAAGATCCCTTTCCTATGGATATTTTGCAATCTATTAATATGACATTATTTTAGCTCCTATACAATATGCCCAGGCATGCTGGTAAATTACTAAACCTTTTGCACAAGGTATCTATCTAATGTAAATATCAATATTGCTGAGAGAAGTCTTAAAATACACGTTTTAATCCTTTTAGGATGAATAACAGCTAAGGATTGTCAGAGTAATGTTAGTACATTTGCTTAGCCTTGGTCCTGATGGAGTTTATGTAATAATTACTCTTATTATAAGCTGACTATTATTATATTACTAATAGTGATGTCCCGAATGGTTCGCCGAACGGTTCACCGCGGACGGCAAACATATGACCCTGTACCTCACAGTCAGCAGACACATTCCAGCTAATCAGCAGCAGACCCTCCCTCCCAGACCCTCCCACCTCCTGGACAGCTCACTAAGAATGCAGCTTCAAAATGGATGCTGTCCAGGAGGTGGGAGGGTCTGGGAGGGAGGGTCTGCTGCTGATTGGCTGGAATGTGTCTGCTGACTGTGAGGTACAGGGTCATATGTTTGCCATTCGTGGCGAGCCGTTTGGCGAACCGTTCAGAACATCGCTAATTACTAATTATTACTATATTATTATTAATCTTATTTAACATAAATGAGTATTATAAACATGTTACAGGAGGGAATAGGCTAGATTAGAAGAATATGAAGTATCATGAGAAATAATAGCTTACATGGGAAGTGTGGAATGAAAGAGAGGAGGTAAGAGTTTAGATGAGTTTAAATGAGAGGCACTTGGGCAGAGGGGAATTAGGGTTAGGGACGGGGTTGAGATATTGGGGCAGATTAATAAAAGTGATTGCAGAATAAAATGCCTTTTTAGACACAATAAATCTGGGTTTGTTTTCTCATAATGGGGGAATCAGTGGCAAAGTAAAAAAGATAATACAAATTAAGTATTGTGAAAGAGAGAAGATATGGATGCAGAGTTAAGTAGGGATGTATATACTTAAATAAGAAAAAATAAAATGATACATAGAAGCCAGTGTAATATTTATTTATTTGCAGCAACACAATAACATTTGTGGACCATAAACGTAGATTTAGAAAGGATGACATCGCTGACCTAACTTGTATAATGTTTCAATGCTCAAATCCAGAGCTCTCCCTTTCAAGATTTTGGTGAATTTGGTAAGATTAAATTTTTCTAAATCACATATGCTCAACATTAATGTGGCAAAAACTTCTGCCGACCACAAACTTTTTGGGGAAATGGCTTTAGGCAGATTTTTTAATGATAAAGAATGTGGAAAAAAATTTGCTACCTAACCAACCACTGTTCGGTCTTTAGCAGGACCCAAGAGACAGCATCTAAACTCCTCACTTGCTGGTACTGTACGAGAATATTTCTGCAAATAATAAACATTGAGCAACTGGGACATTGCTGGAAGTGCGGGGAAGAGGTGGGCACTATCCTCTACATATGGTTGGAGTGCAGATGAACTCAGCCACACTGGAAAAGGATTTCCGGTATGATGGACATATTTTTAGACACCTTGCCCCCCTTCAAGCCAGCCCTAATGCTCCTGCACGAAACTAGAAACTCTAGGACTAAATATAAAAAGTATCTCTCCATACATATTTTGAACAGGGCCAAGCAAATTATACCCCAATTCTGGACCCAATCAGTGATTTCCTCAATGAAGGTCTTGTTTACACAAATGGAAGATGCTCAGAGCAGTGGCATACACACAACCCATGGGGCCCCGGTGCGAAACTGATCCACGGGGCCCCCCTCTAGCTTCCACCCCCATGACAGACACACACATACATACAGGGATACTCACAGACAGACAGACAGATACATACAGACGCATACATACACACACCACACATGCATACAAAGACACATACATACAAACAGACAGGCATACATACATACAGACACACACACATACATACAGACAGACATATACACACACATGACAAACATACATACAAAGACACATACATACAAACAGACAGACGGGCACACATACATACAGACAGACACACACACTTACACACAGACACATACACACTTACAGACAGACAGACACACACAAGACACATACATACATAAAACAGAGAGAAACACATACATACATACATACATACATACATAAATACAGACAGATAGACACACATATACATACAGACACACACATACGTACACACAGACACACACATACATACAGACACACACACACACACAAGACACATACATATACAAACAGACAGGAACACATACATACAGACAGATAGACAGAAACATACAGGCAGACAGACAGACAGACAGACACATACACCAACACAAGACATACATACAAAGACACATAAATACAAACAGACAGATAGACACAGACACATACATACAAACACACACACACACACATAATATTTAAGTCACCCTCCTGTTTCCTACCTTTTAAGTGCAGGAGGGTGACTTTCTCTGGGGTCCAGTGGTGGCTCAGGTTGATGGGAGTCAGAGTTCCCACTCTGACTCCCTCTGCTTAATCCCGCGCGGACTCTCAGTGATAGCTGGGAGGAGTAGCTGGGAGGAGTGACGGGGAGTCATTGTGACGAAGTGCCCCCTGCCACTTGTGTCTGGAGAGGACTAATTACCAGCCTCTTGCCTTGTGACTATGGCCACTGGGAGAGTTTGCCCTTTAAAAACGTTATTTGGGCATATTGGATGTTATTGCACTGTTTCTGCCCCTTTGATTCAATGGAAGAATGTGCCTCTTCCCCTCCCCCTTTTTCCTGTCCCATTGTTCTCCAACAGGGCGTTGTCCCGGGGACACTGCCAGACCAGTTAGCCCTTGCTATTGTTTAACCCTATGGCGATCCACTGCATTTGTGAGATCTGAGCACTTTTCGGACATATTGAGCACTCAGATCCAAGCTATCTGGGGATATGTTGGACGTATAGGTTAAACATTGTATTATATAAGTTATGTATTTTTATGTAGTTTTTGAAACAGTTTTTGGACTTGGATATTTTCTGTACCTGGAGAAAATTGGCTAACCACACCCACTTAAGCCAATTATCTCCAGGATAGAGGAGAAGATAGACCGGCTGCACAGCCTAAATCTGTGGAACTGTTTTGGGCATGAAAGCCATGCTTGCCGTCGGTCAAATAGAACTTCCATCTATCTTTTGAACCTCTGGACCAAATTGTATGATTTTTGAATATGTTTGTATACCGATTATGCTGGTTCAGAATATGTAACTTTTATGGAAACTGTATGTATAGTTTTGAAGTTATGAATATTGGGTAAAACTGTATATTTTCCTGCCTGTGATAATTAAGTTAGCCTATTGTGTTTAGTAATTCTATCACAGGCAGAGGGGAGGGTTTGTGTGCCTTGGCTGGGAGTGTCTTACTGTACTGCAATGTGTTTGATTGGTTGCTGTCAGGGCCGTCTTTAATAACGAATGGACCCTGGGCAAGTGTTTGCTTGGGCCCCCTGTGCCCTACCGCTCTCTCCCCTCACTCCCTGGTATGCAATCACGGCATCCATCCCAACGCAGTGGCGGTACTAAAGTAGAATGAATTTTATTGGGACCCCCAATTGCAAGGTTGGACTAAAGGTAGAACCCCATCTGTCGTGCAACTCCAACAATGCTTTGACAGCTGGGACTCTACCAATTTCCCATGCTTGCAGGGTTGTATTTAGCACTGAGCCATGTTAGTATGTTTGAATGTAAGCATGTGTTTGTATGGAGTATGTTTGTGTGAATGTGTTTGTATGTGGTACTGGAGTTTGAATGCAAGTGTGCATTTATGTGTAGTGTTTGTTTTTGAATGTAGGAGTGTGCTTGTATGTAGTGTTGACGTTTCAATGCAGGAGTGTGTTTTATATGTAGTGTTGAAGTTTGAATGGAGGGGTGTATTTGTATTTAAAGTTGCGGCTCAGATGCACAGGTACACACTCTGACGCACAAGCAGATACACAGATACATACACTGACTACATACAGATAAACAGGCACATACACTGACAGACACACTGACACAGGTACCTATATTGACACACACACAGACACATACACTGGTAGACGTACTGACAGACATACTGACACAGGCACATATACAGAGATACTGACACAGAGACACATATACCGACATACTGACACACACACACAGACACATACACTGATCAACATACTGACACACATACACTAACAGAAATACTGACACCCACACACTGACAGATATACTGACACCCACATACACTGAGAAATACTGACACACACACACAGGCACATACACTGACACACACAGACTGATATACTGACACACACACACAGACATACTGGCACACAGACAGATATACTGACACATGCATACACATGCACTAACAGACATACTGACGCACTGACAGACATACTGACACATACACATACTGACACACACACATATATACTGACACACAGACAGACAGACATACTGACACACACACAGACATACTGACACACACACACAGACATGCTGACACACACACACACACACACTAACACACACATACACTAACACACAAACACACACACTAACACACATACACAACACACACCAACACACACACACACTAACACACATACACTAACACACATACACTAACACACATACACTAACACACATACACACACACTAACACACATACACTAACACACACAAACACACACATACATACACTAACACACAAACACTAACACACAAACACTAACACACACATACACACACACACACACACAAACACACACATACACAAACACATACACTAACACACACATACACACAAACACACATTTAAAAAAAAAAATGTAATCCCCCCAGCCTCCTTACCTTTTGGAGTGGTGGGGGGATTTCCTGGGGTCCAGTGGTGCTGCTGACCCCCTGCAGGCGCCGTGTAGGGATGCCGGCGCCGGAAGATGATGTCATCTTCCGGCTCCGGCATCAGTGCGGTGCGCGAGGGAGCTGAAGAGGAAGCAGTGAGTGCTCCCTCGCGCGCCTGCCTGTGTGCCCGCCCGACCGGCCACTCGCCTGCAGGGGGTCAGCTGGGCCCACGGGGCAGGTGCCTCGGGCCCCCCAAGAGAAACTGGGCCCGGGGCAGCTGCCCCGTTTTCCCCGCGTTAAAGACGGCCCTGGTTGCTGTAACTCTGAGTCCTGTATACCACAAGGTTCACGTGGGTGGTAACCTTGTGGGAAAAGATATATATAAGAGCAATAATGCCTCAGTGCATTCTTTTCCTGTTTGACCCTAAACATGTAGTCTTGTCTCGTGATTGGAGGGGAACTGCTATATTCACACTGGGGATTGCTATACCTTGTATACTCCCCTGAGCTTTAATCACTTAGCTCTTTTAAAGGAACACTATAGGGTCAGGAACACAAACATGGATTCTTGACCCAATAGTGTTAACACCACCATCTATCCCCCCTGGGCCCCTCATGCCTCCATAAATACAGTAAAAATCTTACTGTATTCAAGCCAGAAGCTGTAACTCTGCATGCTGTTTGCCTAAAAAAAAACAGTCTGCTGACATCATCAGGAGTGGTAGCCTGATCCAATCACAGTGCTTCCCCATAGGATTGGCTGAGACTAACAAAGAGGCAGATCAGGGGCAGAGCCAGCATGATTCAATGTGCATCTCCTCATAGAGATGAATTGAATCAATTAATCTCTATGAGGAAAGTTCAGTGTCTGCATGCAGGGGGGGGAGGGGGGGGGGAGAGACACAGTGCTGCCCTGTGCTCTGCTGACAGCAGATCTGAGTGGATTGAGGAGTTTTATGCCTCAATCAACTTGGAAGTCCTTCTGGTGGCATTCTGAGTGACTGCAACTGGAGGTGTTCCTAGCTTTCAATGTAAACACTGTATTTTCTCAAAAAATACAGTGTTTACATGAGAAAGGCTGCAGGGAGCTATAGTGTCCCTTTAAGAGCTGTTCCTGATATGCTCTCCTGGAGGAGAGGTCTTTCCCACATGGTCCTGGAGGACAGAGGTTGATCCAGGGTGGAAGGAAGACGGTGAGACTCCAGTTAAGCTACGGTTGTGGAGTCTGCAGTGGTTGTGGTGTCCGGTGCGGTGCAGTGCTTATGGTCCTCGGCGCAAGCTAGGAAGCGTCCGTCAATGTAAGGTACTTGGTCGGATTACAGGTGATCCGTTACAGTCACTTCCTTCCAGCATGTGATGATGTCATAACAGGGGAACCGGTCACGCCGTTAAAGCGCTGCAGCACTATCCGGACCCCTGAAAATCCATACCCATCAGGTGGCCCTGACAGCATGGGCAATCTGATGTGCACCTTAACATGCTGCCCAGGTGGATTGTCGCACGGGCCGGGGCCGCAAATGATGATGGCGGGCATCCGGTCACAGGGGTCTGCAGGGCAGCCGGGCCCCCTGGAGCAACCGCTATATGTACGTCAGTGGCTCCGAGCTATTGAGGACCTACAAGTACAGCGGACGCCATACAGTCCTACTTTGAGATCTGGTCACACTGGTTGCAGACCACTTCCAGTGCAGATTTCTAAGCCAGACTAGAGATAACAAAAAAGTCATGAGTGGTGGACTGGGATGTGTGGGCCTGGGGGGCAAAATGTATAACCATGACTGCCCCTTTCCCACTCCCCTTTTATTTCTCCCCCTCTTCTTCCCCTTGGCGCCACACTCACACTAAGAGCAATACCCCACATGGGGCAGGCTTCCCCAAAATAAATACATGTAGTAACTAAACACTTATAAAACCTACTAATTTAGAGAGGTAGGACTTGACCTAATGTGAAAGACAAATGTCTGAGCAGTCCCTGGGTTTCGCCCTGAGAAGTAGCTTATGCCCAAATGCTGACAACCCTGTGCAAAGTGTGCTGGGTTTAGGGGGAGGAGATGGGATTGTGATTCAATACATTATCAGTGCTACCCATGTGCTTCTCTCCTGCGAGTCTCATGTTATACAATGTTTCCTTATTTCAATGTTGTTGATTTTGAGTCCTACCGGTCTCACGTTTCTCTATTTCCTTATCTTTCTTTATTAACTGGAGTACCTGAAAACCATTAAATAAGGGAACCTGTGTAAACTATGATTTATGTCATGTAATCACCTGTTATACAAGCATATGATTTACGAACTTGTATAAAAATGATATTCAATGTTTCTTTTTGAGACAATAACTCTAAAGCAGGTCCAAAACAATTAACTTATCATCCTATTATTCAGTTTGCTGAACTGGTGTGACACATGTGTCCAAACATAATTTGGTGATTACAATCCTAAAGACCCACCCTGACCCCTCCATAAAAACTCCACACATGTTACAGTTACAGTTACTTACTGAAACACAATGGCTCACACACGCACAGACAAATATACATAGAAAGACAAGCATACACAGACACACACACATGTAGACACACAGGCACAGATCGGAACATACAAGCACAGCGACAGAAAACGAAAAAGAAAAGTATGCACAGACACAAGCAGACACACAAACACAAAAAGGCATACAGAGACAAACTTTGCAAATGAAGAGAACAAAGAGAAACATTGTCTTATTTCTCTTCTTCTCTGTATGTTTTTCAATGCTGGCTACCAGGCATTCTAGAGCTAGAGCAATGATAGACAAGAGCTAAGATTAGGACACCCATTTACAAGATAAAGTGGTACAGTTAATGTTACATTTCACATGTCACAAATACATATTTGTTTAATGTAGGGACACGTAAACATAACTCATAGTTAATAGCACTTGGAATATTTTAGAATAATCAGAGAAATGCATTATTTTACACTCTAGAAAATCCTTCTAGAAAAGAATCAGTTTTTCCAATAGGAGACCTGTTGCTTTTAATATTATATGAAATGCAAAAAACAACTACGATTTCGAAATTGAGGGACAAATTAACACAGTGACTTGCAAAATGTGTTAGATGCCTAGCCACAGGGGAATTATTAATGATTGGTTACTATGTTCAAGAATTACTGCAACAGTTTTGCAAAGTGAAAATGTCATGAAAAGTACAAAGGCTCTCAGGGAGATTTAACATTAAACTATGTTAGCAAGCCATATGTTGATATTTTTTATTTATTTATTTATTTAGTTTGTATTATATTGAAACTCCAAGACAACCTCTAGACAGAATGCTTAAAATTGAATTAATATGAATCCCGTGTTGCATATCCAACTGCTTTTGGTATTTTAAATTAAATAAAATTCTGAAACTCAAAAATTCAATAAAATCACCATGCTGTGCTGGGATATAGGAAGTTTTAATAATAACACAGCATGGCTAATAAAACTTCTAAACATGTAAGTATGAGACATGCTGATGAATAAAAGCACATGAAATATTTAAGAACTGACATTTTTTGGGGAAAAATAGGCTGCTTTGACATATTTCATAAAGAGAAAATAATACTACAATTTAAGCTTAAAATTCATGACATCGTAAATCTGTCACAACGTGTTTTTTATTGTTTTTTTTTTCCCACTAAATATTGAACTTTTTAGGATGAATATGGAAACACTCTAAAATAGGCATTTAGCCAAGAAAATTTCTCGCTCAAAAAACAACAATTTTTTTACACTGCAAATTGCTTTGTATTTGCTTCCTGCAGACAAGTGATATAAAGACGAGTTTATGTATTTCACACTAAGGTGTAACTAGCATATGCTTTTATTAGTGAAATTAATTGCAGCTAGCGATGTGTTGCCTCTTCCATGCTAGTCTCTACTATTTCTACCAGTACATTATGTACTGCAACTTGTTAGGGATAATGTTTTATTTATTTTTTTGGGGTGTTGGTAGGGGTCATTTTTGGCATAAGTAATAGAAACAGTAGTATATTTTATTATTTAATATTTTTACTAAAAAAGTAAGTAGAAAATGTAAAAAAGAAAATAAATAATATTTGTTTATTTCTCCTCATTTGTTTCCACCTTGTTGCTGGGTGCCAGCAACTTTTATTTCAACCAAAGGTTTAAAAGTAAAGATACAGAAAATGATGAGGTCAGGTGACAAATAGAATAATACAAATATGCTTCTTTTCACTAAAAGCTCTCTAAAATGAAAAATAAGAATAGGTGTTATAGTATATGAACTTCAATGAAAATGGGTCATTTATTCACAATGATCTGTGCTGTAGAAATCTTAATTGTATTTTGTTTTGTTATCCAAACAAAATGAATAGAGAAAAGAAAAAATATCTAATGTATCTGCTCATACAATCGATGTATCAAAGATGTACTGCACGCATAGAGTATCTAATGATCTATTGTTCTCTCATAACAAACCCTTTAGGTATTATATTAACCAGCTATGCATGGAGGGTGGAGAGAGAAAACATCAGTGGGGTACATTCTCTAAATTAATGATTACTGCACATCATTAACCTGCTTACTAGACAGGGTAGATAAATGTTGAGAACTAATGAGATTGGTGACCCCCCCTACAAGGGGTATGGAAACCAGACTCACAGGAAATACCTCAAGATAAATACAATATATGGTAAAATAACTTTATTATAAAAAACACAAACTATATACAAAGTGATCTGAAAAAGTGTACTGTATAACATTAGATGGTAGAGGGACTCCTAAAGCTTTGTTATAATTGTATCTGGTGAGCTCCACAAGTTACATGAGAGTAGAAATAAGAACAAAGTAGCGAGATGTTTCCAATGTGTCCTCACAACTCACAATGATTGTAGATATATGCAGGAAAAGCCCTGACTAATATGGATAGAGAGAACAAAGGGAAAGCAGGTAGGGAGTATATGAAGTAACGTTCTAAATGGACCTTGTGAACTCTATAAGTTACATCAAGTATGAGAGTGGAAATGAACAAAGTAACAAGCTGCTTCTAGTGTGTCCTCTATAAGAACATATATGGAGTAAACTTATTACTATTAAGTATTATTCATAAACAAGACTTAATTTTAGATTTGTTTTTTTTCTAACGCTACAATCCCATCAAATATGTGCTACGGTACCCTTTTCCAGATGGCATCTCCAACCCCTATCTGAATTATTTCTGGAGATTTTATTAACACGCGTAGGAGTCAGATACCACTTGTAAATTAAGTTATGAGGCAATTCTATCATAGAAATACAGTGGATCGTACGAGACACTTGTGAGTTTTCCTTTTAACCAATCCTCCATTGGAAAGGCAATATTTAGTTTGGATTCCCATTTACATATTGGTGCGGGTTTAATTCTTCTCTCAAGTTTTGTATAATTAGAGTTTAAGAGAGTTAATATCTAAGATAGGGTTTTGTTTAGATTTTTGATAATAAGAGAAAGTAAACATATCATCCAGCCAATGGTGCGACATTTTTTCTTTATACATCAAATATATTTTAAGTCTTAAATAAATTAATATATATATGTTCAAGAGTGAATATCTGTGTTGAAGTGAGTTAAAGAACATCATTTCCCCATCTAGTAAGATATCTGAAATGTTTTGGATCCCTAGTGTTTTTCATGTTAGTAAATTTAAATCAGTTATATCATATGAAAGTACTTCAATGGGAGCTTCATAAGATAATTAATTTTTTTAGAGAAATTTTCTTCTTTAATTTAATCACAGTAGTTTTTATATAATTAATTATTGGATTTGATATGGACTTCATATTAGATGCTGACAGATTTGACCAACATTTTTTCGATATATCACACAACCCATATGGTTTTTTTTTCCGAAATGGAACCAGTCTAAGTCTTTTTGTTTTCAGATTAAAACAAAGAGTAAAATGATTTAGCATAGCTGCTTCATATAGATGGTATGTATTAGGATATGCCACCCCTCCTTCTTTTTTAGTCTTAGCAAAGATATATTTGGCTATTCTTGGATGCTTTCCCCTCCACATATAGTCTTTAAACAATGCAGAAAATGTGCCCAATAATTTAGCATTTACTCTGAGGGGGATAGTTCTGAATAAGTAGACAATTTTAGGAAGTACATAGGCATTAACAATTTAACGTTTAATCGGCCTAACCACGATATCTCCAATCCTTTACGAGAAGAGGAGAGGTATGACGTCAAACTATTTAACATGTCCATGTAACTGAATTTTACCATGCTTGGTAATGTAATTTGAAGATTTACATTGCAATCCAGTTTGGACTGGGTTATGAAGAAGACAAACATTGCAAATGAAGACAAGACATAGAAATATTATATCACTTCTCTTCTTCTTTATATACTTTATCTATGCTTACTGCCAGGTGCAAAATACATAGTATGAATCTAAACGATATACTGCTTTCTTCTCCTAGGAATCTGTGGTCTCATGCTGCACTCTCTTGGTGATTGACATTCGTCTGTCCTTTTTCATTCCGTTTCTGTTTGTGCCCCTCCCTCCTATTTCCCCCCTCCCACCCCAATTAATTTTTTCCTGTTGAGGAGGGAGATTCATTAGGTAGAGATCCTTCTATTTCTAGCTAGTATATAAGCTATGATATATATTAGGACATAGCTTTCTAATTTTTCTTTTCTTTTTTCTTTAATTTTTGATTTATTTCTTTCAGGCTTCCACTCTCTTAGTCTCACAATTGAGTAGACTCACCGCTTATTATATAGGAGTAATTCAGTACTCAGGGAATAGTCTATAAAAGGGGTACTCTTGGTACTTCCTTAGGAATAGCATGCTGCATCATGTAAGTTGGCTATAATAAATTGGAGGTTACATGACCAAAATTGGAGAATTGCTCCAATACATTGATTTACTTCACTAAATATAACCTAATGATCAGTTCATTCACCCTAATATAATTCGGATACTTGGTAAAAGTGATCTCCTAATGGCACAACAAACTAATAAAGCCTTTGAGTGGAGAGGTGTGCTTTTATTCCAATTTTCTCTTTTACTTTGGTATACTGGGTGATGATATTCATGGGGAATAGTTTACAAACAAAATAAAAATAGGGAAATCCATTATCAATGTACAGAATCATTATTGCTTAGACATTGTAAAAGGTATGACAAATTAAAAGAACAAAAATGCTGAACAGGTCTAACTATAACTTTGAAAATTGATTCCACCTGGAAACAATGTACATTGTGCCAGAATAATTGTGATTCAAGTAATAAAGTGTTATGTTTGTTGTATAGGTTTACAGTTAATGTACACTGGAAATATTTGCAAAGGATTATTTTTCCATTTCCCTTGCATTATTTCTTTTAATGTCAGGTAGTAATTATATTAACCCCTTATGAACGGAGTTTGTTGTACGGAGCCAAAAAAATCAAACTCCCAAATAGCTAGAATTTGTTCGTCCCACTGTAATTTAAGGATTCCTCTTTAATAAGTACAACTTTCAAATGGTTTTTGTTTCTAAAATACCTATATGTATAGTTTATGGTGTTGTGCAAGACATGACCTTTCATTGGATAAAGGGTTGAGTACATTGAGTTAAACTGGCAGAGCCAATACCCCTCCATCTTTACACTTTACCATACAACCCTGGCAAAAAAAACAAAAAACAGATTAAATCATTGCAAATATGGACTATACATGGACTAAAAATCGTAACCATTTTATTATGACAGTACTGTTAACCTTTTATATAGCAACACACCCCTTATACAAATTACCATTTTACTTATTAGTATAATTTATACTGATTTGCTTGCTACTCTTGACATACATTTATTCTGTGATGGTAATCACTTAGTGAACCATCTGGAAATAAATATATTCAATGCATAGATTACTTATCATGTATATTGTATTACTTTAAAGTATATTAATAATGCTATGTAGATTATTACATATTCTATGTTCATAGTCATGTTAGGCATGGATGTCTAATGTGTTATAGATGGTAATTTGCTATGCTGTACCACAGGGGTCAAGTCCTGGGGAATAAAGTGTGGGAACTCACCCAAGTCCTCCCCCCATCCACTCCCCCCCACCCCCCAAAATACACTCACATGCATATAGAAACGCGTGTACACACACACTGACAGGTGCACACATACACACACACACTCAGACACACACATACACTCACAGACACACACACACACACTCACAGACACACACACACTCACAGACACACACACACAGACACACACACACAGACACAGATACACACACACACAGACATACACATAGACACACACTCACACACTCACAGACACACACACATACACTCACAGACACACACATTCACAAACACACATACATACACTCACAGACACACACACTCTCACAGACACAAACACACACACACACTCACAGACACACACACACATATACACTCACAGACACACACACTCACAGACACACATACAAATTATTCATATTTTTTTTAAATTTTAAAAATGGCCACTCAGACTCCCTACCTGGAGAGCTGGCGTGGACCTGTCCCTGGGGTCCAGTGGAGCTTCAGTGCAACGGGCGCCTGTCTCGCTGTCAGACGTGGCAAGGGAGCTGTGTCCTCTCTGCTCCCTCTAGCCGCGCAGGCTGTCTATTGATGCAGGGAGCTGGAATATGACGTCATGTTCCTGCTCCCGGCATCAGGAATTGGCGCGCGAGGGAGCAGAGCAGAGAGAACACAGCTCTCTCGCCACGTCTAACAGGGAGACATCAGGCCACCTTTTGAGCCCCCATGACAGAGGGAACACGGGGGGCATTTGGGGCAGCATTTTCTGCTGCCCCCTGAGTGCCTGCAGGACCACAAACGGGAACGGCGTTCCTGCTCTAAAAAAAGTGCGTACCATCAGATGTCTGGCATGTGGCTGTATTATAAGAGGAGTGAGAGTTGAGGGTCTTCATAGGTGTCCTTACATGGTCAAAACTTTAGGTAAAATTTCTGATGTCATTATACTCATGTCTATAAAAGAACAGTAGACCAAGGACCACGTTCCCCTGCTTCTCTGGACAAAGACACTTTTACTCTCCATCGAACAGTTCTCTCTGTAACAGCTTTAAGCTGTTCAAAGTTTTAATTCTTTTTATGTATGTATTGCTGTTTGCATTGAATAGAATAAATGTATATTTTTTTAAAAAGAACGACATATTGCATTTTATTAATTTTGGTAAATATGGAAGTATGTGACAGCAAGCCAGTTATACTAGAAGATACATACTTTAAGAAAAACTTACTCCAATAGCCCATATACATATTTGTTACATGCTAGTTCGCAACTTGACATATATTTTTAAATTAAGTCTTACTATAGATAATGAGGATGTATGTATAATATACTCTATGGTAGATAACTCTTATGTAATCTCTTCATAATGAGTCGCACTGCATGTGTACTTAGCATATTACATTAGCAATAATCATTATGAAAAGTTACCTATATGATGTGTCGATAGTTCTATGAAATTATAACTCAAAATAAATTTGTAAAATGTACCTTATGTACATCTACATGTTGGGAAAATTAAAAATAGTTGGAAAATGTTTTCTATATATATTTCGATCACCATTCACCATTATCTTAAATTTTTGTAATGGTTCATGAAAAAAGGACAGGTGGTGGAAAATAACGAAATGCAGAGGTCATCTGTGGAGTAGGAGGTAATTTTGTGAGATCTTCTAAAAATGTCTATTATGTGGCCTTATTTATGCCCTAGAATGCATAGGTCCTTCAACTCCATTAATGCCAGAAGAAATAACTTGAAGTGAGTAGATGTCCCATTTCTCCCACCAGTCTTCAATCCAGTAGACATGTTTCCTGTCTGAGAGAAAACCATGCTAAGAGAAGTCCACTTCAATAATTTTATTTTTCTAAACTATCTGTACTCAATAAAGTGAAATGAAAAATGAATCCCAACTGTAGCTAATCAATACATGGAACTATTGTATGAAGAAAAAGAGGTCTTAAAAGGGCACACTAAACACAATAATCACTGCATCTTAAATGGTTATGTTGCTATGAGTCCTCTAAGACTGTCACTTGATATGGTGTGAACTGTTTGCAAATGGTTCTACACTTACCTGGGCCCCTGGGTGCCCCCACTCCTTTTAGTCTCCTCAACACAGATGTGGCCAACTTTCAATGTAGATGCAGGAGGCATTAGGCAGAAAAGTTACTAGGCAGAAAAGTATTACAATCCCACAGGGATAATTGGTTCATGGCTTATTCTTCATATAGGGAAGATGGATGGGACAAAGCAAATTTATGGTTCCAGGGCACCTAACACATGGACCCTTGTGATAATAATATTTCATATTTATTAAGGATTTATTATTGATTTATTGATCCCTATTGAGCAAATTAAACTATTATAGATAGTTAAGATAGCTGGTCTTACACGGATGCCTGAGAAAACCAAGATGATACAGCATAGAATGTTCTATAATATGTCTGGCCAATATCCAAAGTGGCGGACATGGTTGAAAGTAGGACTTGGTGCCAGCAATGTTTAGAAAGACTAAGTATAGGGACATACATTCAGAGAAAAGGTACCGTATGTGTTTGGCATGCGCCTTGGGTGATCATGACTGGCCTGATCAACCATAAAGATTATTTAATACACATGACATATACATACTGGGCTGCATTGATAAGAAAACTTGGTGGAAAAGTACAGACTATCCATCTCATTGGTAAAAGATATAAAAGACCTGAAATTTGGCACTCACTCAGAGAACTACCTGTAATACGGACGCGTGTTGCTGGTCTTTGCTGTTCCCATTAGAGAGGGTCCTTCCAAGTCTGACTGCCTGAGTTCCCCCAGTCATGCAGCAGAGTGACATCCAAGCTTCTCTAATGGTTATGTATACTTAAGCTAATATATCTAGATATTTAAACTGTTAGATGGCAGATGTGGTTCCTATATTAAAAAAGGGTTCAAAATCCTTGCCTGGAAATTATAGACCTGTGAGCTTAACTTCTGTTGCTGGGAAAATAATTGAAAGGTTATTAAGGGATAATATTCAAGAATTCCTTGAGAAGAACATTGTTATCAGCAAAATCACCATGGTTTTATGAAGCACAGGCCATGTCAAACTAACTTGATTGCATTCTACAAAGAAGTAAGTAGAAGTATAGATCAGGGTGTTGCAGTGGATGTGATCTGTTTGTATTTTGCCAAGGCATTCGATACAGTTCCACACAATAGATTAGTGTTCAAACTCAAGGAAATCGGTCTAGATGAAAATGCTTGATCTTGGGTAGAACATTGGCTTAAAAATAGAGTACAAAGAGTTGTTATTAATAGTAAATTTTTAAGCTGGACAGAGGTGGCAAGTGGTGTCCCTTGGAGCTCTGTTCTGGGACCCCTTCTATTTAAGATGTTTATAAATGTTCTTGAAAAAAGCATTGAAAGTCATGTTTCAGTGTTTGCAGCTGACACAAAACTCTGTAAAATAATACAATGTGAGCAAGATACTACTTTGCTGCAGAGGGAATTAGATAGACTGGGGGACTGGGCACTCAAATGGCAAATGAAATTTAATGTTGAAAAATACAAAGTTATGCACTTCGGCATAAAGAATACATAAGCAACGTATACCCTTAATGGAAGCGAATTAAGGATAACAACACACAAAAAGGACTTGGGAATTGTTATAGACAACAAACTATGCAACAATGTGCAATGTCAATCCGCAGTGGCTAAGGCCAGTAAGGTATTGTCATGCATGAAAAAGGGCATTCATTCTCGGGATAAGAATATAATTTTGCTTCTTTATAAATCACTGGTAAGACCACATATTGAGTATGCTGTGCAATTTTGTGCACCTGTTCTAAAGAAGGATATTATGGCACTAGAAAAAGTGCAGAGGTGGGCTACAAAATTAATAAAATAATGGAACATATCAGCTATGAAGAAAGGTTAACAAATGTAAACCTATTTAGTTTAGAAAAACATTGCCTAAGAGGGGATATGATAACATTATACAAATATATTCGGGGCCAATGCAAACCAGTGTGTGCAAATCTATTCACAAACCTGACTTTACATAGGACATGAGGTCATGCGTTTATACTGGAAGAAGTGCCGAATTATCAAGGTCCCGAAGTTCTGAAATTACCGAAGTTCCGAAATTACCGAATTTCCAAAATGTCGAAGTGCCGAAGTTCCGAAGTTGCCGAAGTGCCGAATTGCCGAAGTTCCAAAGCACAGTATTGCCTAAGTACCAATATACTTACCCAGTGGAAGAAGAAGAATGTTACACTGTATACAATTTTAACCCCTTAAGACCGCAGGGCGTACTATTACGTCCTCTAATAGGCGGCTCTAAACGCCGCCGGGCGTAATAGTACGCCCTCCGGTCTTTCTGTACTTACCCGGTCGCCGGCGGTCCCACACCGGCGATCGCGGTGAGGGGGACTCCCAGGGAGCCCCCCGCGGCACGACCGTCCTCCAGGAAGCCCCCCGGCCGGGTGAGAGTGGGGTCCTAGCGAGGACCCCACAATCACATGGCCGGGTATAGCTGGCTTCTGTATTGCCAGCAGGGGGGCTGCCTGTAATTACAGGGGGTCCCCCTGCTGGCTGAAAATAAAAGTAAAATAAGTTAAAAGTGTAAAAAAATAAAATTATATATACTTAGATCATATATATATATTATATATATATGATCAAAGTATATATATACACATATACATACACACATGTACACCGTCTAGGTGTATTTTACTATTAATATATATATAATTATATATATATATTAATATCAAATTACACGTACACTGATACTGATTAAATATATATATAATTATTGTTATATATATATTTATATATATTATAAAAAAAATTAAAATGTAAATACGTTAAAAAATAAAATTACAAAAATAATTAAAAATAAATAATTAAAAAATATATAGATGTGTGTTATTTCGTTCTAACTGTATTGTGAAATTAATATATATATATATATATCAAAATACACATAGAACGAAATAATATATATATTTATACACATAAATATATACGTATATATCACTATATATATACCTATATATAAATAAAAATATTTTAAAAAAATTATATAGATATATACATATATATACACATACGTATATATATACATATATTGATTCTACATATATATTTATGTAATATTTTTACATAATTAGGTATCTTAATTAATTACAATTAGCAGGACCTGCATGACAACCCATGCCGAAAGTAAAGGGAATTTAATTTGCTAGCACTATATTTAACCCTATAACTTTCCGAGACACCATAAAACCTGTACATGGGGGGTACTGTTCTACTCGGGAGACTTCGCTGAACACAAATATTAGTGTTTCAAAACAGTAAAATGTATTACAACGATGATATCGCCAGTAAAAGTGACGTTTTTTGCATTTTTCACGCACAAACAGCATTAAACGGACAATATTATTGCTATGATACTTTTTACTGTTTTGAAACACAAATATTTGTGTTCAGTGAAGTCTCCCGAGTACAACAGTACCCCTCATGTACAGGTTGTATGGTGTTTTCAAAAGTTACAGCGTCAAATATAAGGCTTGCGTTTCATTTTTCACATTAAAATTCGCCAGATTGGTTACGGTGCCTTTGAGACCCTATGGTAGCCCAAGAATGAAAATTACCCCTATGATGGCATACCATTTGCAATGGTAGACAACCCAAGGTATTGCAAACAGGGTATGTCCAGTCTTTTTTAGTAGCCACTTAGTCACAAACACTGGCCAAAATTGGCGTTTTTTGCATTTTTCACACACAAACAAATACTAACGCTAACTTTGGCCAGTGTTTGTGACCAAATGGCTACTAAAAAAGACTGGACATACCCCATTTGCAATACCTTGGGTTGTCTACTATTGCAAATGGTATGCCATTATGGGTGTAAATTTCATTCCGGGCTACTATACAGTCTCAAAGGCAACGTAACCAATCTGGCGAATTTCAATTTCAAATGTAACGTGCTATATTTGACCCTGTAACTTCCCAAAACGCCATAAAACCTGTACATAGGGGGTACTGTCTTACACGTGAGACTTTACTGAATACAAATATGTGTATTTTATTGCAGTAAAAGCAAACAGTATTATGACACTGACGTTAAAATGTCATGTAGAACTAAAAAAATTTTAAAAAATCATATTTTCTCCCATTTTTTTCATATTAAATTATGTTTCATAGCTAAATATTTGATATTAAATGAAAGCCCTGTTTCCCCTGAATAAAATGATATATAATAAGGGTAGGTGCATTTACTATGAAAGAGGTGAATTACGGTTGGACAGACATGTAGCGCAAATGCCAGGTTTTGTTTACATTTTGTTTCGTTCACAACGTGTACATTTGGCGAGGTCCCGAAGTTCCGAAATAACTGAATTTCCGAAGTATCGAAGTGCCGAAGTTCCGAAGTGTCGAAGTGCCGAATTGCCGAAGTGCTGAATTGCCAAAGTCCCGAATTTCGGAATGCCGATCCGAAGCAAAAAAATTTCCCATGCGCATGCATAGTGTTTTTATCAGAGTCCATACAGATGTTCAAACAGCTCCTAGATGCATACTTGCAAAGACAGAATATTCAAGGATATAATCTTTCAATGTAGAGTAATAACTGCTTGATCCAAGGATAAATCGGACTGCCATTCTGGGGTCAAGAAAGATTTATCCTTGGATAAATCTGGGTTTTTTGCCTTCTTTTGGATCAACAGCAAAAACCATGCGAGGAAGGCTGAACTTGATGGACACAAGTCTCTTATCAGCTATGTAACTCTGTAACAATGAATGCGCATTATAGGTTAACTTGTTATATTATTGATTGGACAATAAAGTTTGATGTGATTATTTACAATCATTTTGTGTTTGTGTTTTCATCTTTCTCAAATACTCAGTTCCCTCATCCCGAACAGGGTTTAGGTTCCCACTAATATCTTTGAAGACCTTAGGGTAATTGATTATTGCTTTTTGATATTGGTGCTTCATGAATTTATTGATTAGCCATAACAACCCTGAGCAGCTGTGTATGTTACATTATGGTTAATCTTGTTCTGGCCACAGGCATCTGTGCCAGAGCAAGATTGCACATGCAAAATTATTTTTGACTGTATAAAAAGCATACACTATAGGGATTATGAGCAAGTGCCCTTCTCAGCACGAAACATGTAAGATGGTTTCACTCATTTATTGATGCTCTGACTACCTCAGGACTACTCACATTGAAGTTTTTCAATAAATTCAGAAAATAATGTAATCCTAAATCTGAAAGATGCAGGTACATTTTACTAAACACAATGTATACGACAATAATATCTCCAGACATTCAATCTAAAGATAGCAGATGAGTGAAGAACCTCTTTGATGACACATATTATCAAAGAAATGTAGCCATCAAAAACATTGGATGTTAATGTACATTCAATTAAAGGAAAAAATAATAATATGCTCATTAAAGATAATAAAGGTGATATGTAAAAGTGTAATTACCATTTTTTTAAATGTTAATGATGTATTCGTTTTAATGGGTTGATAGTGTTTTCTGCATATGTTTACAGAATATTATTATTAACCTTTGATATCGCAGCATTGTTAACTCCTGTTTACACTATGACTTCACTCACAATTTCTCTCTTTTCAATTTAGTAAACATTTAATACGATGTATCATCCTGTCATCCATCAATTCTGCCAAAATTTGTAGTAATATTTTATTTCTACATTAGCATTTTCTTTCATACAAACTTTATACCAACATATTCTGTCCCCTTAGTTGACAAAGCAGTTACATTGTGTTTTTAATCCAGTGGCTACATTGGACATGTATGGTACAATTTTTTTTCTGGCTTTCAATTTGGCTGATCCAACTTACCCAACCTCTTGGGTTCTTCTTCCGTTATTCTGATCTATCCCTATCTGAGTATATTTCTTACCAGCAAGGTCCAAGTGACCATGATTAGTGCAGTATCCCGATCTGCACTCTCTGCCTGACTCATGTACTCAAGAAGATGTTTTCAAAATTTCAAAATACATGCCACAATATCCAAACTGGAAATATATATGTTAAGCCTGAATACCTGGTCTGAATAGTACTTGAAATTGGAGCTTTATTTCTTAGTAGGAGGTTGATTCATCACAGTTCGACAGGTTCAGAGTTATTTCTACAAATAGTGAGTTCTGCATATGGCGCCAGCATTAATGTGTTATCAGTGTAATGCATGTCATGAGGGTTTATTGTCATAATAAATGCTCAGGATGAAGTCTCATAAACAAGTAGCAAAATAAACTTAATCAAAATTAGCTCATCTAATTTTCTGAATAGCACATAAAAATATTAATTTTATTATCACTCCTTCCAATTTGTTTGGCAGGATGAGTTCTTAAATTATATCCCATTTTGAATATTTTATTTTGATTAAAGTAAATATTTTAATATTTCATTATTGAAATTAAGCACTTTTTAAGCACTAACAATATTAAATACAGAAGTAAACTGCATGATGGCCCATTAACAATGTTGAAGTAATAACAATCTAACCGTTCCAATGCTATTCAACAATACTGTGACCAATTTTTGATAGGAGAAATGAGCCATATAATTTTAATTTAAATATACATTTCATTGGACTTGGACAAAAATTTAGCATTTTATATCAATGCAGCACATTAGGACGTGTGGAGACAGAGACATGAGTATCATTTCATCAACATGTCAGTTGTACACCGCCCCAAAGGGAACATATCAGTTTTGATGTCCTATCAGAGCTGAATATGCTGAATACCTCTTGATTGGTGAAAAGGCCATGTAGTTTTTTTGCATAGAGCAATCAAGTTTAATGACACACATCCTATGTGTTTGTTAGTGGTGTCACTGATGTCCCTATAAGTAAATGATTTTATACAAGTTTGGAGGCTACTACTGGGATTGTGTATTTGTTGAGGGGACTGTTTGTAGTGTAGTGTATGTGTAAATAGGTCTGTTTGTGATGTACAGATGGCTCATCTAAAGGGATTGTAATATATGTGTATATAGCGTAAAAGCATATACCTAAAAGCTGTAAAGTTTGTTTATTGGGGATGTAGTGTGTATACAGCTGTAGCATGTGTATTTGGGCTGTAATGTGTATGCGGGATGTAATGTGTATGTTTGTATATAGGGTCTGTAGTGTGTATCTATTGCTGTAACCTGTATGTGTGTGCATTGGACCTGTAGTGTGTCTGTTTTTTGGAGTGTCTCTAATTTTTATATAGGGGCTGCAGTGTGGGAAGACTGGGTAGGGGCTTTCGGTTGTGTGTGAGGGTGGACAGGGGTCTCGGTTGTAAAATGGCAGCAATTAAATAATAATTATTATTTTTTAAGTTTATATACCTCAGTATGGCTACCTTTCACTATTGGCACTCTCAGCAGCTGGAGTTCATTGAAGCCATAATGATGGTCTGCCCACAGCGAAGGTGCAGACCAGATGCTCTCTGCCTGCTTCCGCACTGCGTCAGGGTGTGATGGACAAATGAGGGAGATATTTGATTTCCCTGTCAAACCATGAAGGAACAGTGTTCCATTCTCCCACCAGCCCATGACAGAGTTCCATTTTTGGGCCAGTGTTATCCTGCATAGGCCAGTCGGGAAATTCTTTGATCTGCCTTGTCAGCCACAACCAAAATGGCATTTGCACCATTTGTTCAATGGACAATCTTGATATAGCGATCACAATCCTTCTGAAGAATGGTTATGAATCATTGGAATCATCAGACACAGAGACAATCCAACACTAGCAAAAAAGACCTGAAAATTACCTGAAAACATTTAACCATTACATCAAAATAAGTGTTACCACATGACCAGAATGAACACTACAAACATCTCCTCAGATTTGATAACATGTACGAGCAATATTAAAGGAACAGCATAAGCACCAAAACAACATTTGCTTAATGGAGTATTTTTGCAGTGGATCCTGCCGCTGCAGTCCCTGCTCAATTATCTGCCACTTAGGAGTTTAATCACTTTAATTATGCACCCCTAGTCACACCTCCTCTGTATATGATCATCAACAGCTTCTTCTCATCCTCCGTAATCTCGGTCTACGAGATACCGCTCTCTCCTCTCTCCTTCTTACCTCTCCCAGCTCTCATTCAGTGTTTCTTTCTCTGGCTCTGGCTCTGCCTCTTCTCCCCAATACCTCTTTGTTGGTGTTCCCCAATTGTCTGTCCTTGGTCCACTGTTGTTCTCAGTCATCAGCTCCTTCGGCTTCCAGTATCATTTATATGCAGATGACATGCAAATTTATCTGTCCTCCCCTGATTTCTCACCACCCCTCTTGACTCAGGTCTCTGACTGCCTCTCTGCTATTTCCAACTGGATGGCTGCTCATTTCTTTAAACTGAACCTGTCCAAAACAGAACTTCTGGTCATCCCTTCCTCAAGTGTTGCTATTCCCTTGTCTGTGTCCCTCCAAATCAATGGTGCTACCATCCGCTCTACCTCTTAGGCTCGCTGCCTAGGTGTTCTCTTTGTTGGTGTTTCCCAAGGGTCTGTCCTTGGTCCCCTATTGTTCTCAGTCTACACTGCCTCCCTTGGTAAACTCGTCAGCTCCTTCGGTTTCCAGTATCATTTCTATGCAGATGACACCTGTTCTAAATAAGGATATTATGGCACTAGAAAAAGTGCAGAGGCAGGCTACAAAATTAATAAAAGGAATGGAAGAAAGGTTAACAAATTTAAACCTATTTAGTTTAGAAAAACGTCGCCTGAGAGGGGATAGGATAACATTATACAAAAATAATCGGGGCCAATACAAACCATTGTGTGGAAATCTATTCACAAACCAGACTTTACATAGGACACTAGGTCATGCGTTAAACTGGGAAAAAGAAGATTTTGTCTCAGGCAAAGGAAAGGTTTTTTAACTGTAAGAACAATAAGGATGTGGAATTCACGGCCTGAAGAAGTGGTTTTATAAGAGTCCATACAGATGTTCAAATAGCTACTAGATGCATACTTGCAAAAACAGAATATTCAAAGATATAATCTTTCAATGTAGGGTAATAACTGCTTGATCCAAGGATAAATCTGACTGCCATTCTGGGGTCAAGGAATAATTTTTTTCCTAGCTTGTTGCAAAATTGGAAATGCTTCAAACTGGGTTTTTTTGCCTTCTTTTGGATCAACAGCAAAAAACAAATGTGAGGAAGGCTGAACTTGATGGACACAAGTATCTTTTCAGCTATGTAACTATGTAACTATGTAACATGCACATTTATCTGTCCTTCCCTGATTTCTCACCACCCCTCTTGACTTGTGTCTCTGACTGCCTCTCTGCTATTTCCAACTGGATGGCTGCTCATTTCCTTAAACTGAACCTGTCTAAAACAGAACTTCTGGTCTTCCCTCCCTCAAGTGTTGATACTCCCTTGTCTGTGTCCCTCCAAGTCAATGGTGCTACCATCCACTCTACCTTTTAGGCTCGCTGCCTATGTGTTCCCTTTGACTTTGACCTCTCCTTCACCCCTCATGTCCAATCAATCACCAAATTCTGCAGCTTTCATCTAAAAAATATTGCGCGCATCCAACCCTATTTAACGCCTGATGCGGCAAAGGTGCTTGTCCATGCCACTGTCCTCTCTTGCCTTGACTACTGTAATCAGCTTATCAGTGGTCTTACGTGTTCCCAATTTGCCCCGTTACAGTCTATAATGAATGCGGCGGTGAGGCTCATTTTCCTGTCCGCTCGCACCTCCCACGTCTCCCCCCTTTGTCAGTCCCTACATTGGCTTCCTGTAAGATATAGGACTCATTTTAAGATCCTGATACTTGCTTACACATCTCTACACAATCCTGCTCCGACCTACTTATCCTCACTAATACACAAATATGTCCCATCTAGGCCCCTACACTCTTCCAGAGAAATACGTCTAACCTATGTTCGTACTCCTACCTCTGACGCTCATCTTAAAGACTTCTCTAGGGCTTCACCATTCCTATGGAACACCCTTCCCCTCTTTTTTAAACTTTAAGACTTTCACCCACTCTCCACATCAAAAAATCTTTGAAAACTTACTTCTTTAGGAAAGCATATCAATTAAACTGTGAATAGCTCTCCCTCCCCGCACCCTGATTCCACTCCTGCAACTGTCATCAAAACAAAACACTAAGCCCTCAATGAAAACTATCCTAGCAACCTACTTTTCTACCTTACTCTTACCTTTTGTGTCACTATACCCCACTCCCTCTAGCATTTAAGCCAATTGAGTAGGGCCCTTAATCCCTCTCTTCATGTGTATCCAACTCGTCTGGTTACAAATACGTGCCTGTTAGTCCACCCATTGTACAGCGCTACGGAACTTGTTGACGCTTTATAAATAATAATAATAATAATAATAAAAATATGCCCTACACAATCTCAGTACAAATTTTCTATAAAAATAAATATTTAACCTTCCTTTTTTTGCACAATCTGTTTCATTTAGAATTTCTTATCTCCTTCTCTGTCAATAGCCTGTTAGAGTATACAGGAGCCTACTGTTTGTGAATACTGTTCAATTAGAGCAAGAGATAAAAACTGCTGTCACGTCTGATTGAAAAATTAAACATTTTTTCCTGTAGGCTGTGTGAGTCATAGCCGGGAGATTTTATATATGGCTGCATAAACAGAAACAAAAGTGGCTTATTTCTAAATAGCAGATAATTGAGCAGTTATACTGTAGGGGCATGATCTATACACCAAAACTGCTTCATTATGCTAAAGTTGTTTTGGTGCATATCCCTTTAATTAACAATTCCTTGTTAGTTGGACAAATTAAAGGTCAAATAGGCACTGTAACTAATATATAACATAGCAAGATCAATAACATAGTAATTACACATATGAATGATAACTGAAATGTCTGTTTCAAAGAAAACACACTATAATGTCTTTAATATTATAATATAATATAATGAGAAACTTGTCAACTTATAGCATCATCAATAAACTTGACTGTCTGGTCTCTAACCTGTTATGTAATTGAAAATATATGAAATATTAAAAATGTAATTTCTTCTCCTTAAACCGTGGCAGGACCGGTGGCAAGACTGTGTAGTGTTTATTTGATTTCTTTTTTAGCAACTATATTATCATTTAGTGAAAAATGAACAAAAACGCCTGTTCCTTAAAGCAGATCTTTCACTTTCAGGGACCCTTGCATATTTTGCAAAGACCCTCAAAAGTAACGTATCCAGGTAGGTTTTGAGGCTTTGGGGTGCAAGAAAGGTAGGCTTACTTACCTGAATCTGTCCCTTACGGCTCCAACCATCTTCATCCTACACATCTTCTACAGATTCAGGCACTTCATCAACCAGGAACTGCATCGGTGCTGTATTCTCATTCATGCATGAACATACAATTATGGAGTCTACAGAGGATAACCTGAAATTGAAGGAGCCTGATTTTTAATCTCTAATTAGAGTCATCATACACAACCAATCAGCGGGGGTTGCAAGGGATATTAGGTCCCCCCATTATGAAAGAGAGTCTGCCCCAAAGGCGTTGGTTGGGGCTGGGGGGGATTCTAGGCTTCTATTACTTACGTTCTATTTTTGGAGGAAGTAGTCTAACAAACAATGGCAATTTACCACATGGTTAACCCTTGGGCTGCCCAGGATCTTTTAACTACTTGTCTGCCAGCTGCTAAAAATTTGGGTCTGCATTTTAACTGTTTGCCAGTGTCTGGTCTGGTTGAATTACAGACCATGTTCATGTTCATTCTGGGCCTACTCTGCAGAATTCAGGCACTTTTAAATAGCGTGAACAATGACTGTATTTTGCATTTCAAGTGGCCCCGGATGGCGTTACCCAATTCATTACGGGGCCACTCAGTATTTATTGAATTACCCTGTGTGTGTGTTTTTAATCTTTTCATACAGTATTAGATGAATATATTAATGTATTTCTACATTCTGAGTGATTACTTTAGGGGGTGCACAGTGTCTGTAATCTCTTTCTACATAACATTTGATTAGATTTGAATAAGTCTGCTTTTGAGACAGCCAGACAGTTCAGAGATACAAGGTAATGGTAGACAGATAAAGAGTCCACTCTTACCTGCCAAGGTATTGGTTCAAATTATAGTAGAGACATTGTATTTAAAACCTATGGAAGCAGGAGATATCATACAGTCGAGCAGCAGAGAAGTTGTAGGCAGGATATGCTCAAGCAAGAAATCCTTTTGTGTACTCTGTTGAGATGGTTTAATATATTAGGATATTTTCTTTAGGTGGATATAGTGGCTACTAGCTAGGTGTCACTCTGTAGACTTCTTGGTCAATCAGGTAGGCCTAGTGTTTCCTGAATGCAGTCTTGTTAGATTAGGTACCATATATTTGCAAGTTTTTTTTTGTGTGAAATCTTTTTTTATTGAGTTTTTATAGATATGGAGACAGAAGAGGTGTAGGCACACAGACCAGACCACACAAATACATGCAGATATTACACAGATATACAGCTTGTGCGGTTCCATTTGCGTTTTCAGGTGTTGTATAATTGCGGGCAGTGGAACTCATGTTTCATTCTAAGTAAAATTCTAGAGCCTTCCCCAATAATAGGTTATGTCTATACCTGCCTGTGATTCCATAAGGCTTCCAGTGTCAGTTGTGTAAGTCAGTCCTTCCCACCTCCATGTCAATGTAGTAAGGTATGCGAGAGAGGACAGCGAAGAAAGATGCGAGAGATAAGTAAGTAAAGAGAAAAGGTATATTTGCAAGTTTAGTCCTAAGTGTTTGTCCTCAATGATCTATGTAATGGTTTTATTATAATCCAACACAAACACTGTTCTCAGCTGTTCCCTTTTAATTAAAAAAAAAAAATGTAAAACATTTTTGTTTTGAAATATTACTTATAAAGGTCAATCTCTATTGAAAAAGTTCAGGAACCTTGTAGTAACATTCCTCTTCTGTCCATGTTTATATCCAAAATGTAGACCACTGTTGTGCAATGAGTAAAATGTATGAAAACAATGTGTGCAAGTTTTTGACCACAGATATACTGAAAACTAGTGTTAAACCTTCTTTATTCTTCTGGCTGTAGCTTGTTAGGCAAGAGTTGATATACATATAGACGGGCATGCGTATATATACATCAACAGCAGATGTATTTACATTAGACTGTAGTATCACTTTAATTCTGTTTAATTTCATACATTTGTAATATTTAAGAACATGAAAGGTCATTCATAGAAATGCTGCATTTCCAATTTAATATAACCTTCATCTGCTTAAATACTTTATAAAGTACAGAGGCTTCTTAAAATATTATAAGGTTAACAAATAAATGCAAAAACTGATTAATGTCTGTGCTAGTTCTTTGATTAATTTGAGCTTCATTAATTCTCACAATGTGGTTACATTTCAGTACTTTTTTCGTTTAATAAACTAATTGAGCCATTAATCTGAAAGTATCACACAAAGGTCATAATTGCTTGGTGTAAAAGGCTGCTTGAAATAATTGGAAAGGACTACAGTTGCATTAGAGGTTTATTATTCTTGTATATTTTCATTATTAGAACTTGAAGCGTGTGGCTGAGACTTGGATGGATGAGTTTGCAGAGTATATATACCAGAGAAGACCGGAGTATAGACATCTGTCCACAGGAGACATTTCTTCTCAGAAGGAGCTTCGAAAGCACCTGAAGTGCAAGGACTTCAAGTGGTTTATGTCTGAAGTAGCATGGGATATACCAAAGTACTATCCACCAGTGGAACCCCCACCTGCCTCATGGGGAGAGGTAAAATTGAGAGTTGTTTATTATTTATATTGTATTCTCTTGACTGCTGTTTGAATCTAAATAAGGAATCCAACAATGTTAAAAGGATGAGAGACACGGAATCCATTGAATTCAAACAACATAAAGGTATAAAACACCAAATAGGTAATAAAAACAGTATGGGATTTATTCTCTAAACACCCAAATGCTTTGAAACTAAAACCAAATTGCAAGATTTAAGCAAGATTTTAGAGTTGGAGAATTTTTCAATTTTTTTTGCCAAATTTTTCAATTTTTTTTATAATCTCACTGCAATGCTCTACCTTGTGAAAAAAGTCCAATGAGCATAGTCTGGAGTTGTGAACTTTGGTTTGGAGGAGATATGCCTGTGATGAAGCTCACATGTCTGATCTGGAGATGTACATGTTAGGTTTACAGTCTTGGTTGTCCATGTACAGATCACTGTTGAAATGCTCTCATATAGACAAGACTGTCATTGTAAAGCTTTAATTATATACTTGCACTAAGGGACACCAGAAAAAAACAAAAAAGAAACAGGAAGCAGAAGGGTACATCTCAAATCAGGACTATTTCATAGGTATATACACATATCGAGTGTATCGCATAGAGAGTTTAGAAAGTGCAAGAGAAATAAACATTTTTTCTCTCTTTCTTTCTTGTTTTCTTTTTTGTTTCTTTGTTTGTTTATTTTTTCCCATAAAACAGTAAAGAAGTTATATTTGAAATGTGGAAAGTTCCTTGTAAAGAGTAAGAGTGATTTAAAAAAAAAAATATAGCCATTAATAGCCATGATACATCTGTAATTGTCTGAGCTCATACTGCTTTGTCTTTATTTTTCTTTAGTTTTTTTCTGTATCAGCAAAGTAGGCAAAAATAGAACAAACAACAACAAATTCAGACCATGACGGAACATATAGACATCCTATACAAAGTAGTTAATCTATTCTGTAGAATGTGTATATGCACCCTAGAAACGTGTTAATTTTTAACTATGAATAGTTAATCACACATATTCTTTTCAAACACTAGGATTAACCCCTCATGCTCTTTAATTTTTTTTTTTTACATATATTATCTGTAAGATAACAATTGTCCAGACTGCAATGCATGATGGGATATATTCAAGTTTAAAAAACTATAAAAAAAACTTCTCGATGTAACTTGGCAAGGAAACGAATACATTGTGTCAGGATTAGAAACAGAAAAACAAAATATTTCAACCACAGCATGAATGTGAATGGAGAAACTGAAATTCACTTCAAGGCTTTTTGTTTCGGTATCCTGACTGATGTTAGTTCTGTCAACTCTAATACTAAAACTGGGAAATGGACCAAGTTTTAGTGAAATATTATTTGAGCATATCAATATTAAAACAAAAGCAGTCCGCCCTAAGAGAAAACCGGCAAACAAGCCAACTTCAAACTGATTTTCAGCCATATGAAGCATGCAGCAAATATATTCCGATTTCTGATCTGGTACCTTAAAGCGGAAATAAAAAGCCATCAATATCTCTTTGTCAAGGCTCGTTCCTAATCCCTGAACTGTAATTATAATAAATCCTGTGACACCTCAAATTAAAATTATTCTGATTTATAGCACGTATTTGCTTTTCTATTAGGTTTTATATATTTACAAAGGAAATCATTTTGTAATAAACTTCAGGAATAAATAGTTCAAAATGCCAATGTTACTTGAGTAATTTTGCAAGCTTTATTTTTTTTATTGTCTGCTTAGTTCCCCAAATTAATTATTTTAAAGGTTTTTAGACTCTGGATTAAGATGACAGTCTCACACTGCACTGTAGCTCTGCTCAGTTACAAATCAAAGTGTTTTATTAAAATCAGTCTGTTTTGGGACTTTTATAGTTAAATTTATTATAAAGGTACATATATGCACAAAAACCATTACATTAATATGTAGTTGTTTTGGAGCACAGATGCTGTCACTTTCCTCAGACAATGAAAAACATTGACAATTTTGTTTTGTAATTCTTTATTTTTGTTGAGCAAGTGAAAATAGTTAATCTTTTCATGCCATAACAGCACTAACAAGCATAAAAATATCAGACTATAAGAAACAATATCATGGCATTCATAGAGACCGCACATTTTTATATTAATAGCGTCAGGTTAGCTAAAGAGAAATGTCAGTATGTAGCACGTATAGGACTGAGAGGGTTAACTATTTGAGTAGGAGTCAACTGCATAATTATATTGAAATATGTATTAAGCAAAACATGCTAGGAGAACACTGTGATATCCACCACTGGTTAGACTGATATGTCTGAGCTGACATATAAAACTAAAGTTACACATTAAACATATCGACTGTGTTCATAACAGACTTGCATATCACGTGTGAAGAACCACCTATACCAGACACACATTATCAGAGTTGTAGCACATTTAGAACTTCACAAACTAAATGATGAAAACCAAAGCAAAAAACCTCACAGTGAGTTATGTGAGGCAGTAGATAAAATTTGAATGGAGAAGATGGTGAGAACATCAGAGTGTCCAGCAAGAGGTGGCAGGGCACGGAGGTCTTGAAGTGCACAAGCAACCAACTCCGATACTTGGCATAAGGGATATGTGGGCTTGAAGGGTGCAGAGGGTAACTACACTCCAAGGGTGAGGTAGAGTCCCCCTCCAGCCTTGTAAACTGTGCTAAATGAGCAGCACTGTAAAATTAAACATTAATATTTATTTTAACTTAAAGGGTGTTCCTTTAAGGTACAGCTCGGGATTTAGTATGCTCCTCTAAAAAAAGATGCAAACAGCTGAGTAATAGCTTTACTTAAAGGAACACTATAGAGTCAAGAACACAAACATGTATTCCTGACCCTAGATTGTTAAAACCACCATCTAGCCACTCCTGCCAGACCCTCCTTACCCTCCCTAAATATAGTAAAAATTTGGCTGATACTGTCAAGGATGCAGATCAAGGGTAGAGCCAACACAAGTGAAACACAGCCGCGGCCAATCAGCAGCTCCTCAGAGAGATATATTGAATCAATGCATCTCCATGAGGAATGTTCAGTGTCTGCATGCAGAGGGTGAAAACACTGAATAACACTGTGCAGCACTGCCCCAGCACTGCCTCTAGCAGCCTTATGAGGAGTGGCCAGTGGAGGTATCAATCGGCTGTAATGTAAACACTGCATTTTCTCTGAAAAGACAGTGTTTACTGCAAATAGCCTGAAGGGGAATATTATACTCACCAGAACAAATACAATAAGCTGTTGTTGTTCTGGTGACTATAGTGTCCCTTTAAACATTAACGAGAACTAGTAGGTAGTAGTGAAGGAGCTCACCTTACAAAGAGCATAAAGAAAGTGTCTCTTAGTGTGAATTGCCTTTGTGCCAATGTAACTGAGGCAGCAGTGAAGATGTCACAGACAATTGCAAGTAAAAACTATTTATTTCAACAAATATATGACTAATATATCGGGCTTCCATACCAAAAATAAATGAAATCACAAAACTAGACATTGGTGAATATTTTTTTAAGCAATGATATTTAACAACAATTCATTTTGCAAAGGGTTGTTATAAAAACTCTGAATTGATTTTAACATGTCTTATGAACGGGTAAAAGGAAATAAAACTCAGCAAAATTGTGTAGAAAATGCTGAGTTTGAGCAGTTTTGGAGAAGGTTTATCATTTTCTCTGACTGGCTTTCTGCCTAGATTTCCCACTTTATAACAGAAGTGCAACATCTTTTATATTGACCATTTGGTGTAATTAATAGTGTTACCTTTGGAGACATATCATTGCATATAGAGCAAACATACCAACGTTGCTTCAAGGTAAAAAACAAACAAAAATTTTCAACAATTTATATCAGGATTAGATACAATCCATCAGCCTATTTAAGAGTATGTAGCAAAATGCAAATTCTTTGTGTTTCCAAGTCCAAATCTAGAGTGGATTTCAATGCAAGCTAGGATTTATGTTCTCTAGCCACACATTTTTGACTTAAAGTCTACAACATGTCTGTATCATTTGACTGAATGTGTTTGTATGGGACTTTTTAAAACTTACAGATGCACAGATACATACTCTGACACACATACAAATACACACCTTGACACACAGATACACACCCTGATACACAGAAACACACCTTGACACACATGCAGATACAGAGACACATAGATACATACACTGACACACATACAGACACATATATGAACAATTACATACAGACACATACCCTGACACATACAGACACATACCCTGACACACATACAGATACATACCCTGACACATACAGCTACACACTGTGAGAAACGCTGCTTTCCACAGACGTTTGCCACGGATTCCTGGAGGAGCATGGAAGCTGGCCTTCTGCCCACCAACTATGGGCCAAGTCAGCGACTGTAAAGACCCATATTTTATTCCTCCTGGTTCCCCTGGTCCAGCACTTTCCATTAATGCGTACAGAACCGTACGCTACCTCCCTGGCGGCTGTTCACATAGAACAAAACTGCAAATAGACACAGCTCACACACAGGAGCCGACCAGGAATACAACAGAACTTCAAAGGCAGCAGTAAGTATGGAGAGTTGAGGGCAGAGCTAAATCGGCCATGGGGACGGAGCTAGAGGCAGCCTCCACCTGCTGCTCTTACTGCTGCATGCTGATGGGAAGCAGGAAGGAGTCCCTGCTTCCCCAACAACTACACACCAGGGACTTCAGACCATATTGTCACTAAGTTAGAGAGAGTGTGTGCTGTGTGTAACTGTGATTGTGTCTGTCTGCCTGTGACTGTGTGTGTGTGACTAACTTTCTGCGACTTTGTGCACGTGGCTGTATTTGACAGTATATGTATATAACTATGTGCATCTGACTGTGTCTGACTGTCTTCGCTCTGCAGTGAACCGGCAGCCGGGATATGATGTCATCCCGGCATCGGAGTCACTACAGGGCGCACAAGGGACCTGTGCAGGAAGAGCACAGAGATCCCAGCAGCAACCACTGACCACCAGGTACTGAGGATCCACTCCAGTTCTCCCAGAGCAAGGTAGGGAGGCTGGGTGGACCTCTTAATAATTAAATGTGTGTATGTATGTGATGTTTGTGTGTGTATGTCTAGTTATGTGGGTATGTGATTGCGTGTCTGTGATTGTATGTGTGTAGATCTGTGATTGTGTTTGTGTATGTCTGTGTTTATGTATGTGATTGTGTGTGTAGTTCTGTGATTGTATGTGTGGGTCTGTGATTGGGTGTGTGTCTGTGGTTATGTGGGTCTATGTCTCTGATTGTGTGTGTGTATATATATATATATATATATACACACACACACAGGCATACCCACACATTCAGTGACAGACACACACACTCACTCGCTCACAGACACACACCGACAGACACCTAGGCTCCCTCAGACATACAGGCTCACTCACAGACACAAGCTGACCAGGGCCGGATTAACATAGGGGCTGATGGAGCTGCAGCTCCAGGCCCAGGCCCAGGCCCAGGCCCATGGAATAGGCCCATTTTTTTTTACACACTACTCTTAGGTTTGCCACCTGACTGGTATTTTAATGGCACAGCCGGTATTTGAGGCTGCCTGGCCGTACCGGTATTGCAGTAATACCGGCAATACAAATGCAGGTAATTTTCTCAGAATAAATGGAAATTACTCTGCAATTACCAGCACCGGCCAGGAAGTTACATAATATCCCTGTCTCTCTCTACTACTCACTGATCCATGGGGGAGTAGCTATACAGCACAGAGAGTCCAGACAGCAGCTCTACAGCTCAGATAAGTGAGGAATAGGGGGAAAGGCAGCAGGGACACATGGGGACAATGAGACACTAGGGGACACATGGGGACACTGAGACACTAGGGGACATATGGGTACACTGAGACACTAGGGGACACTGAGACACTAGGACACAGACACTGGGAGACCTGGGAACATTGAGACACTTGGGGACACTGGAAAACATGGGGACACTGAGACACTAGGGGACACTGAGACACTTGGGGACATATGGGGACACAGACACTAGGGGACACATGGGGACACAGACACTAGAGGACACTGAGACACTAGGACACAGACACTGGGAGACCTGGGAACACTGAGACACTTGGGGACACTGGAAAACATGGGGACACTGAGACACTAGGGGACACTGAGACACTAGGACACATGGGGACACAGGCACTGGGAGACCGGGGGACACAGACACTTGGGGACACTGGAAAACATGGGGACACTAAGACACTAGGGGACACTGGGACATATGGGGATGCTGAGACACATGGGGACTCTGTGAGACATAGGGACATTGGGAGACATTGGGACACAGAGACACTATGTTCCCAGCCAGTGTCCCTAGTGTCTCAGTGTCCCCATGTCTCCCAGTGTCTGTGTCCCATGTCTCTCAGTGTACCTAGTGTCCCCATGTGTCCCAGTGTCTCCATGTCTATGTCCACAACTGTCCCCATGTCTCCCCAAGTGTCTGTCTCACAGCCAGTGTCCCCTAGTCTCCCATTGTCCCCTAGTCTCCCAGTGTCTGTGTCCCTAGTGTTTTAGTGTCCCCAAATGTTTCAGTGTCTCAATGTCTCCCAGTGTCTGTGTTCCTAGTGTCTCAGTGTGCCTGGTGTCCCCATGTCTCCCAGTGTCCATATATGTCCCAGTGTCCACATGTCTATGTCCACAACTGTCCCCATGTCTCCCAGTGTCCCCAAGTGTCTGTCTCCCAGCCAGTGTCCCCTAGTCTCCCAGTGTCCCCTAGTCTCCCAGTGTCCCCTAGTCTCCCAGTGTCTGTGTTCCCATGTCTGAGTCCCTAGTGTCTTAGTGTCCCCAAATGTTTCAGTGTCCCCATGTCTCCCAGTTTCCCTAAATGTCTCAGTGTCCCCATTTCTCCCAGTGTCCCCATGTCTCTGTGTCTCTGGGTCTCTCAGTGTCCCCATGTCTCTCAGTGTCCCCAGTATCCTAGTGACATGGGGACACACTGAGACATTGGGACACTGGAAGAAATCGGGACACAGACACTGGGAGACTAGGGGACTGGGCGACATGGGGACATATATGTGATACATAGGGACACTGAGACACTGGGTGACTTGCGAGACTGAGACACTGGGAGACAGGGAGACACTGGGAGCAATCCATCTATACAGCAGAATCAAACTGTGAGTAGTTTGTTGGTGATTTTACAGAATTTTGGGAGGTATGATTGTTTTAGTGTTTTTGGTCGATAAGATTACTTAATTAGGCCCATCATAATTGTCAGCACCAGGCCCACTGTGCTCTTAATCCGGCCCTGAAGCTGACAGACATACACACATTCACTGCCAGACACACACACACACACACACTGACAGATATACACACACAGACACACTGACAGCCAGCCACACACACACACACAAAACATTTCCCCCCAACACTCATAGATGATTTATTTAAATTTAAAACCCTACCTTTGGGAGAGCTGGGTAGATTTTTTTACCTTGGGTCCAGTGGGGCTGCTGGCCAGGCTGTTTGGGCAGGGAGGGAGGCAGGCATGCAGGCAGGCAGCTAGCTGAGTTCCAGGTGGGCAGCGAGGGAGCACTGATTTGTGAGCTCTTACTGCTCACCTCCTTTGCACGCCACAGAGTGATTCCGGGAGCTGAGCATCAAGAGCTTACAAATCGGCGCTCCCTCGCTACCTGCTTGGAACTCAGCTAGCTGCCTGCTTTGAGATGCTAACAAGGTATTTTCCTGGGCATTTGGGGGCGGCGATTTTTGCTGCCCCCTGGAAAGTGCCACCCAAGGCAAAAGTTTTGTTTGCCTTGTGGCAAATACAGCACTGTGTGAGGGGTGCTCTGTGTGAGGGGTGCTGTGTTTGTGTGTGTGAGGGGTGCTGTGTTTGTGAGGGTTGCTGTGTTTGTATGTGAGGGGTGCTGTGTTTGTGTGATGGGTGCTCTGTGTGTGTGTGTGTGAGGGGTGCTGTGGGTATGAGGAGTGCTGTGTTTGTGTGGGTTGCTCTGTTCATGAGAGGTGCTCTGTGTGTGTGTGTGTGTGTGTGAGGGATGCTGTGTGTGAGGGGTGCTCTGTGTATGTGTGAGGGGTGTGTGTGTGAAGTGCTCTGTGTGTGGGGTACACTGTGTGTGGGGTGTTCTGTGTGTGGGGTGCTCTGTGTGAGGGGTGCTGTGTTTGTGTGTGTGAGGCATGCTGTGTGTAAGGTGTGCTCTGTGTGTGTGAGGGCATGCTATGTGTAACTGTGTGGGCCTATATATTGGTGGGGGGATAGGAGTAATTAAGCAGATATATTTTTTTTTATTATTAAAAATAAAACATAAATAAATGTTATGTGCCCTCTTCATATCTTTTCCTCATGGAGGGGGGACATTGCCCTGATGGTCCAGTGGAGATGAGCAACACTAGCCTGCATGCAGCTCCTCTGGCTGCAGGCAGAGTTCAGTACTCCAGCGAGATCCTCGGAGCATTGCCGTTCTGATAGTGCTGGCTCTGCATGGGCCACCAGGGGAGATCCTGTGATCTCCCCTGTCAGCCTTGGCCCATATCCATTGCGGCCCACCAGGCATTTGCCCTAATGACCAGTCCAGGCCGGTTCCCAACTCGTGCACCTGCCATTACCAATATTATTTTGCGTACCGCCTGGGGCACTGAATTGTACCCCTGGAGGTATACGTACCACGGATTGTGAACCCTTGGTTAAGGACATTGTGGCTTTTAATTTTGTGCAATTACACAATTTCCGGGTTCACTCACTGGGCACAGTGGTTTCTAAGGCAACCAATGCAGTCAAGAGGAATACAGAAATATTTTGGGGAACAAAAATGTACTTGTTTTTATGCTACTTAGCCAGATAAACAAAAATTTCTTTAAAAAAAAAAAGAATACAAAAATAACTATTTAAGTACATTAAATGTAATAAAATGAGAAGTGAAAATGTAATGACAGTGTTCCTTTAATGCCATATGAACTGGGCACATTTGGGTGTAGTAGGTTATCTGGCAATTAAAGCAGTCCAGAGCAATACGTGCAGTAAAGTGAAAAAACATGTAGCTATGATTTGTAAGCCATGGCCCACTTGCTGGGTACAAATGTCTAAAGGGACACTATAGGCACCCAAAGAAACACTATATGCACATGAGGATGTCTAGCATGTTGAAAATCCGCAGAGGAAAGCAATGAGTCAATGCTTTTCTATGAGAAAGGCCTCTTGTGTGTAAGTGTTTAAAGGGTAATCAGTGGAGGTAAACAGTGGAGGGGGGGAGAGGGGGAGGAAGGTGGGGGGGCACTGTAGTATTAGAAATGCAATTTTGTATTCTTAACACTATAGTGTTCTTTAAAGCCATCTACACATTTTATTACAGCTCTGAGCTGCAGTAGATTGTGCTGCTTACTCCACTTTTGTGTCCTTTTGTGATAACATGTTTGTGGATAATTAATACTTTCTTTTAATTCTCCTTTGAATTGAACTGCACAATTAACATTTACGTGCTTTTATCGCAATCTATGAGTTTTGTTACAGACTCCAAATGGGGCTGTATGTTTATCCTCGAACAGGATTTGTTTGGTTGACAAATAGTGTGCCTGGCCACAATACTTGATAGTTATCCAATTGTTAGAGTTGTTTATGAAGCGATTGTATCACACAGGTATAGTTAGCTTTGGAAGTTCCTCAAATTATACTTTTCCCATTTGATAAAGAGGCCCATACCACCCATTTCTGTATATCTGATAATAGTGTTCAACTCTGTATTCTTTATCACATGTATTTATTTGATTGCCAAATTGTGAATGTACTGGAAAGAATGCATTTGCCTTTTAGAATGCCATTAGTGTCTCTCTCCCACTGTGAAGCCATCTACATGAATACATTTACACTCTACTCTAATATTATCTACCTGTGACAAGCAGCAGCTGCTATATGCTAAGCATAGCTCTTCCAAGTAAAAATAACAGGAATTATAAGCATATATCAGCTACTGAAATGATTAGAACACCCTGTGTTTGATGTTTCCATGCTGCCTGCAAGCTTTCTCTGACCTTCATTGGATTTATACCAAAAACAAAATGTCCTGTGTTCGCTGTGCTCCTATTATCCCTCTCTTGTTGCAGTAACACAGTACAGAGGGCTCACAAAACCCTCTGTACTGTCTGAGCTGGGAAATCCCTGATGTCAAGTGCCCCTATGGAGGAGCTTCCACTGACATATAGGGTATCAAAAAAGTACTATTTCTCCTTTAAAAATTATATATAGTATGTATGGTTGCACTTAAACAGAAAGGGGGAAATAATAAAATGAGCGCATGGCAAAAGTTCCAAAAAGGACTTGGTCACAAACGCGTTGCATCTCGAAAGAGCCTTGGTCCTTAAGGGGTTAAACATAGAACATTTAAACATACATTAGTAGTAGATGTGCCATGTACAGTAAGAATGTCAACTTGATTTCCTGAAAAGTATACTTATCAAACTGGAGTCCTAAAACCTCCACATTAGCATGATCTCTTATGTTTATTTATCCCTATATTGATCCAAATGTATTTGTGAGGAGTGAAAAATTAAATTTTATGTAAATATTTACACGTCTTTACCCTGTCTTTACTGGGTGCCTCAATCTGCTCTTTACACCTGTAAATCAAAATAGAGAGAGCATACAAAGAAGAGGAGAAATCAAGCAATATTTCTGTTCTCCTTGACATTTTTAACGTTAGCCTTGTCAATTTTCTAAACGTATAATTTGTATAATTTAGCACATTAAGAAACTATTTCAGAGATACGTTAGTTCCCTCCTAATTACAAAATGTATTCATTTAGAATAGTTTCAAAATAATCTAAAATTTGGGCATTTAGAATAGTTTGGGTATTTACTAAAGGCAATTTGGGGACATATTCAGCAGTTTGCTCTAAGTGTGCTAATTAATAGCTTGCCTTATAAAATTACAATTCTAAGCACAGTTTAGGAATCCTGACGTTTATGAAACACCAGACAGTTCCAAAATAGCACTTTGTTGTTTTTCATTCTGAAGCAGATTTGGGGATTTTTGCAATTGCACTTTTATGCATGAAAAAGCAGAACAGACACAAGCAGCAAAGCCTCTAAAAAGTTGCATAAATAATACATAAATAAAATCATTGGAAGATAATAATGTAAGATGAAATATAACTACCATCATTTTTCTCACCTCTTGCATTGAAGATAAGCCATTGGAATGTTGGCAGGAGGGTAGGAAGGCAATTTGCCTGCTGGCCCATTAATATGGAAAGGCTGGCAAGTGAGGCTAAGCCTCAAACCATTGTTCGGTGAGTTACAATAGGAGGTGCATTGGGGAAGCTGTTGGTATAATAGTGCTGGAGTAAGGCAGCATACAGGAACTGTACAGCAACTTTGCTAGCCCAGCATGGTGTATGCTTGATCATGGCCTGGTTTCCTGCAATAACAAAGTTATCTAGGTATGGACTCCTCTACTGAGATATTCTGAGAAGTGAAGGAAACGTTACTGAATTATATACGTACCTCTGCTGCCCTACTCACACTAGTGAGTACTTCAGTGGTGATTGAAAAAGGAACTGTCGTTAACGGAGAATGTTCAAACCAGAGTAATGCCCAAGTGTACCAACCCACCCCTTAGGTAAATACAGTCCCCCTAGCAAGACTGCCTGTTCCTCAGATACTAAGTGCTCACTAATGTAAAAAGAATTATCTATATCACTCCTATGCTATTAAGTACATATAGACAGTGGATGTCTGTCTTAACAGTGCTGTATTCTTGCTTGTACTGTATTCTCATCTTTTATATTCAAAAAATATATCTTCTAAAAAACATATTAAAGACATATTGCATCTCATTACAAGCAAATTTGTGGAGGATAGAGTTCAGTTTTGTACTCTTGGGTACTTGGGAGAGCACAAACAAAAGGTGGCCCTGCTAAGCACCAGCATTCAAAAAACTCTGAAGACCGACAGGTAATATGTCTATTTTAAAGAATACTCCAAGCAACATAACCACAACTGCACTCTATAATGGTTATGGTGCTGAGAGGGCACTGCCACCATCTATAGAAACAGGATGACTTCTTACATGAGTTCCCCTGGGTACCACTCCCCATCTCGACTAATTAAGCCACAGAGCTGAAAACGGCTGTACAAGGCTTAGCTCATTGACTGAGAGCAATCAACAGAAGCCTCCAGCCCACCGTACGAAGATTTATAGGTGGGAAGTAGCGTCCTGCAAGAGTCAGCTAAGAAGACAAGCCATTCTAAAATAATTTAAATACTTACAATGCAGGGAACTACAGAGTGCTGTTGTTCCTTTAAGGTAGCACAGTGAAAAAGTTTAGTTAAGTAAAAAGAAGCAACCAAAAAAAGGGAAAAAATAGGAGTAATAAATTATGTATTCAAGCTTTAAAATTTCCACTCCCCACTAGGCATTGGCAAGAGAAAATGTAGCCCTATCTAGAAGAAATTGACCCGTGAGGAGCACGCCATATACACTCCAGGCTTGCAGTTGTGAGTAACATTTAAGGCCCAGCAGGTAGCATAGGAATAGAATTTTTAAGATCTGTTTATTAAATATATATTATATAAATATATAAATACAGATATGTTTTTTACTCGTCTTCCTTTCTTCCCTCTTATTGGTCACTTCTCACTTGATCAATGAATAAAATCAACATTTAGTGGAAGTCCCCTACCAATCATCTTTTTCCCATGAAAAGTGCCACGGGCAGAAAACTGAATTATAAATGAGATAAAAAGTGTTTGTCTATTGTCTGTTTCGTTTGCTTTGTGATTCATCCTTATAGCATTTCGGAGTTGCGGAATTTTGGAATTTGGAAAAATCGCTGCTTTCTCAAACTTCAGGCAAATTTCTTCTGAAACCGAATGCACAAGTCTACTAAATACCACCCTTATTTTCTATCACTATTTTCCCATTGTTATCCCACAGCAGATTCAAGATCCAATGCCAAAGTACAACATTATTTGCTATTTTGCTAATTGGACTCCACTAATGTACATTTACTTTTTACAGATACGAAATTTGGCATCAAACCTTTGCATTGACAGCAAACACGGAGCAACTGGGACTGAGCTGAGATTAGACAATTGTGTGAAAGATGGTTCAGAGAGAACATGGTCACATGAACAGGTATTTAGACATCAAAAGCCATTATTTGTCCATATAATTCTTCATTCACGTATATTTATTCCTAGTACTTTGAAAAATATGGAATATTAAATTAAAACATTCAATATATTGCTAGCAAATACGGGTCTTGATTTAATATTTTTGGATACGTTTTTCAAATGAATTAATATTTTTGGTTAAACTTTTCATATTATGTTTTCAAAATAATTAAAATATCAAAAAACATATCACATATAATAATATACAAAAAATATCAAAATATTACAAATATTTTTCAAAATAATAAATCCTTTTAAAATATTAAATCATTTGAAAAGCGTATCCAGAAATAGTAAATCAAGAAAGTGATATTGTAAATGGATTTATGTTCATGAAAACATTTAAACATTATGTAAATTTACAAAGCAGCAATTATTAATGCATTTGTTCATGTAGTGAGACAAATGAGGGTTGTAAAGTATTAAGCATTACGCAGTATCTTTTGTCTTACTTAACTTCATACAAGTTCTAAAAAAAAATAGCATGAAAGGACACTTTGTTTTGTAGCACAAGAGTGAAAACATTATAAAAAAAAATATTGAACATAAAAAGTCAAATCCCCTGCTTACGAGTCTTTGTAATGAACCTGCTTCCATTGAGAATGCAGATTCTTAAATTGCCATTAGAGTGTAAACATTATAATTGTATTTAATACTCACTTACAGTAAACACAGTTGTATGTCTAAAGCCAAGCAGCTGTAGTTAAAATAGTTACTGCAGCCTGCAAATATTCATAATGTTCATTCAATCATCTTGTAGAATATTAAAGGCATATAAAACTGTCACAAAACATGATTTCTTACAATAATGTTAACAGAATATCAAGCTACTATGAATACTGCACCAAAAATGTATAATACAGTGTGATATTGTCACCCTTTTCATATTCATCCTATGAAGCGGGATAATGCTCTTTCACCCATAGAGCTTTGCCATCATTACGGTTGAAAGAGCATTATGGCAGGTAAAGTCCACATCATCTGGAATGCCGAATGTTGCCTACTCCTTCTGTAGAGCATGTATGTATAACACAAAAATCATGTGAAAGTAGAAGCAAGAGAATAAATATAATAAATTAAATACATTTAATACAATTTTAAAATGATATTTAAAATTATGTCATTATATAGATCCTCTGTAAATAATGTGACTGCAGTTTGAGTTGGCATGCCAGATTTCCTTTAATATATCATAGTTATATATTCCGAATGTTTGAGTATATTCCTTATATTTATTGTATGATTGATTTTTCATACATGGGCATAGTAATGATAAATTAAGGGATTTGTTTGCAAAACAGTAAATTGTAACTGGTTGAAATTGCAAAGTTCGGGCTGAAATACCTACAAGAGCTACTTGGCTATTTGGTTTTTAGATCGCTACGTCTCTCTGTTTAGGAAGTAAGGTCTTGTATTGTTTTAACTAGCTGGCACAATTAAAATCATCAAGGTAATAGAATTAAATGTTTGGTTAGTACAAAATTTAAGTCAAATGAGTTTCATTTTTATGTTTTGTGTAGTTTTTAATATTTTCACTAGAGGGCACCATTTGACAAACAAAGATTTTGAAACGTCTGAATCCTAAGAGTAAATGGTCACTTGGGAGAAGGTGTTGTATGTGTAAATGTTTAAATTGACACAGATTAGTTGGGTGTCTTATATTTTATTAAATATCAATAAAACATAACATTGTGTATTGGGCAATTTACTATTATTGTTATTATAGTCCCAAAATCAAAGGGTAATACAATTGTACAAGAAAGGCTGAGAAAGCAAATAAGCAAAAAACAAATGAGAAATCGAGAAAAGCAAACTATGTTTCTGTGGGACATCAATGGTTACATGTACATAACTAAAAAAAAGAAAAGAAAAAAAAAAGAAACAAAAATAAATCTGTGAAAGGTTGCAGGAAGGTTAGAAAATGAAATACAAATATAACCTTCGAATTGTATATATATATATATATATATATATATATATATATATATATATACACATAATAACTCTTTATGCACTCAAATTCACTCTGTCACTTATAAATGCACATGCATACACACATATTCACCCTTTGCACATTTATCTATACAAACAGGACTTACTTAACACTTAAAACAGAGGTGCCTAGAACGTAGATTCCCAGTTGTTCTCCTATGTTCTAAAACTACAGTTTCCATGATGCTTTGTCATTCTGAAGGCATTCAAAGGGATGCAAAGCATCATTGAAGTTGTACTTCTACAACACTAAACCTAAATACACTGTCTCTTATTACATGGAAAAATGTAAACAGTGTCAGATAACTTTTATTTATCTAAATTTGGTTAGAAGCCTTCTAAGCGCCAAAAGAAATTTTTGCACTCTAAGCACCAAAAAATTTTTAGCTTCATGAAGCAGTTTTGGTGCTTAGATCATGTACATGCAGTCTCACTGCTCTATTCTCTGCCATTTATGAGTTAAATCACTATTTTGTTTATGTGTACACAGCCCTAGCCATTCATCCCCTGGAGTTGACTCATATAGCCTTCATGAAAAATTGTCTTCATTTTCAATCAGATAGTGCAGTGTACTTTTCTCCAAAATACTTACAGACTTATTGGAGGAACAGAATCCCTCCAAACCCTTGACAAAATTAAAGCCCCAAAGCTGGTTCACTCCCAATTTAAAGGATACTCCACACGTTGACCTCTTTGTCGAAATGACCACCAGTGACTTGGAAAAGAGTCATTTAGAACGTCCACTAACCAACAATCTGACTTTTAATGAACGTAAAGCCCTTAATGAATTAAAAATGTTAGATAACATTATTATAAAACCGGCGGATAAGGTTGGGAACATTGTCCTACTAAACCGTGACACGTACATAGAAATGTGCATGGCACACCTTAATGATCAAAATTAGCAACAGAAAGAAAAGATACTGCAAGTTCTCAGTGCATAAACACCCCTGAGGCTTGCTGCATCGCCTGGAAATCAAAATACTCTGTAATCTGGGGGACATGGGAGTATCAGTTTCACTTCTATAGGATTATACATTATGTATGCATTCATTATTGGAGATATCTGATTCCTAGTAGTCTTTATATTATTATATATTATACTTTGACTATTGCCAGTTGATAAAGCCCTGTGTGGCGAAACGCGTTTTGTCTATTATTTATATTTTATATTGTATTAATAAAGGAATATTGGCTCTTTTATCATATTTTTGCCATATACCTTTTTTATCTTATTTTTTTAATTTCCTGGTACCCGGTTACTTTTCACCTTGGAGTCTACATACAGCCAAGAATCCTGGGTGGGGATTGTACCACTTGTGCGTTTATATTGAGCAGTCTATTCTGCTCATCTGAATGTGAGTATTTTTATTCTCTCATTTTATTTATTTTTATTTATACCCAGTGAGCACTATATTGTGTTTTTTATTCCTTTTCTTATACGGAGGAATCATCTTCACCTATATCCTACCAGTGGGGGACAAACGCCACTGAATGCCAAATATACTAGAGCAAGTATATGCTCAGAAATAGGTGAGTGTATTACCTCCCTATTATTCCCAGGGCCGTCTTTAACGCGGAGCAAACGGGGCAGCTGCCCTGGGCCCAGTTTCTCTTTGGGGGCCCGAGGCACCTGCCCCGTGGGCCCCGCTGACCCCGGCGGGCGGGTGGCCGGTCGGGCAGGAAGGCGGGCGCGCGAGGGAGCACTCACTGCTTCCTCTTCAGCTCCCTCGCGCACCGCACTGATGCCGGAGCCGGAAGATGACGTCATCTTCCGGCGCCGGCATCCCTACGCGGCGCGCGAGGAGCTGAAGAGGAAGCAGTGAGTGCTCCCTCGCGCGCCCGCCTTCCTGCCCGACCGGCCACCCGCCCAGGAGCCCAGCAGCACCACTGGACCCCAGAGAATCCCCCCAGCACTCCAAAAGGTA
>OW240917.1:95410596-95503492 GCA_933207985.1 Pelobates cultripes | reverse complement strand
GATCCTTCTTGGTTTTTACACTATGTATACTCATATTTACTTACTTTTCTACATATATGGAAGACCATTGCTATGTGTAAATGCTAATTTGGTTTAAAGTAGAACAAAGTTACTCTGATTAACATGAGTCATATTTTAGCTGGGGACTGTGCATATATATTTTAGATTGCATATTTTATGGAACTGTTTGATAATGTGTATGCAATATATTTAATATTAATATAATATTCTTTACACTAGTTATAAACAGTATGAAATATTAATTGATTGTTTGCTTTTTCTCTTCATAATTAATGCTGCCTACCAAGACTGCACCCAGACATTTGGATAATAGTATATCTTTTTAAGATAGACATTTTTTAAAACATAGATATATACTCACCTCTCCTCTGTTCCAGAAACGCCACATTCGAGTTTCGTGGGCATTACTCTTCATGTGACACTCACCTCCAGAACATCCTTCACTTGGTCTCCAGTCTTTTTTTATTTGCCCTGCTTGGAGACGCTTCCCCAATCAGGGCAAACCTTCTCAGTGACGCCAATATGCTGACTTCGTTGTCAGAATGTCCGTGTGGAAACAGAGTGACGTCACATTCCTCTGTTCCTATACTCCCTAGCCAGCCCTTTAAGTGCCGAATAGGGAGAGTCCAAAGCACGCTATGCTTGGCATGGGAGAGCAGACGGACCTCATGTGAAAGATCTTTGACATTGACTGACATCTGTGAGAAAATTTTTATTTTTTATTTTTCTCCAAATCAGTACATTTGCTAGCAATACTGCTTGCACAATGTACAGATGACATTGTATGCTTGTTCAAAAGAGCATAATTTAAAAAAAGTGACCACAGGTATCCTTTAACTATAAACTACCAAGCACTCCGCTCCTAACACATTCAATTGTCCCTTTAATTTTGCCTCAGTAATTTAGAGGGACAGAATGTATAGGATAATGGAGTAAAACCATTTATTAGAAAAATTATATGTATATCAACAAGTTCAAAAAAAAACAAAACAAAAAAAAACATATCTAACTATAACCTGACCTACTCTTTATCCCTAATGTGTGGCTGCCTGGAATATCCCTTTAATTCCTGATGCAATATAACACTATAAAATTCACTGTTTTGTCAATAAATCTCTGTAGGGTATGTACTTATCTTTAGAAGCTTCCCTTGATTCTCTGTAGGCAGGGCCGTCTTTAACGCGGGGCAAACGGGGCAGCTGCCCTGGGCCCAGTTTCTCTTGGGGGGCCCGAGGCACCTGCCCCGTGGGCCCCGCTGACCCCGGCGGGCGGGTGGCCGGTCGGGCAGGCGGGCGCGCGAGGGAGCACTCACTGACGTCATCTTCCGGCGCCGGCATCCCTACGTGGCGCGCGAGGGAGCTGAAGAGGAAGGAGTGAGTGCTCCCTCGCGCGCCCGCCTTCCTGCCCGACCGGCCACCCGCCCAGGAGCCCAGCAGCACCACTGGACCTTAGAATCCCCCAGCACTCAAAAGGTAAGGAGGCTGGGGGATTACATTTAAAAAAAAAAATGTAAGTAGTGTGTGTGTTTGTGTATGTGTGTGTATCTGTGTAAGTTAGTGTTTGTGTGTTAGTGTATGTGTGTGTGTTTCTGTGTGTGTTAGTGTGTATGTAAGCTGTGTGTGTTAGTATGTATGTGTGTGTTTGTGTGTGTTAGTGTATGTGTTAGTGTGTTTGTGTGTGCTAGTGTATGTGTTTTGTGTGTTTGTGTAAGTAGTGTATGTGTTTGTGTGTTAGTGTTTGTGTGTGTTAGTGTATATGTGTTTGTGTGTTAGGTGTATGTGTGTGTTAGTGTATGTATGTGTGTGTTTGTGTGTGTTAGTGTATGTGTGTTAGTGTGTGTGTTTGTGTGTGTAAGTAGTGTATGTGTGTGTTAGTGTATGTATGTGTGTGTTTGTGTGTGTTAGTGTGTGTGTTAGTGTATGTGTGTGTTTATGTGTGTTAGTGTGTGTGTTTGTGTTAGTGTATGTTAGTGTATGTGTGTGTTAGTGTATGTGTGTGTGTCAGTATGTCTGTGTGTGTGTGTCAGTATGTCTGTGTGTGTGTCAGTATGTCTGTGTGTCAGTATGTCTGTGTGTCAGTATATATGTGTGTGTATATATCTGTATGTGTCAGTATGTCTGTCAGTGCGTCAGTATGTCTGTTAGTGCATGTGTATGCATGTGTCAGTATATCTGTCTGTGTGCCAGTATGTCTGTGTGTGTGTGTGTCAGTATATCAGTCTGTGTGTGTCAGTGTATGTGCCTGTGTGTGTCAGTATTTCTCAGTGTATGTGGGTGTCAGTATTTCTGTCAGTGTATGTGTGTCAGTATGTTGATCAGTGTATGTGTCTGTGTGTGTGTGTCAGTATGTCGGTATATGTGTCTGTGTGTCAGTATGTCGGTATATGTGTCTGTGTGTCAGTATGTCTGTATATGTGCCTGTGTCAGTATGTCTGTCAGTACGTCTACCAGTGTATGTGTCTGTGTGTGTGTCAATATATGTACCTGTGTCAGTGTGTCTGTCAGTGTATGTGCCTGTTTATCTGTATGTAGTCAGTGTATGTATCTGTGTATCTGCTTGTGCGTCAGAGTGTGTACCTGTGCATCTGAGCCGCAACTTTAAATACAAATACACCCCTCCATTCAAACTTCAACACTACATATAAAACACACTCCTGCATTGAAACGTCAACACTACATACAAGCACACTCCTACATTCAAAAACAAACACTAGACATAAATGCACACTTGCATTCAAACTCCAGTACCACATACAAACACATTCACACAAACATACTCCATACAAACACATGCTTACATTCAAACATACTAACATGGCTCAGTGCTAAATACAACCCTGCAAGCATGGGAAATTGGTAGAGTCCCAGCTGTCAAAGCATTGTTGGAGTTGCACGACAGATGGGGTTCTACCTTTAGTCCAACCTTGCAATTGGGGGTCCCAATAAAATTCATTCTACTTTAGTACCACCACTGCGTTGGGATGGATGCCGTGATTGCATACCAGGGAGTGAGGGGCGAGAGCGGCAGGGCACAGGGGGCCCAAGCAAACACTTGCCCAGGGTCCATTCATTATTAAAGACGGCCCTGATTATTCCTCATACTCTTAGTTATCTGCAGACAATCTACACTATTGGATTCTCCCTGTTTTCTTTATTTTTCATGGTTACCATCAAGTCAAGACTTCGTTCATATTAGAAGATCCGGTTTCTCATTGAATACATTTCTCCTTTGCCGAATACAGTAAGAGACGAACATTAAGGACTGAGATCTTCATCTATCCATTGGAATTTATCTTAAGTACACCAATTATTTGGACTATTTATTATTCATTTTATTAATTATAAAATAATTTTTCTCTATGCTCCTTAGTGTATGCTAATATATTATATTTATTTGTTGAAGCGCGACCTATTATTTCAGTTTTTTGCCATTTCTTTCTTGAGGATTTTAGAGGGAACCTCATACTTATAGGTTGCAGCTATCTACCTGTTTCTAGTTCCTTACTATATCACACAGCGCTGATCCATTTTCCATTTATATTATTAGCCAGTTTATTTATAGGACTACATAGCTATATTTTGATTTCCAGGCGATGCAGCAAGCCTCAGGGGTGTTTATGCACTGAGAACTTGCAGTATCTTTTCTTTCTGTTGCTATTTTTGTCAAATTGGGGTTAAGCCCCTTTAGGGACCCCTGGAGTCCCATTGCGGTACACAGGTTTCTGGGTGGGACCATGACACTGACCCCCTTTTTTCTTTAGGGGAGAGTGTGTGGGTATACACCCAGATCTCTGTTTCTTCTCTGTTTGTTTTTCACCTTAATGATCAATCTAGTTACAGTGCCCTCCCCTCTGATCCCACTGAGGTGTACATAAGAGAATTTGAGGACTTACTCACTAAAGCAATGGAACAAAAAGTAATTAACTCAGATGTATTTAAATATTTACTACCACACAAACATCCAATAATAGCCACTCTGTACTTTCTGCCCAAAGTGCATAAAAACATGAAGGCACCCCCTGGGAGACCAATAATTTCTGGTAACAATTGTCTGACAGAAAGAGCCAGTAAATTTGTTAATAAAATTTTACATCCGTATGTCACCAACCTACCATCTTACATACAGGATACCAAATCCACCTTACTAATTCTAGAAGGACTTTAGGTGCCACCATACACTTTACTAGCAAGCCTTGATGTGGATCCTTGTATAGTAATATTCCACACAAGGTAGGTCTAGAAGTCTGCCGCTTCTTTTTGGAATCATCATCATATGAAGAAGCTCAAATTTCATTCATCCTTTCCCTTCTGGAGTTAATTTTGACCCATAATTATTTAACATTCAAAGGTAAATACTACCTACAGGAGACCGGGACTGCCATGGGTACGACTTGTGCCCCCACGTATGCAAATCTTTTTCTGGGTTGGTGGGAGGATAGAGTTTGGAAAGATCCACAATATAGTCTGTACCACGGATATATTTTGAAGTGGTACAGATATATTGATGATATGCTCCTACTGTGGACCGGTTTGGTTCAGATTTTGTAAGAACTTTGAATAACAACAAATTAAATTTAGTACTCACTCATGTTATTGATGAGAAAGAAATTGTCTTCTTAGACTTAAAGATTCTACCAATGGAGGATGGCACTATTCAAACTGAACTTTTCAGGAAATTGACCTCAACCAATAGCCTCCTCCATTGGGAGAGTCATCACCCACATAGGTTGAAGGCTTCAATTCCATATGGCCAATACCTGAGAGCAAGGAGAAATTGCTCTCAGGACTCAATTTATTATCAAGAATGTCAAACTCTTAAACTACATTTTAAGGCTTTGGGATATCCGAATAAGGTCCTGAAAAGAGCGTATCAACGTGCCAGCGAAACAGATAGGCTAGTGAGTTTGAAATCCACACGTACTAAACCAAGCTCTCTGACTCCTAGATGTATCACTACCTTTGATAGTGGCTGGAGCACAATGACATAAACTTTCTCCAAACACTGGCCCATACTTCTACACAATTCCACACTGAAACATTCATTACCTAACCATCCATCAATGACAGCTCGAAGATCTAAGAATTTAAAAGACCTTTTGGTTCATAGCTATTTAGCTCCCATTCCATTGAAACCCAACTGGCTTACAAACACCAAGGGAACATATAGATGTGGCCATTGTAAGGCCTGTCAGTTCATCACCCCCTCACATTCTACCACATCAACACTGTCTAATATCACCATCAAAAACAACGCTTTGGTGAATTGCAGTACTACCCGATTAATATATCTAATTGGGAGCTACAGAGCTATGAACCAAAAGGTCTTTTAAATTCTTAGATCTTCGAGCGGTCATTGATGGATGGTTAGGTAATGAATGTTTCAGTGTGGAATTGTGTAGAAGTATGGGCCAGTGTTTGGAGAAAGTTTGTGTCATTGTGCTCCAGCCACTATCAAAGGTAGCGATACATCTAGGAGTCAGAGAGCTTGGTTTAGTATGTGTGGATTTCAAACTCACTAGCCTATCTGTTTCGCTGGCACGTTGATACGCTCTTTTCAGGACCTTATTCGGATATCCCAAAGCCTTAAAATGTAGTTTGAGAGTTTGACATTCTTGATAATAAGTTGAGTCCTGAGAGCAATTTCTCCTTGCTCTCAGGTATTGGCCATATGGAATTGAAGCCTTCAACCTATGTGGGTGATGACTCTCCCAATGGAGGAGGCTATTGGTTGAGGTCAATTTCCTCAAAAGTTCAGTTTGAATAGTGCCATCCTCCATTGGTAGAATCTTTAAGTCTAAGAAGACAAGTTCTTTCTCATCAATAACATGAGTGAGTGTTAACTTTATTTTGTTGTTATTCAAAGTTCTTACAAAATCTTCAAAGACTTGCACCGAACCGGTCCACAGTAGGAGCATATCATCAATATATCTGTACCACTTCAAAATATATCCGTGGTACAGACTATATTGTGGATCTTTCCAAACTCTATCCTCCCACCAACCCAGAAAAAGATTTGCATACGTGGGGGCACAAGTCGTACCCATGGCAGTCCCGGTCTCCTGTAGGTAGTATTTACCTTTGAATGTTAAATAATTATGGGTCAAAATTAACTCCAGAAGGGAAAGGATGAACGAAATTTGAGCTTCTTCATATGATGATGATTCCAAAAAGAAGCGACAGACTTCTAGACCTACCTTGTGTGGAATATTACTATACAAGGATACCACATCAAGGCTTGCTAGTAAAGTGTATGGTGGCACCTAAAGTCCTTCTAGAATTAGTAAGGTGGATTTGGTATCCTGTATGTAAGATGGTAGGTTGGTGACATACGGATGTAAAATTTTATTAACAAATTTACTGGCTCTTTCTGTCAGACAATTGTTACCAGAAATTATTGGTCTCCCAGGGGGTGCCTTCATGTTTTTATGCACTTTGGGCAGACAGTAGAGAGTGGCTATTGTTGGATGTTTGTGTGGTAGTAAATATTTAAACTCATCTGAGTTAATTACTTTTTGTTCCAATGCTTTAGTGAGTAAGTCCTCAAATTCTCTTATGTACACCTCAGTAGGATCAGAGGGGAGGGCACTGTAACTAGATTGATCATTAAGGTGTGCCATGCACATTTCTATGTACGTGTCACGGTTTAGTAGGACAATATTCCCACCCTTATCCGCCGGTTTTATAATAATGTCATCTAACATTTGTAATTCATTAAGGGCTTTACGTTCATTAAAAGTCAGATTGTTGGTTAGTGGACATTCTAAATGACTCTTTTCCAAGTCACTGGGGGTCATTTTGACAAAGAGGTCAACGTGTGGAGTATCCTTCAAATTGGGAGTGAACCAGCTTTGGGGCTTTAATTTTGTCAAGGGTTTGGAGGGATTCTGTTCCTCCAATAAGTCTGTAAGTATTTTGGAGAAAAGTACACTGCACTATCTGATTGAAAATGAAGACAATTTTTCATGAAGGCTATATGAGTCAACTCCAGGGGATGAATGGCTAGGGCTGTGTACACATAAACAAAATAGTGATTTAACTCATAAATGGCAGAGAATAGAGCAGTGAGACTGCATGTACATGATCTAAGCACCAAAACTGCTTCATGAAGCTAAACATTTTTTGGTGCTTAGAGTGCAAAAATTTGTTTTGGTGCTTAGAAGGCTTCTAACCAAATTTAGATAAATAAAAGTTATCTGACACTGTTTACATTTTTCCATGTAATAAGAGACAGTGTATTTAGGTTTAGTCTCCCTAGATTAGTTAAAGGGACATTGTAGGCACTATAACCAATTCATCTCATTAAATTGGTTATAGTGCCTGGACTCCCCTGGCACTGTTCCTCCATTTTTGAGTTTAACACTGAATTAGGTGTTTCCAATAGCCCTGTTGCCACTGGAGGTGTGGCTTAGGCAACACTTACTTCCTCCTAGTCCTGAATAGGCACTGTAATAAGGTGAACTAAGTCAGCTGACACTTTGAGCCAATCACAACTGCATGTTGTTGTTCAGGCTAATGGTTCCTAATCAGTCTGAGCAGCTCCCAGGAAATGAACTGCTGTGTACTACAGTATAGCATTAAAAGTGGTCTATCACTTCTACACAATTCCATACTTCTACACAATTCCACACTGAAACATTCGTTACCTAACCATCCATCAATGACAGCTCAAAGATCTAAGAATTTAAAAGACCTTTTGGTTCATAGCTATTTAGCTCCCATTCCATTGAAACCCAACTGGCTTACAAACACCAAGGGAACATATAGATGTGGCCATTGTAAGGCCTGTCAGTTCATCACCCCCTCACAATCTACCACATCAACACAGTCTAATATCACCATCAAAACCAACGCTTTGGTGAATTGCAGTACTACCCAATTAATATATCTAATTACATGCAAGTGTGGTATTCAGTACATTGGGAAGACCTTCCAACCATTCTGCCGGAGGATTCTCCAACATGTGAACTTCATAAAAAACACCATAACCCCTACACCCGTAGCCAGACACATTGTGAATTTTCACCAGGGTAATGCTGATAATCTGAGGTTTCAAGCCATTGAAAAATTGGCACCCAATCCCAGGAAAGGGAATTTCAACCAACAGTTACTCCAAAAGGAATCACAATGGATCTATTCATTCAGGACTTTGACCCCACAGGGACTTATTGAGGAGTTTAATTACACCCCTTTCATACATTTATACAATTATTCACCTCAAACTCCTTATACCATTTGATACAATTTGGTACATATATTTTTTGACAATTGGTCCTTTAATTGGCACATAGAAACAATTTATAATGACATGTATATACTCATATTATTCTCTTCATCTTAATAAGTTCATTATTGTCTCTATCTATCATATACACATGATTACTCGTATTGGTGATATGACATCTTACATTAAATTTAATTATTAGCAGCGCTCCTTTAATTTTGTTTTATTTATTTATTTTTCTTTAACGGATATTAATAATGACTACTAATGATGACATATTTAACAATGCAGAATTAGTTTAAAAAATATTTTTTTTCTGCATAATTTATTGCAAGAAATATGATTCATTTAAATGCTTATCACGGTGGGTAGTGATCCCTTAAATGCCTTCTGCAGTGGATATGATACCTTTAAATTCTTACTGCAGTGGATTGATATATAAATCATCTAATAGGGTAGAATAATAATAATAACCTCCTGCGTTATCTGTTGCATATAATATAACACCAGTAGCTTATGCTATCAATGTGGTACTTATGAATTACCACTTATGATTTAACATCTTTTGGAAACAGAGCTTTTGTGGTCCTTTCTGATCACCATCTGTCGTCAGTAACAACTGATGACATCATCTTTTCTAATCACCAATCAGCATTTTGAGCACCTTATTTAAACTCTCACCGACAGGGATTGAGTTCCTCTTGAAAAGCCGCCTTACCGGCGAAACGCATGTCGGGGTGGGAGATCGCTATCTAGATCACCTCAGCCTCCCGTCCCTTTGCTATTTATTTTCTGACTTTGGGACTTTATTGTCATTGTAAATTTATCTAAAATTACGGGTGATTTGGGCTGCGGGATTCTAGTTGATTGCTGACTGCAAACAAAGGCAAGCGTGGACATAGCGCATAGAGATTAGGTAATCAATGCTGACAATCTCTCCTTTACTAATATCACGCTTTGCAGGGTTTTCTCGTCTGTTAGCCAGCTAGTTTAGCACTTTATATTGGAGACAGGTGCTCCTGAAGGCACAGTTATACACTGATAAAATCATCTAATCTCTGTACTTTTCTTTCTAATTACTACGACTAGTTCCTCTACTTGATAGGTGCACTAAAGGCACAGAGATCTATATATTTCTGTAGAGTCACTCACTACTAACTTGAGTTCTGCATTTGTTAAAATTATTTGGCAAAAGGTGCCCTTGAAGGCACAGATATACATTTACTGATATAATAATTTCCCTTTTGACAATCCAATTTGTATACTTCTCTCTCTTAACCATTTGCATTAACATATGCAGATATAGTTAGTGCCCCTGTAGGCACAAATATATATTTCTGTAGAATCACTTACTACCAACTTAAACCCTGTATTTGTTTAAATCATCTGGCAAAAATTATATTGAAATAGTACAGTAGATGTTTATTCATATATAACCTTTTACTTCATCTTGCAATCTGCTGAACAGCATGTAACAGACTTTCTTACATTTCCAATAAAGTAAGGAAATTGTTAAAATAAGAGACAGATCAGACAAAACCTACTACTTCTGTCTAAGCTTTACCTATACTTGTAGTCACATTACAGCGTATACTGTTTAATTTACGTTGGTGTATTGACACTCTGCTGTGTGGTACCACACACGCTCTGATGTCTATCTGGCTGTAACAATTGCCATATTTTGGAACATTTGATAGTAATTTTTTCCTGCTACATTGTTTAGTGATCTACCCAACTTTATTCTACAGTCACAGTATTCTCTGATTAGAGCTGGACATTTAAACTTCCCTTATATCTGTCTGTTTTGACATTCTAACTGATGTCAATTAATTTAATACCGTTTTAAACTTCACACATTATCGCTCCTTATTGCCTCTCTGTACATTGAGGTCTATTGAGAGTAATATTTTGTATAGCTATCACTATCGTATTTTCCACTATTAAAAGTTATGTTTTAATTACTTTATTCACGGCAGTGTTCCTCCTCTTTGTTCTCAGTGTACTTTAATGTTTTCTCTAGGAGTTATCGCCTGCTATGTTAATTGACCTTTGATCACCTACAGGAGACTACAGGGGCTATAAACAAAGCAAGAAATAGGACATTTTAAATTAAACAGACTCTTTATCAGGAACTGTGTAGGGAGGCTCTGTAAGTCACAACCAGGGTAGGTGTGGCTAGGGCAGCATAAACATAGTGACTGAACTCCTAAATGGCAGAAAATTGTGTTGTGCGACTGCAGGGGAAAGATCTTTATACCAAAACCACTTAATTAAACTAAGTTGTTTTGATTCTTAGAGTGTCATTTTTGGTGTTTACCCTTCAATAAAACATTGCATTGGCACTCACATCTTGAGTTCGGATTAGTTACCATTAATTAAACAGAGTATTTCTTCACCCTCCACTCCAAACCTGAAGTTACAACACATTTAGTTGTATTATTATGACATGCTAAAGCAGGATTTCATGTAAGTTGTAATTCAATATCTACTGAAAGTTGCGATTCAATCAAGTAGACCCATTAATGAGCACCTAGCCAAATTAATTTGATAAAATAATTGTGAGTGCTAAAAGCTGAGTTACAGCTCACATAGACAACTGCTTTGCCCACATACCTATGTGCAAAACTCCCATAGAAAGCAGTAGAAGCAACAGGATTGGATAAACTGCTTCTTATAATAAGACTCCACAGTCTCAGATTCAATGCATTTGTATATATTCATTATTTTTACTAATAGTAAAAATGGGTGGGAATTGGCAATTGTAAATTTGTAGTGGAGAGTGCTCTTTGTTTGTCCTAGACTAGTGATTAGTTGGTTCGAGTAAAGGCCATTGAAGAAGCATAGGCAGTATTAAATTCCATCAATCTAGGAGCCTGAAGCATAATGCCAATAACATTCTAAGCTCCACTGATTATTATTACAGCACTTTATTTGTGACTGCACTGATTAATGGTGAGCCTGATGAGAGCGTAAAATGTACAATTAGCACACAAGCAAGTGACAGTGTACTAATAACCCAATTGTATTGAGAGAAATGTCCATAGCAGAATTTATGCATGGCTAATAAATATCAATTCTTGCAGATGGAGGACATAACTGCATACAGCCTGAAAGACTGCATATTAAAATATCCCTTGGCAATATACATTAAAGATGCAATGAATTAAAGAATGCAGAGATTCACCTCTTATGCTGTAACCCTTTAAATTGGGTGCGAGGATGATATTGTATGCAATGTGTGTTGCTATGCACACTCGCTTCTCGGTGGTATTCAGAGAGTTAATCTGAAAGAATCACTTCATAAACACGAAAGACTGATTGTCTGGTTGGCTATAATGACTTTTTAAGAGGTCAGTAAATAAAGTTTAGCATTATCATGAAAAGGCAAGCACTTCATAAAACTGCAGTGCTGTCTAAATGAAAACATTAAATGAAGCATTAAAGCAGCTATAATGCAGGAATATTAAAAGGACTGCATGGTTAAGGAGTGTTTAAGATTTAAAATAAAGTCTATTAAAACAGGCAGACCTAATGCCAGAAGATAATGTATGCCAGATTTGGATGAAAGTCAGATATCGCTGGAACAGATTTATGAAAAGAAGCAAAAATTAATTTTCGATAATGGCAGTAGACTCTGGCTGGTACATAAAACAAGCATGGGTTAATGATGGAGTGGGTGTTCATGTTACATGCAAAACCATTCATCCATTCATTCAATCAATCCAGAAGGTATGTATTTAATGGGATTAGCAAAACCAGCTCTCATGTCATCCAAGTGATAGTCAGTGATAGTCACTAGCATGGACCAACCACCCCCCACCAAAATCACACCTACCAAAACCATGCCCAAGCCACACCCACTAAAACCACGCACACTACCACTATGTTATACAGTATGTGTAGTGAATAAAGTGTCTTGTGTAGGGGATGTAGTTTGTGTCTGTGCATGTGCTTGGGATGCAGTGTGTTTCTGTGCTTGAACTGGGGATGTGTTGTGTGTCTGTGCTGGGGATGAAGTGTGTCTGTGTGCAGTGGATGCAGTGCGTCTGTGTGCAGGGGATGCAGTGTGTCTGTGTGTTTGTGGAGGATGCAGTGTGTATGTGTGCTGGGGATGCATTGTGTCTGTGTGCTGGGGATGTAATGTGTGTCTGTGTGCTGGATATGAAGTGTGTGTCTGTGTGCTGGGAATGCAGTGTCTATCTGTGTGTGCTAGGGGTTGCAGTGTGTCTGTGTGTGTGCTGGGGGTGCAGTGTGTGTCTGTATTGGGGTGCAGTATGTGTCTGTGCTAGGGATGCAGCGTGTGTCTGTGTGGTTGCTGGGGATGCAGTCTGTGTTTGTGCTGGGAATGCAGTGTGTCTGTGTGCTGGGGATGCTGTGTTTGTCTGTGTGCTGGGGGTGCAGTGTGTGTCTGTGCGTGTGCTGGGGATGTAGTGTGAGTTTGTGTTGTTCCTGGTGATGTAATGTGTCTGTGCTGGGGAAGCAATGTTTGTCTGTGTCTGCATCCTTGGGATACAGTGTGTCTGTGTGCTGGGGTGCAGTGAGTGTCTTTGTGTGTGTGTGGGGTGCAGTGTGTGTCTCTGTGGTTGCTGGGGATGCAGTCTGTGTTTGTGCTGGGAATGCAGTGTGTCTGTGTGCCGGGGATGCTGTGTTTGTCTGTGTGCTGGGGGTGCAGTGTGTGTCTGTGCTTGTGCTGGGGATGTAGTGTGAGTTTGTGTGGTTGCTGGTGATGTAGTGTGTATGTGCTGGGGAAGCAATGTTTGTCTGTGCTGAGGATGCACTGTGTGTCTGCATCCTTGGGATACAGTGTGTCTGTGTGCTGTGGTGCAGTGAGTGTCTTTGTGTGTGTGTGGGGTGCAGTGTGTGTCTGTGTGCTGTTGGTGCAGTGTGTGTCTATGTGCTGGGGGTGCAGTGTGTGTCTGTCTGTGTGTCCTGGGGATCCAGTGTTTCTGTGTGTGTGCTGAAGGTGTAGTGTGTGTGTGTGTGTGTATGTGTTTGGGTGCAGTGTGTGTGCTGGGGATGTAGTGTGTCTGTTCTAGGGATGCACTGTGTGTCTGTGTGCTGTCGATACAGTGTGTGTCTGTGTGCTGGGGATACAGTGTGTGTCTGTGTGTGTTCTGGGGGTGCAGTATGTGTCTGTGTGTGTGCTGGGGTGCTGTTGGTGCACTATGTGTCTGTGTGCTGGAGGTGCAGTGTGTGTGTGTGTGTGTGTGTGTGGTGTGTGTGTGCTGGGGTGGAGTGTGTATATGTATGTGTGCTAGGGATGCAGTGTGTGTCTGTGTGTGTGCTGGGGATGTATAGTGTATACGTGTGTGTACTGGGGATGTAGTGGGTCTGTGTTTGCTGGGGATGCAGTGTGTGTGCTTATGTACTGGGGGGTGCAGTGTGTGTGCTGGGGGTGTAGTGTACTGCACCCACAAATTATACTTACCTTTGTTGTATCCGCAGTGGTGTGGCTTCTGACTGGAGTGGAGTCTAAACTGAATCATATTCTCCTGTCCTGTTCCTGTCTGCCTACTCCATCAGAGGGCTCTGTGTCCCAACGCCGCTGCAGCACCCAGATAATCAGACATTGAATGTCCGGTGCCCATCCACAGCACTGCCGCAATGTATTCAGTACAGTAAGCCACTGAAGTTCCGGCACACGCGACAGGCAATCAGAGAGTGCTGGAACTTCAGTGGGAAATGTGCCTATAATCCCCAGCCAACCCCAGGTCAACTTCCCCCTCCTAGACTCCCCTTTTGAGTTCCAACCTTGTGCAATCTGACAGCCCACGCCGGCAGAGGGAAAAGTTCCTCAAACTGCTGTTAAATTATTAAAGGAGCAGCAAAAATGCCGCCCCTGTCAAGGTGCCGCCTGAAGCCATTGCCCCATCGGGACCTATGGACAGGCCGGCCCTGGTCACTAGCATAACTAGGACAAAACACATTTTACCACTAGTGAACTGACAATTTGTTTGCAGGATCAAAACTGTGACTTATTTGCAATATAGGTATTTATTATTTTCTTAGAAAATTGAACACAACAAGCCAATGCTATTTCAGAGTGATTGCTGATGCTGCGTGATTGCTGCTTGGATGCTTGAGCTGTATTAAATTCTATTCCACAACTAAGGAAAGATACAACTAAAAAGTTACAGCTTTATTTGGGAGAGGCTTAATAAGTACAATGGTGGAACTTGAATAAGTTGTACAATATTGTTTCTGAGCTGAGCATTCTATAAGTGATATTCTAACTTTGCCCTGGTGTAGTATGACAATCTGTCCAGGTGACCTTCCTCCATTACTAAACGCTGCCTAAATATATTCAAATGAATAATAATAGCAACCAACACAATATCATAAAGACAACATTATAGAAAAGGAATTGCAAGGGAATTGGCAGAAATAGTTGAACTAAAAAAATGCACAAGCTAAAGTGTGTTTTCTACGCATATAATCTAGTCTAAAAGTAACAAGCTCCATGTCAACTCTCAACAAGTCTTGGTTTAGTGAATAAACTCCTATATCCAATTCTATTGATACTAAAATTGACTTTTTAGACACTGTAACTGCTTCATCTCATTGAGGTGGCAATAGTGTCTGGAGTCCATTCACGCCCTCATTCCATTCAGCATTAAACTAAACTAACTTAAAATTCCCTAGCAGCCTATCCCCACTCTGCTGCTTGAGTTAATGAGAAAGCATTAGCCTGAGCACCAATGGCCAGTGGTTAGTATGATTATCCATTGTTAGTATGATTTGGTATGGCTAAATGGAAGTGTTTAATCTCTGACTTAGCCATACCTCCAATAGGGGCCAGGCTATGGGTGGCCAGTGCTAAACTGCTAAAAATGATTTGACACTGAATATGGACTCCAGCGCTATAATCAATTCAAAAAGATAAAGTTTTATATTATATTTTTTTGAAACTCTTTTCTTTAGGGTATGTTTCCTTTTCAAGTACGTTTTTTTAAATATATAGTTGTACTGAAACAAAGGGGGGGTCCTAATTTATTTTACATGAGTTTTGATAGTGAACCTTGTAACGGCACCCCGGGTATAGAAGGGGTTAACGCCGCCAAAGCTGTTCTTTTTCCCGAATACGAAGTCAGCTACCGAACACTTCTATGCGCCGAACAGGGACTATACGAATTATCCCCCCAAATACGAGACGAGGCTCTGTATTGAGGGTCAAGCAGGATCTGTTTAATGCTGGCTACATGTCAGACTTTTATGCAGGTCTTCCAGTAAGGGACACTCCCATAGGGACCTTGTGAAAGACTGAGACAGTTTTTACAGTAACCAATCATGTAAAAGTACAGAATGCAAAAACAAACAAAATAGTACAACTCCTGCTCTCTATCCTGGAGATAATTGGGTTAAGTGCTTGAAGTAATGCAATTACCTTCAGGCATAGAGAATATCCCCCATTTTACAGTAATGGTAAAAACACATAAAAATACATATTTCCCAATATACCGAAAGGAACCCCCACATTCAACATATCCCCAGATAGCTTAGATCTGAGCGCTCAATATAACCGAACAGCTTTCAGATCCCATACATGTAGTTCAATCGCCATGGAGCTAAAGTCTTGTACATTGTGCGTTCAATGAAACGAATGAGCTCCATGGGTCTACTATCTGGTACAGTTCTGTTCATGTATTGTCATGTATTGTGTATGTATTTAGAAAAATATGTATTGTCAATTTACCGAATGGCACGGCGTTCGTAAGAATTTTTAACAGAGTGATGGATGGTCGGTGATTTCAGCGGTGTTCGTGGGAAGCAGTGTCCGAAATCAGTTCCATGGGTTTGTCGACACCTATGGGCGTTCGACTGTCCAAGATAGCCGCCGCCACGTGTTCGTTCATACGAACGACGGCCACCCAGCCGACCATTCGGGAGTTGGAAGTGTCTGCGGTTAACCAAAATGTTAATGAGGGCAGAAAGGTTAACGAGCAGCACACTTTCCTGTTGGGTGGCCTGCCATTCGGTACTTTGTTCGTCTTTTGATGAACGCAAACAAGAAATATACGAGCAACCGGCAGACGAATTAGGTTTTAAATAATAATCCAAAGGCAGAGAGGTCTGCCACAAACCTTTATATGTATTTTTTACATACTGTTAATATATTTTTCTAAATACATACACATTTTTAAAAACATTCAAATAACCTGCATAATTATATATATTTGCAATATTAATAATAAATATTTGCAGAGAAGGAATATCTTCTTGAAATTGCCTATGAAATAAACCACCACAAAATGTATACAAAAGTAATAATTTAATTTGTTGTAACAAATCAGCCTTTACCGATGCTATATGAAAATAGAATGTCTCCTGATTTAACAAATGCAGGAAGGTACAGAATAAGTAGGCAATGAGTGTTTAGAAACGTGAATGTAATCCTTAACCCCTTAAGGATCAAACCTCTGGAATAAAAGGGAATCATGACATGTCACACATGTCATGTGTCCTTAAGGGGTTAAGAGATTATGATAGAGGCCTTTAAAGGGTTTAAAATGTTTTTAGGTGATTCATTAAAAGTGGAATTACAAAAGCCTAATTCAGTGTCATAACATAAAACTTTAAAAAGCCAGACAGTACCAGAAAGCACCACAAGGTGGAGAACTTGTTTGACGTAAGAATAAATAATCGCTTGGAATTAAAATGTGCATGTGATGCCTTTAGAGAATTAAAGGCTTTTAGTTGAACTGCAATTTGTATAAATCACAATTAAACAAACTTGTGTTACTTATGACATCAAAGCAGGCTCAGCTATATAAAGGCACTACGATTTAATGTATCTCCACTAGAATTTTTATAACAAAGGCTTTATTATAGGAACACGAGAGGAAACTGCTCTTTGGCAGCTAGGAAGTAAAAATAAATGAACCTGATTAAAACTGCATACTGTAGAAGCATAGATCCAATGCATTATGTATGACTGGCTCCTGAAGGGCATATACAGTAGTATAGTCATGGACTGAGAAGGGAAAGTGAAAAATATTGATAAACTCACTCTGGCATCCAGTCTGACAGGAAGGAAATGGAATAATCCCTAGGGATACAGCAGTATACAGGGAGTGCAGAATTATTAGGCAAATGAGTATTTTGACCACATCATCCTCTTTATGCATGTTGTCTTACTCCAAGCTGTATAGGCTCGAAAGCCTACTACCAATTAAGCATATTAGGTGATGTGCATCTCTGTAATGAGAAGGGGTGTGGTCTAATGACATCAACACCCTATATCAGGTGTGCATAATTATTAGGCAACTTCCTTTCCTTTGGCAAAATGGGTCAAAAGAAGGACTTGACAGGCTCAGAAAAGTCAAAAATAGTGAGATATCTTGCAGAGGGATACAGCACTCTTAAAATTGCAAAGCTTCTGAAGCATGATCATCGAACAATCAAGCGTTTCATTCAAAATAGTCAACAGGGTCGCAAGAAGCGTGTGGAAAAACCAAGGCGCAAAATAACTGCCCATGAAATGAGAAAAGTCAAGCGTGCAGCTGCCACGATGCCACTTGCCACCAGTTTGGCCATATTTCAGAGCTACAACATCACTGGAGTGCCCAAAAGCACAAGGTGTGCAATACTCAGAGACATGGCCAAGGTAAGAAAGGCTGAAAGGCGACCACCACTGAACAAGACACACAAGCTGAAACGTCAAGACTGGGCCAAGAAATATCTCAAGACTGATTTTTCTAAGGTTTTATGGACTGATGAAATGAGAGTGAGTCTTGATGGGCCAGATGGATGGGCCCGTGGCTGGATTGGTAAAGGGCAGAGAGCTCCAGTCCGACTCAGGCGCCAGCAAGGTGGAGGTGGAGTACTGGTTTGGGCTGGTATCATCAAAGATGAGCTTGTGGGGCCTTTTCAGGTTGAGGATGGAGTCAAGCTCAACTCCCAGTCCTACTGCCAGTTCCTGGAAGACACCTTCTTCAAGCAGTGGTACAGGAAGAAGTCTGCATCCTTCAAGAAAAACATGATTTTCATGCGGGACAATGCTCCATCACACGCGTCCAAGTACTCCACAGCGTGGCTGGCAAGAAAGGGTATAAAATAAGAAAATCTAATGACATGGCCTCCTTGTTCACCTGATCTGAACCCCATTGAGAACCTGTGGTCCATCATCAAATGTGAGATTTACAAGGAGAGAAAACAGTACACCTCTCTGAACAGTGTCTGGGAGGCTGTGGTTGCTGCTGCACGCAATGTTGATGGTGAACAGATCAAAACACTGACAGAATCCATGGATGGCAGGCTTTTGAGTGTCCTTGCAAAGAAAGGTGGCTATATTGGTCACTGATTTGTTTTTGTTTTGTTTTTGAATGTCAGAAATGTATATTTGTGAATGCTGAGATGTTATATTGGTTTCACTGGTAATAATAAATAATTGAAATGGGTATATATTTGTTTTTTGTTAAGTTGCCTAATAATTATGCACAGTAATAGTCACCTGCACACACAGATATCCCCCTAACATAGCTAAAACTAAAAACAAACTAAAAACTACTTCCAAATATATTCAGCTTTGATATTAATTAGTTTTTTGGGTTCATTGAGAACATGGTTGTTGTTCAATAATAAAATTAATCCTCAAAAATACAACTTGCCTAATAATTCTGCACTCCCTGTAGTACATAGCTACATAGTCCAATAACAGCACTGGTACTATGTCCACATTTTTATAGATAGAATGTAATTCCCAGGAAGGATTAACATTTATATAAATCAACAGTTGAAAGAAGTGAGAAAAGCATGAGGCGTCTACTTTTGTATAAATGTATGGATTTTAAAGACTCTACAACATTTACTTATTTCAGCATCGGACGTGTGAACGAATAATTGGTGCTTTTATTTCTGATTAAACATAGAATAGAATGTAGCTTTAAATTTCCCCTAGAATTTTCACAAAAAAATAACAGTGAGTGCAACTCACAGTAAAGATTCTTCAATCTTCAAAGAATTTATCAGCTTGTTCTTGCAGATCCTAAGGATCTTGAAGTTAGCTCCACTTCAGGACCCTTAGGACCATAACAGCTGTTGAGAAAGCACCGTGTTAGATGTGAGAAGCATCCAGCAATTTTTATACTTGATTTAGTCATCTCTTTTTCTTCCCCTCTTGGTATTGCTGGTTTAAACTGATTTGTTATACCTGTTTAGTGAATGTTTTTATTTATTTTTTGCCATGCATTTCACTGTTTATTGAATGTAATAAAGCCTACATATTTTATTAAGTATCCACATGGATTCTGGCCTCTGTGTGGAGAGACTTTCACATCGTTTGGTGTCTTACTGTAATGAAATGTGTTTGCAATTGTAACTTCTTATAGTTTAGAACTGAAAAAGGGAGATGTGGAAAAAAATTAATTTACAACAAACTTTTATAATTAGAAATATAGCACACATTTATAATCTAATCACCCATTGCTTCAAAAATGGGTGAAAAACAGCTGAAGAGAACGTACTATTCAAAAAGGTGAATTTATCTATCAACAAGTATACCCCAGGTTGGGGTAATAAAATATGAGTTTTAGTGAAATAGTGACCCCTGGTGATTGGTTTGGGGTTACACAAGAAGAGATTCAAAGGGATTGTTACACTTACTTATCAATCAGTATATTATCTCTATATATATTTCTTATACTTGTTGCTAGATAAAAATATATTCATTTATTTTTAATTATAGCCTAAAGTTAGGTTTTAAATTAGTTTTTTTTTCCCCACATCCCCCTTTTTCAGTTGTGTCTAATTAAAGGGCTTAAACCTTATGTTTTGTGTGGACAACTCATCTATACTCTAGAGATTCTTTAGAATTCTTATAGTTTAGGGAGAATTATCTTAATTTTCTTACCATGAGATACTGTGAAAACAAATATTCACTACCTAGCCTGAATGGTGTTTCACTAAACTCAGAACTTAAATCAATTGAAACTCGAATGAAAACATTTTAACTAATGCAGCCAATCAGTCACTACAACCCAGTTGATCTAATTCTCCATATTAGCTGTGTTTGCCTAAATTTTGCTATTTAGATTTCAGGAAAAAAAATCAAAGTTTAGAAAATAAACCCTATCGATTTATCAGTATAGATTTTTGCACAGCTAAATTTTCTATTTATCACTTTCAATCAAGCCATCTAATAAAAGAAGACACTTTCAGATGAACAGGACTACAGGACATACTTGCACCAATAATTATCTGATGGCTTATTACTGAGTTACTTCCAATGTCTACTATTTAAATGATACAGAGAAAATGTGGGATGTCAAAAGTATGTCAACAATGCCATGAAAATGTATATTATGTAGCATCAGCCCACTCATATTTTGCATTACATATAAGCAAAACTCTAAGTCAAACTGGACCTCTAACCCTTTGTCTAACCTTACCCCTAACACTAACCAAATCTCTAACACTCACTCTATCTGTAAACTTAAGTAAGTGCCCTTTCTAATTGATACTAGAGTAGCATTGCACCAAGTATAGGGAGCAATATCACAGTACAATTTCAATACAACACAACATATTTAGAGGCAAGATCGCGCCATCAGTGACATTTTGTAGTCAACATTTCACAAGTCATATTTTCTCCAAACAAAGTCATAAGTTACCAACTGCAAACTATACATGAAGACATAACTTAGACCCCAACCAAGAACTGAAGATAAGAGACGTGACTATCACATGTTTTTATCCTCCAGGAGGCATAACCACCTAGCAAAGCTAGTGGGTATGCGGCAGCCTCCCGGAGTCAAATGCCAGAGCTGAAAAGCTTGCGCTGTGCAAGCATTCAGCCAATCAGGTAATCAGGAGAGCCGTGCTGAGTGCGGGAATCCTGATTGCCTCAGATTTTTTAAATGGCATCACTGATGGAGGACTCTGTTTCTATGTCTGCCACAGATTTAGTGGATGCCTCTCTTAAAGGCAGCACCATCAATGTTAGAAAGCTCCATAAGAGAGCTTTCCTTGCCAGGGATCTATCCTCTTCATCTTCTGGGGAGGATTTGGTCCCAGTTTTAAGCAAAAAGAATCAAGGAAGGCGGCTGGTCTCTTCCGCCAGTTACTCGTCTGAGGAAAACTTCTCTGCTCCTCCTTCCCCTCATACTCGTTTGAGTAAGCATAAAATTAAGGGGACAGGACCCCAAAAAAGGAATAGCGTGTTTCCCTCGTTTGAGCACCAGAAACACCTTCCAGAGAAAAAGGACAAATCTCGTTGGAGGTTAGATGGTCCCTCTCCTTCCTCTTCTATAGTGTTTGCTCACTCTTCCTCCCAAAGCCGTTCCAGTTCCAGATACGGCTCTCCAGAAATAGATTGGGAATCCGAGGAAGTGGTACGTTCCACTGAGCGAGGGAAGCTAACCAATGTTCAGATGGCCAGAGTAAGTCTCCTAGGAAAGACTCTCCCATCAAAATTATTTCACTCCAGATGGGCTATGGAGCACGATTCTGAGGTTAGAGAATTCGCTAAACTAGCCTTTAGATCCCCCTTGGTTAAGGAGGATGACCTTCTCCTCAGGAACCACATTGGTATCCTGGACATTCAGGCTTTAATGGCTCCAGAGGTAGATCCTGCTCTCTTATCTATCACAGGGAGAAGCATATCCTCTGATCCCACAGACCAGACTTTTTGCAATATACAGTTCATAATTGCTGATGCTGTGGGCCCACTATTACTGATGCTGTATAAGGCAGAAAAAGACGGCAATGCTCAGAAACCTTCTGCTTCATCTCTGTTGGCGTTTAAGATGGCTCTTTTAAAAGCGTCTGGCAGGGCAGTGCTAATTATTGGCCAATCCTTTAATTACATATCAAACATCCGCAGATCGCGCTGGCTCCATGCAGCAGGTCTGTCTGACCTAGCCCCCAAATTGCATGAGTTCCCAAATTTGGAGGATTCTTACCTATTCAGTCCCTCGTTCATTCAGGAGGTTAAAGGCCGTTACAAGGCGAAGAGATCCTTTTCAGAACTCAAGAAGTCTGTCCTTCGCTACAAAAAGCTATTTCAGACAGAGGATCGCCCCTATAGGGCTGCAGAAGCCTCTCACCAGGCCCAGTACCGCCACTACAGTGGAAGACACAAGCTCCCGGGCGGTGCCAGAGGAGCGCATTCCAGAGGCCGTTCAGCGTCCAAAAGAAAACCAATGCATTCAAGTAAGTGTGCCTCCTCATATGCCACTAAATTGGAAGGATATTTCCTCAGACAAATGGGTTCTAAAGATTTTTCAAATCCCCCTTTTAAGGTTCCCAGTCCAGAAATTTGCACCCCGCAGAGAGGTGGACCCAGTGCTAGATGCCTTCCTTTCCTTAGCTTTAAATCAAGGGAAGATAGAGTTGGCAGACATGTCTATTACAGGATGGGTCAGCCCATTGTTCCCAATCCCAAAATCAGACGGTTCCTGGAGACCGGTCCTAAACGTGAGGTCTCTGAATGTTTTCATCAAAAGGAAACTGTTCAGGATGGAGGGTTTATCAGATCTTCCAGGCTTAGTACAGAAAGATTTTTTTCTGTATAAAGTTAGACCTAAAAGATGCCTTCCATTCAGTCCCCATAGCCAAGAAACACAGGCGTTTTCTCAGGTTTCAGTGGAAAGGAAAAGTGTGGCCGTTATGGTGTTTGGCCTATCCAACGTACATCTGATCTCATCCTTCAGGCACCAGAGTTGGTCCTTGAGAGACCTAGCAAAGATTATCAGGAAATTAATAGCTTTAACACCAGCATACAAAAATTTCCCCTTACTTTGCAGAAGAAGTCAGCTGTTTTTAGGGAATCGACTAAGACAGGGCGGCCATTGGGAATCAAAATTCGTTCTCCCCAAGAAGGTCAGAGAAGAGTTGAAGTCCATTCTGGAGTTAGAAATTCCACTTCCTCGTCCCCTGTTAGAGCAGCCTGTGGCAGTCACTCTGACGTCAGATGCCTCAAGTCACGGTTGGGGTGCATTTACAGCCCAGAACACCATAAGAGGAATTTGGTCAGACCAAGAGAGTCACTTCCACATAAACATCTTGGAGTTAAGAGCTATAAAATTATCTCTCCAGGGTCTAGTTCCTCTAAACCAGTCACCAACATCGGTAAAAGTCCAATCAGACAACAGGACAGCGGTGGCTTATATAAACCACAGAGGGGGCACAAGATCAAGGGGTCTTTGTTTAGAGGCTCTAGATCTTTGGTCTTGGGCTTTAGCAAGCAATGTTCAGGTTTTTGCAGAATACGTTCCGGGAGAGGCGAACGAGCTTGCAGACTCTCTCTCTCGCCAAAGTTTGTCCCTGGCAACGATTCAATTAAAGATTGCTCTATTCCAATGAATAGAAAGCAATTTTGGCCAGAGACAGGTAGATCTGTTTGCATCCCAAACATCTGCACAAACTCCCAGGTTCGTCTCCCGGACCTGGACAAAGGGAGCTTGGAAAATGGATGCAATGTCTTTCCAATGGACAGATGTATCAGCCCCTAATGCTTTCCCCCCTCCATCTTTACTGATGAAAGTGCTGGAGAAGATCTGCAGGGACAGGGTACAGAGTTTAGTTCTCATTTATCCAGTATGGACCTCCAGACCCTTTATCCCTTGATCCATCAGTTAGCCAAGGGAACCAAGATCCCATTGGGCATGACAGTGGTCTGCTTTCAGGGAACCAGCGATCTTCTGCTCAAGCTCCCGCAGCTGATGTGGTTCGCAGCCCTGGTAGGCTGTTAACACATCCCCTTTTATCGGATCAGGTCTTGGATATTATTAACTCATCTTTAAGACGTAGAACTAGGGTAAGATATAGAACGATGATCAAGGAATTCAAAGAATGGGAGGTTTCTTTTCTGTCTAACACACAGGGATCTGATACCGTTCCATTGGCTTTAGAATTTCTTACCCTTAAGTTCCATTATGGTTTATCTGTCAGTTCAATCAAGACCTATGGATCTGCTTTAAACTTCCTGATCCCCAATGTTACTCAGGATGCCCTGTATTTGAGATTACTAAAAGGGTTAACCGTCTGCCACCCATTTACCCCACGCTACACATCTACTTGGGATGTAGAAATCTTATTAAATTTCCTTAATTCTTTGGATAATGCTAAAATTGATTTAAGATGGACTGCTATTAAGTTGGCTTCTCTGCTGTCCCTGGCCCTGGCAGCTAGAGGAGCTGAGTTAACTCAAATCCATATTTCAGATCCTTGGTTGTCCAGGACCCCGGGAGGTTTCCATATTATACTGAAAGGCAGACAAAAAACATCCCATTTTTCTCCTGGTCCGGTAGAATTGGATTTGGTTCCAGGCTTATGTTTATTCAGTTTGTTACAATCGTACCTTCAACTTTCTGCTGTATTTAGAAATTATATCAGTCAATTATTCATTACATCAAGGAATCCCTTTCGTCCAGCCAAGGTTAATACAATTAGAGGCTGGATACTTTCCGCCATGTCTTCGGCTGGTATTGATGTTTCCGTGTTCAAAAGCCATTCAATTAGGGGAGCCTCGGCTATTCAATTAGCCATTGCTGAAGTTATATATTATATATATATATATGATCTAAGTATATATATACACATATACATATACATACACACACATACACTGTCTAGGTGTATTTTACTATTAAATATATATATATATATATTAATATCAAATTAATATCAAATTACATGTAGACTGATACTGATTAAATATATATAATTATTATTATATATACATATATATATATTTATATATAATATAAAAAAGTAAATACTTTAAAAAATAAAATTAAAAAAATAATTAAAAATAAATAATTAAAACATATATAGATGTGTGTTATTTTGTTCTAACTGTATTGTGATATTAATATATATTTATATCAAAATACATGTAGAACAAAATAATATATATATCTATATACATAAATATATACGTATATATCACTATATATATACCTACATATAAATAAAAATATTTTTAAAAATTATATATATATATATATATATACATATATATACACATACGTATATATACATATATTAATTCTACATATATATTTATGTAATATTTTTACATAATTATGTATTTTATTTAATTACAATTAGCGGGACCTGCATGACAACCAATGCCGAAAGTATAATTTGCTAGCACTATATTTAACCCTATAACTTTCCAAGACACCATGAAACCTGTAGATGGGGGCTACTGTTCTACTTGGGAGACTTTGCTGAAAACAAATATTAGTGTTTCGAAACAGTAAAATGTATTACAACGATGATATCACCAGTAAAAGTGAAATTTTTTGCATTTTTCACACACAAACAGCACTTACACGGACGAAATTATTGCTGTGATACTTTTTACTGTTCTGAAACACAAATATTTGTGTTCAGCAAAGTCTCCCGAGTACAACAGTACCCCTCATGTACAGGTTTTATGGTGTTTTCAAAAGTTACAGCGTCAAATATAAGGCTTGTGTTTAATTTTTTTCACATTAAAATTCGCCAGATTGGTTACATTGCCTTTGAGACCCTATGGTAGACCAAGAATGAAAATTACCCCTATGATGGCATACCATTTGCAATAGTAGACAACCCAAGGTATTGCAAATGGGGTATGTCCAGTCTTTTTTAGTAGCCACTTAGTCACAAACGCTGGCCAAAATTTGTGTTTTTTGCATTTTTCACACACAAACAAATACTAACGCTAACAGTGTTTGTGACCAAATGGCTACTAAAAAGACTGGACATACCCCATTTGCAATACCTTGGGTTGTCTACTATTGCAAATGGTATGACATTATGGGTGTAAATTTCATTCCTGGGCTACTATACAGACTCAAAGGCAACATAACCAATCTGGCAAATTTCAATTTCAAATGTTATGTGCTATATTTGACCCTGTAACTTCCCAAAACACCATAAAACCTGTACATAGGGGTGCTGTTTTACACGTGAGACGTTGCTGAATACAAATATGTGTATTTTATTGCAGTAAAAGCAAACAGTATTATGACATTGACAGTTAAAATGTCAAGTAGAACTAAAATAAATAACAAAATTTCTTATTTTCTCCCATTTTTTTCATATTAAATTATGTTTCATAGATAAATATTTGATATTAAATGAAAGCCCTGTTTCCCCTGACATAAAATGATATATAATAAGGGTGGGTGCATTTAATATGAAAGAGGTGAATTACGGTTGGACAGACATATAGCGCAAATGCCAGGTTTTGTTTACGTTTTGTTTTGTTCAAAACGGGTACATTTGGCTCAGTCCTTAAGGGGTTAATATAATTTGTAACATAAACATAAATATTTATCAAACAATTAATACATTAATTCCCAAACCATGCTCAAATATTCATGAATTCTTTTATTTTCATATCACCATCATCGTTGTGCTTTTAAATATAATTTGTAACATAAACATAAATATTTATCAAACAATTAATAAATTAATTCCCAAACCATGCTAAAATATTCATGTAAATTCATTACTGTATTGAAATGCATCATATTTGCAACAGATAGACAGACAGGTATACACATATCAACAGATAGATGATCTCATGCCAATCCAATGCTTCTCATCACGCTCAGCAAATCAATATTTCTCATAGAGAAACGTTGGATCTAGTTGGTTCTTTATGAACCACATTTAGAACATTCGGGGGCAACTGACATTTAATGTAAATAAGTGCAAGATAATGCATCTTGGGCGTAAAAACCCAAGGTCCAAGTATAGAATAATTGTTATCCTACTAACCTCAACATCTGAGGAAAGGGATTTATGAGTAATTATTTCAGATGACTTAAAGGTAGGCAGACATGTAATAGGGCAGCAGGAAATGCTAGCATAATGCTTGGTTGTATAGGGAGCAGTATTAGCAGTAGAAAGAGAGAAGTGTCCATGCCATTGTACAGAACACTGGTGAAACCTCACTTGGAGGATCAGAAGGATATTGATACTTTGGAAAGAGTTCAGAGAAGGGCTACTTAACTGGTTCATGGATTGAGGGATGAAACTTACCAGGAAAGGTTAAAGGATCTTAACATATATAGCTTGGAGGAAAGATGAGACAGGGGGGATATGATAGAAACATTTAAATATATAAAGGGAATCAACACAGTAAAGGAGACTATATGTAAAAGAAGATAAACTACCACAACAAGAGGACATAGTCTTAAATTAGAGGGGCAAAAGTTTAAAAATTATTTCAGAAAGTATTACTTTACAGAGAGTGTAGTGGACGCATGGAATAGTCTTCCAGCTGAAGTGGTAGAGGTTAACACAGTAAAGGAGCTTAAGCATGCATGGGGTAGGCATAAGGCTATCCTAGACTTAAGATAAGGCCAGGGACTAATTAAAGTATTTCGAAAATTGGGCAGAATAAATGGGCGAAATGATTCTTATCTCCCATCACATTCAATTTTTCTATGTTTCTGTGACGCCAACTATGAAAGTTATCAGTTGTTAAAACTCTTCACAAGGAATTACTCAAGTTTTCACAAGGAAGAGACACAGCCACAGTCATGTCTTACAAACAGCAGTGTTTATGTTTGTCAGAGTGCAGAGATGGCATCTATTATTTTATACCTTTGCCCCTCTAATTTAAGACTAAGTCATCTTGTTGTGGTAGTTTTTCTTCTTTTAAATATAGTCTCCTCCTTTACTGTGCTTATTCCCTGTATGCAATTAAATGTTTCTATCATATGCCCCCTGTACCACAAAGCTTCCTCAAACAAGTAAGGTAGCATAGGGCTGAGCAGGGAGTTCTTTAGAGCTCTGGTTCAGAGCCATATGTAAATTCTACTGAATTCTTGTAAATGAACTCCCTAAGATGCTTGGTTATCATTGCACCTTAGTAATTTTGGTCTAAAATTTACAGTTCCCTAGTCAACTACGGACTCTATTTTGTTTAGTGAATAACACTGATTAGGTTGACATTTTCCTTTGAATTTTAAATATTATATCAGTTATAGTAATTGTTTAAATGAGCTGTATTTTCTGAAAATGTGCAAATAAAATACAAATTATAGAGGCTCTTAAAAAAAAGGCCCCATAGGGACAGGTAGGGCAGCATACCCTAGTTTACATTGAAATAAATGTAAAATTTAAACATGTCAAAATTTGGGGTATTGAAAAAACAAAACAAACTCCAATTCTCTGGTATAGACCTCCCAGTATTGCTAAGCTCATTTGTTAGAGACATCGAGAGATGTTAGGTCTTGGAAACTCTGTGTGCTACCCTACCTTTTAGTGCTGTCATTGGGTAAGAGCATCAAGGGGAGGAGTCATACCTCTGTGGAGAGGTTGTCAATGTCCAAATATGCGCATCTATTGGTTCATTGTGTTGAACAGAACATGGCCTCTTGTGTCAGGAGTTGAGTACATGGGGTTAATGGGCAGAGCCCAACATGTTGACAGGGCAGATTCAAATCCCAGGGGTAAAGTAAAGTGCCCCTCCATCTTTAAGCCTAACCAGCCACCACTGAAAAACACTAGTAGTCATTTTTGTACTTGGGGTATCCTTTTAAGCTCCCACATGTGTAAATACTTATTAACTGAACATGATTCAATCATAAAATAAAACCTGTTAGTAAATAATTATTTCTACATTGGTGTATAATTTGTTCAAATATTTATGATGGTTTTTTTTCTAGAAATCGAACTATGCGATATCAGTATCTGATTTTAACATTTCTTTTACTTAATTTTAACAAGGCTCCCATTTATTGAATATGGTCTGGTTCCATTTTAGCTTTTTACTTTTGGATGGAGACAAGATATCCGACCTGGTGAACCATTACATACAAGGAAATTCTGCTTCGATGCCATTTCCCACACCAGCCCTGTCACACTTTATGACTGTCATGGCATGAAGGGTAATCAGCACTGGAGCTACAGAAAGGTAACATTTTATACCATTTGAAGTTGATGGATGTACAAGAATCCCAAGAAAAAAAATGTCATGAATCCAAGAAAACAAATAAACACAGAGCAAACTTGATGATTTGTTCCACTCATAGAACAGACATGAGTGTGAAGCAGGTTATATGCATTGACAGCAGGGAGCCTATCAATACTGAACAACACACCCTTTGTAAACCCAGCATGCATCGAAGTACACTCAAACACATCTTAAAGAGAAATGTCACAGTTCTAATGCCAGATGCTGTGTCATGTCCCCATAGAACAGAATATTTAATCACTTTTATTTAACCTAAAGTGAATAAAAGTGCAGGATTTACGATTAAACCAAAAGACGTGATAAAATACTAAATAGATAAAATACAATACCAGTTCAATTGGCATGACAATTTTAGGGTAATGTATTAAACTTTAAAGTACATGCCAGTATTGCATTGCCTTGAATGTCTGTTAAATTGATCTCTCTGCCACCTTTATATGTGATGTTTCATATTCTGGAAATTATAGAACCCAATCATTTATAGTCCCATCCCTAAAACTAATTGCTTCATAAGTTATAAGCATGTTTTACTATATCAATGCCATTTATATTGAGGGCCTAGGGTACTGTATGCTTTCAATATATGATTCTTCTGGATATCATAAAACTGAATATCAATTTCTTTGCTCTAACAGGCAATATAATGTGTTTTTATATGCTTAAGCTTAATTTTCTAACATATTGAACTTCACTATATATCTGTCTGTCTGTCTATCTATCTATTATTATTGCCATTTATAGAGCGCCAACAGATTCCGTAGCGCTTTACAATATTATGAAAGGGGGGATTTAACTATAAATAGGACAATTACAAGAAAACTTACAGAAACAATAGGTTGAAGAGGGCCCTGCTCAAAAGAGCTTGCAGTCTATTTATCTATCTATTATTATTATTACCATTTATATAGCGCCAATAGATTCCGGAGCGCTTTACAATATTATGAGAGGGGGGATTTAACTATAAATAGGACAATTACAAGAAAACTTACAGGAACGATAGGTTGAAGAGGACCCTGCTCAAATGAGCTTACTATCTATCTATCTATCTATCTATCTATCTATCCTGTCAGTGTATAAGCCTGTATCATTGCCTATCATGTTATGATTTGTTCATTGGAATTATCCATGTGTTAATGTTCATGTTATTCCTTATTGGTGGCTTAGAACATAATTACATCATTTTGGCAGTTGTTTCACATTAAATCTTTCCATAAATCAATGCAATAGAAACAGCTGTGAAATAATGGATGAGGCTGGACTGGACAATGTGTGCATTGAACACAGGGGAATCATATTCACTGTGCCATAATCGGAATTAAAAGCCAGCACTGTAATCTTCTGCAACAATAAAGAGCATGGTGATTGCTGCTTCTCAATTATCTTTGTATTTCACCAGAGATCATGGTTTACACAATTTAACGCATTTTTTAAATTTTGGTAATTTATTTTTTTGTTTAAGAAAGGGAAACCTTTAACTTACAGTAAAATTGCAACACTCTAACATTGAAAATACATATATTTATTTTAAAATTTAGAGTGCTCATTTAATGTCTAGTAGTTTCTATTTCAACAAATCCATCAAATCAGTCTGGTCAAACTGAAATTAAAGGCTCAAACTACACTAGATGGCTCCCACCATCCCACCCACCAGTCGCAAGGTTGAGAGATATCACATATTGTTTTGAGAATGGAAAATTATGGACATTCAGTCAAGTACTCTCCTTAAATATCTAAAACATAATATAACAAAAAATGGTCAACTACTGTGGCACTATGGTGGAATAGTATGAAAAAGGGGAAACAAATTAAAATAGGAGTTATATGCATTTATTTTATGTATATATTTGTTGAAATAGTGAAAAATAAAGCAACATGTCCAGAATAATACTGTGTACTTCAAATTAGACTTGTGCATAAATTAATTCTAGCTTCTCCAAACTAATCAAAGAACTTTTAATCCATACCCGGGTGAATCCAAGAGTTCAAGAGACAAAGTTGTGCCAAAGCAAACAAGTCTAGACATAAAAAAGTCAGCTGAATATCATTAGAAATAGCTGGGCATAGCCCTATTAAAGGACCACTATAGTGCCAGGAAAACATACTCGTTTTCCTGGCACTATAGTGCCCTGAGGGTGCCCCCACCCTCAGGGTCCCCCTCCCGCCGGGCTGGATGGCGAGGAAAGGGGTTAAACTTACCTTTTTTCCAGCGCCAGGCGGGGAGCTCTCCTCCTTCTCTCTGCCTCCGATCCTCCTCTTCGGCTGAATGTGCATGCGTGGCAGGAGCTGCGTGCGCATTCAGCCAGTCTCATAGGAAAGCATTCATAATGTTTTCCTATGGACGCTGGCGTCTTCTCACTGTGATTTTCACAGTGAGAAGCACGCAAACGCCTCTAGCGGCTGTCAATGAGACAGCCACTGGAGGCTTTAGAGGCTGGATTAACCCATTTATAACCATATAAAAAAAAGGGTTAATCCTAGAGGGACCTGGCACCCAGACCACTTCATTAAGCTGTAGTGGTCTGGGTGCCTAGAGTGGTCCTTTAAGTGTATATGCTGTGCATCGTAGAAGTTAATCTTTTGCATCTCTGCTGCAGCTGTTATAATTTCTGGATTCATTTATTTATTATTATTATTTTTGCAAATAGGCTTTGAAGCCACACTAATTAAAACTGTCTTGAAATACCTGTGACGAAGTGCCCTTCGCCACTTGTGCCTGGAGAGAACTACTGGCTAGCCTCCTGCCTTCCGACTATGGCCCCTGTGCTGATAGCTGTATTTTACCCTGCAATAAGGTTTATTTGGGTATTTCTGCTGGGTTATTCGGGACTTTCAGTATGTGAGTAGTGCTACCCCAGATAGCAATGCCATGGAGCCAATTCGTGTAACGAAAGACTATGGAAAAGACTTTGGCTCCATGGTGATTGAATTGTATGTATGTAATCTGAGCGCCATTCAATAATAATGTGCACTCAGATCTAAGCTATCTGGGGATATGTTGCATGTATATGTTTTATGTAGTAATTGTAACATTGTGTAATTTTATGTCTTTTTGTAACCATGTGGTTAATGGAGTCTTGCCTCTGTCCTGGGAGATAATTTGATTACTTCCCAATTATCTCCAGGATAGAGAGGAGGGATTGTGATGTCACTGTGGGAGTGTTTTGTTTGTATTGTCTGTGATTGGCTGATATCCAATATGTGTCCCATTGTTCCATCAGGTCCCCTAGGGGAGTGTCCACCTGGTGGACACTTGCATAAATACCAGGCAGGTAGCCCTCAATAAACCAGACCTACTTGAACCTTTCTTGAAGCCTTGGCTCATGCTTGGGGGATGGGATAACTACACTCTGGGGATTGCTATAATGACATACTCCCCAGAGTCAGCTCTTGCAAGAGCTTGTTTTGTTCCTGGTTCCTGCTCTCTGGATTTAGTAGAGGTTCACCCACTGGAAGCTGGATCCTGGCCTTGGATCCAGGGTGGGTGAGAAACGGCGAGACCCCGGCACAGCTGCATCGCTGGAAGTGGGGTCTGCAATGCTGATGGTGTCGGTTGGAGTGCTCAGAGTCCTCGGCAAGCGCTAGGATCATCGATCACAATACCTAACCAATGATTGGGAACCATTACAAGATAATGTTTTTCAACTTTTAGGCAACTGTGAAATCTACAGGAAGTGTTATCATAAGATGTTCTCATTCTTTTGTGAAGAAAATATATAACCTTCTGGAGTATTTATTTTATCAATGTATACATATGCATGTTTATGTGCTTGTTATTTGCATGGTAATTTTGTGCACAATATGTAGCACATCTGGAGTAAGGGTGAATATTGTGATATATATGTGTATATGTGATATACATGTTTTTCTCTATTGTAATATATATCTATAGGTGATAATGATACCCTTTAAAAATAGAACTATATAATTTTTTGGGCAATATGGCATGTACAGTATTTTTCATTTGGTGAATGTTGTATCATTGGTATCTTGTTTTGAAAGATGTTTAAGCTGTCTGGACAGGTCACAACAAACATTTGCACAGGTCTAGATCAAATTGTTAATTATGTGTCTGTTTTGTTTGCTTTATATGGTTAAAGACTTATAATGTTATAAAGAATACAATCCTTATACACTTAGTCCAAAGTAAAAGAACAGGTTTGGAAACGGGGGCAAATGACAAGAGGAAAATGTATTCATATTCAGGATTAACCCGTTAAGGACACATGACGGAAATATTCCGTCATGATTCCTTTTTATTTCAGAAGTTGTGTCCTTAAGGGGTTAATATTTGTTTTTCTAATCTAATTTAATGGGTGGAATTTGGATGTTTTGTAATTACCTGCCTTTTTGAAGACAAGTGATGTACTCTTATCCCCTCCTTTATTTATGGTTAATCTTGTTATTATTTACTAAAATGAGAATTGTTAAGCATTTAATGTGAATTTAAAGTTTATTTAAAATTTTAGCCCAAAATAGCCAAACTGGAAGTACTGTATAGGTGTCTGAGAGAAGTGTTCAAATTCAGCTATTTTGGTCTACAATTTGAAATTCACTTTCAATTCACTTGGAATTCATAATAATTCCAAATGCAGTTGTCCAAATTCAGCTGTTTTCTCTGAAATGTTACAAGTGGTTAAAGATGTGTGTGGTCAGATCAAGAGATTAAAAGTAACTTTCTGTGCAATTGTGCTTGTTTGATTTTTCTTATATAAAATAGCTGCTACTATACTGAACGTGACAAATTTACAATAAAACAGTGAATCGCTATATATTAAGTGCCAAAACATTCCACGTGTATATATATATACTTAAAAACACTTAGCTCACCTTTTTTTCTGAGTGCAACTTCAATATTGTGTGTGTCCCTTTAAACAAAAGATAAAGTGCAATAGTGTAAAAACTTTAAAACGTTGTTAAGTATGTTAAATTACCAATTGAACACTCTCAATTGCCGGAGCTACACAACCTAACTCTGGTGTGTATCGCTTACTGGTCTGTTTTGGGCGACCACTCCCCTCTTCGTTGTTGTAGTTATGGTGGTGACTTCCTTATGTTGTCTCAGGGTAATAAAAGATATAAGATAATAGTGTAAATCCACTTACCCCTTTATACTATAAGTAGGAGGTAATTATCATACTCACAAATATAGAGCCTGCATGCTTGCACAGTAAAGATGCTTTGTGTGATTCAGGACCACACACCCTTCTTTATAAGTGCAGGAGTCCAGATATTTTAAAATAGCTTTATTTAAATTTAAACATCAATATATAAAATTTAAAAAAAAAAACTATAAAATTGTAGTTAAATGCCAAATGGTGCAATGGAGTCTGGACTATTTATTTATACTACACAGTATTATACTATATTTTTCCACTTTTTCTCTTTTATGTATTATGTTCCTACATATCCCTGGAAGGAATATTGTGATACTCCAATTTTAGGAAATTATTAGTAAGGTTCTCTAGTAGACTTATCATTTAATGCACTTGTGAATTTGCACACTTATTTTGTATTGCTGGCACTATATTGTGCATTGCACTTTTCAAGTGCACGTTATATAGTATTTTAAAGGTATAGCGCACCTTTTTTTAATCTTTTATATACACATGGAATTTTTTCTCTGAAAGTTTGCTATGAGACATGTACTATATGGCCAAAAGTATATGAGAACTCAACCATCACACCTAGTGGAGCTTATTGGATATCCCATCTCAAAATATATATATATATATATATATATATATATATATATGTAAATTTTTTTAAACTTGGGGTTAAGATAAGTGTTAGTGTGTAGATCTATTTTATCTTAGAATATTACATGCATATCCAAGTCTGCCAGAGATTGGTAGGAGTTACACTCTCAGCCACAAAATGAATTTGCAGCTGCAGTCCTTATGAGTACCTGTCATGCCCAAAACTATTTTTGCCCTCTTTAAGATTAAAATTCATCTATACATTGTGCTTCCAGTGTAGCTAGCAAATGATTAGATTGAGAGAAAAATCCATTTAAAAATATTTTTTCTTGCACCTGTCAATCAATATTTCAGCATATACTGAGGAATTGATTGATAAAGGAGACCAGAAGAGATCACCCACTGATGTTTCTTCTGCTCTCCAACCTTGCACTATGGTTGCTATGGTAATTCCCTAGCCAACGCAGATTGCACCAGCTAGGGAGTATAGAAATGACATGACTGTTGTCACCCTGTTCAGAAGCCAGCATGCTAGCACCAAAGCCAGGGTAAATAAGTCAAGAGACCAGATGGAACTCAGGAGGACGGAAGTGTAACACCCACCTCGGTAATGAGTTTACTGCAAGGAACTGGGGGTCAGGTAAGTGGTGATAGTTTCCCTTTAATTCAGCCTTTGTACTTATAATGATGTTCCTGGAGAAGAACTGGAGAGTGAGGATCACACTTTGTCTCTCCGACCCCTCTCTCAGCATATATCTGTAGAGGGACTGAACTAATGACTATATTATGTTTTTAATGTATAGTGTGACACACCTCAACCACCAAACAGTAGGAGATTTTAAAAACAGGCAGTCATGGAAACTGTTTGATAATTACTGAATTAGCATATTTACGTTTCCTCTAACAGAGTGCATAACATTGGGGCTTTGCGGTTAACACCTAAGTAATAGCACATATCAATAAAGCTACAATTAGACTTGCATTATCTGACTTAAAGTGTAATTAATTTGTAAATTATTTATTTATTTATTTTTAATTTTTTTATTTTTGCAGTGCATAAAGACAGTTACACTTTGGCTCGAGGTACCCCAACGGCAGTCCTCTAGCAACTTTTCAAACATAACATTTAAGGGTATTGAGTAACGTGCACATTTTTTATATAATACTTTGATTAACAAGTAGCTTCGTAGTATATCTAGACGTAATATATGATTTAGATTTCTTCATTGCTTAAATTTAGCTTTTTGACCACCAGGGAGCAGCGAGTCTCTGAGTTAGCCGGTTAAACAGGAGGGTATGCTTGATAATTTTGTTGATGTACATGTGGGTCTACCGACTAGGCGCAATTGCACTAGTTCTAGGCATGACAGTATGACATAGTATACTCAGGTATAATAAGGGAGCTTGTGTCTCTTGTCTGTTGCGCCTCTGCGCTTATCTAGGGTTATAGTCCCAAGTGAGTCCCTGCCGGTTACCATGTGAGATGTTGCCTTCAACAATGCTGGCATGAGTTGTGTGTGCAGGCTGGTTGTGCGCTCCTTAGAGTCGTCTGGTAGGCGTCTTTCGGTTCGTTGCTCCATGGCTGCCGCCATTATTCTCCAGCTTGTGATGGACGCGGCGGCCATTTTGGTTTTCACCATGCGGTCTCTGGCTGCTCGGTTCGCCGCTCAGGAATCGTGGGTGGTCACTGCCTCCCCGGTGGGGTCCGGGATAACCCCCCCGGCCCACAGGGGGGGAGAACGGGGCCCTCTGTAAGCGCGTGGGAGGCCCCGCCGGACTAAGCACGGGAGACCGGCCGCATCTCCCGCCAGAGCCTCACGACAGGCCGCAGTCCCAGCCGCCCAGCAGTTTTCATCGCCGGTAGGACGGAGGCCGGTAAGTACACCGAGAGTCGTGCACAGGTCCCCTTTGCCTTCTAGTTGCCGCTGGGTGGTTTTTCAGGGGAGAGGAAATATTTTTAAGCTAGGATTTTGGATTTCATGGAGGAGCTGAGGTGCCCCACGTCCATCCAGCTCGGCGGTCAGGCCCCGCCCCCCAATTTGTAAATTATTTTGAAGTGAAAACTGCATTTGTTCATTTTATTTTATAATAATTGATTTAACTATTTTGACTGGTTTACCCTGAATTGTAGAATTCTAACAGGTTTATTTACTACAGGGAGGCTTCAAAGTAAATTTAAAGTTCATTTCAAATTGACTAATAATAATAATAATAATGTCATAGTAGCAAAAATAAAAGCATAATTGACTTAGATAGTTTAGCCCTCTAGCATGCAAGCTCATTGAGCAGGGTCCTCAACCCCTGTGCGTCAAACTTGTCTGCTTACAATTACATGTTTGTTAGTCCACCCATTGTAAAGCGCTACGGAATTTGTTGGCACTATATAAAAATAATAATAAAAATAATAATTAATTTAGGCTATTTTGACCTGAAATTCACTTTCAATTCACTGCGTAGGGGTAACTGCATAAATTCACTATTATGAATTCATGTATTCAATTACTGCAATTCGTACTGAGAAGATCATTTATCTGATGGAATAGTATGCACTCACGTGCACATAGCTTGTCTATTTGCTTATTTGTTACTTAATTTATCACTAGAACGCATGTTAGATGAATAATCATCTATGTATACAAATTGCACATTGGACTCACATGAACCAGAAAAGCTGTTAAATGTAATATGAATTTTTTTAGTCTACAGTAAACAAATTACAAATACATTTTTCTAATCATGCTACCTCACTTAGCAAATACTAAAACAGTAGGAATTAAACACAGTTTGGACTTCTCATATGTGTATTCAGTCACAGTTACCAAGACTGATTTTTATCATTTAAATCGAAAGCGAATTAGGTAATTTGTAGAGCTACCTTGTCATGTTAAATATTATATACAGGAATGATACATACATTTAAAGATCTGCACACTAAATCTTGAATCCCTGCTAAATGGCATTCAGTTGTACAAATCCGTCTGTCTTCTGCCCCTAGGGGAGAAAAAGGCACTGAGAGGGGCTGGGGAGAGGTGGCGGGGGAGGGGGAGGAGAGTTGGAGAAAGAGGTACAACAAAGGACTAAGGGGAAAAAGGAAAACACAAAGAAGATGGGGGGAGAGACTCAAAAAGAAAGACACAGAGGGGCTGAGGGGAGAAATAGATACGGTGACCTTGGACTGAGACACAGACAGGCTAGGGGGAGAAAGAGACATAAAAATGGGAATGGAAAAGAAAGACACACAAATTAACTGGGGAGAAGAGACACAGAGAGGGGCTGCTGATGAGAACAAGACAATTTGCTGGGGGAAGAGATAGACAAAGGCTGTGGGTAGAGAATGAAAAGGGAATGGGGAGAAAAATATACAGAAAGGGGCTGGTAGGAAGTGAGAGACATACAAAGAGGTTTATTAAAACACCATATTTATTGACTCATTGAAATGGAAGATAAGATACACTAATGGGCTGCAAGACACAAAAGGGAGGATACAATACACTAAAGGCATTAAGACATAAGACATTCAAAAAGACAAAGTTCTAAATGGGGGTTTAGAGGCACACAGGTGAATAAACTTGTTAAACTATTTATCCATGGACCTGCTAGAACAGAAAACGGCATTTGCTAAACTGTTGCCCCAAATTTGAAAACAACCAAATATCTATAATGTATTTGTATTCTGCAACATTAAAGGAACACTATAGCGCTAACGCTATAGCACCCTAGTCAACGTTTAGGTGACTAGGGCCCTGTTCTGTGGCTAATAAATGGTTAATTAACCATTTATTTGCTTACCTTAATCCAGCGCCGGGCTCCCTTGACACTGGTGACCTCTCCTCCTCCATCAACATGTGCATGTGCGGCCAGAGGCGGGTGCACATTCAAACCCGCCCATTGGAAAGCATTACTCAATGCTTTCCTATTGGGATTTTTTTTTTTAATGCTGGACTCCGTGAGGACTGAAGTGGTCTGGGTGACTATAGTGGTCCTTTAAGATGACCCTTTATTAAAACTAAGAGGACAAGTCCAAACTCTAAAAACCAGTCTCAGACTATTATCCCTCCTTCAGCAAACTTTAAAGAATGCACTATGCATTCTGGTAGATTGCATTCTTCTGGCATCCCAGGACCCAGATTTCCAGTGGAGTGTGATTGACTGGCATTGTGCATGTTGATGTGAGGCTTGTATACAGACACTCAGCTAACAACACTGATTTCTTAGAAGTTTCTGATTCATATTTCCTGTGCTGATGTTTTGAGTATCAATTTAGAATTCGGTATTGAGTGAAACCATAGATGAAAAGCGAGTCACGTTGCCCACCTCATTCCAGCTCCACTTTTCCATTGAATGCGATGTTTCTGGTGTCCATGTCAGCATGGGATGTTTTATTCTGTTCCAGTGTTGCGAAAACAATGCTGTGCACCATTCCAGCATGAAGACTAATGCAGACTGCTTCACCCATAGCCACTTTTGTCTCCAAATTGATGCAGGCTTGGCGTCATTTTGACAACATCGTTAAATTATGTTTTGGTGATGCTCTGATGATGCAGGTTGCCTGGGCTGTATGCACTTACTCTAACATGAGACCTGTGCTCTGTTTTGGTGTGCACTAGCTCTAAGATGCACTCATTTGGATAATGTTTATTCTGGTAACTGGCTTGTACTTTGACTAGCCTGACCTCTCCAACTCAGAGAATGACTTTATTAACTTTGCTCACTCTGTTGTTATTTGGTACTCCTTTGACATCAGCTTGCCTCTTGACTATTCTGTCTCTGTTTTATACATTAAGCCCAGTCATCACAGAGAACGAGTAATAGGTTACTCTTTCCCTGTGCTGTCCTGGATTTGTGTAATAATCTCTATAATATCTTATAACATCTACTCTGTAAATATGCACTTCGTGACTGGGATATTGTTGCAGACATTTCACAAACTGACTTATGGTATCCTATGACATCTTCACATTTAATGTCTCTGAGTGCTTCAGTACAACCTACATTACTGCCAATGTTTGTCTATGGAGATTGCATGACTATGTGCAGGATTTTATGTCTGTTAGCAATAGCTGAGGCTGAAAAACCTTATCAACATATTTAGTATCCACATACCTTTGGCCATATACAAGGTTATTCACTAAAATGAGAATTTAAAGGATCACTATTGGGTCAGGAACACAAACATGTATTCCTGACCCTATTGTGTTAAAACCACCATTTAGCCCCCTGGGCCCCTCATGCCTCCATAAATATAGCAAAATCTTACTGTATTCAAGCCAGAAGCTGTAATTCTGCATGCTGTTTGCCTAAAAAAAAAAAAAAAACAAGCAGTCTGCTGACATCATCAGAAGCGGTAGCCTGATCCAATCACAGTGCTTCCCCATAGGATTGGCTGAGGAGGCAGATCAGGAACAGAGCCAGCATGATTCAAACACAGCCCTGGCCAATCAGCATCTCCTCACAGAGATGATTTGAATCAATGAATCTCTATGAGGAACATTCAGTGTCTGCATGCAGAGGGAAGAGTTACTGAATGTTTGGCTGCATTTTAGGCAGCCATGATCCAGGAAGGATCTCTAACAGCCATCTGAGGAGTGGCCAGTTAAGTTATCACTAGAGATGTCGCGAACCGTCCGCGAACTTCTCGCGAACGGTTCGCCACAGTCGTGGCGAACTCCGGTCAGCTGACACGTCCCGGCCAATCTCCAGCAGACCCTCCCTCCCAGACCCTCCTACTTCCTGGACAGCATCCATGTTGAAACATGGATGCTGTCCAGGAAATAGGAGGGTCTGGGAGGGAGGGTCTGCTGGAGATTGGCCAGGACCTGTGCTCTGTTTTGAAACATGGATGCTGTCTGCTGGAGATTGGCCGGGACCTGTGCTCTGTTTTGAAACATGGATGCTGTCCAGGAAGTAGGAGGGTCTGGGAGGGAGGGTCTGCTGGAGATTGGCCGGGACGTGTCAGCTGACCGGAGTTCGCCACGAACAGCTCGTGGCGAACCGTTCGCAAGAAGTTCGCGACATCTCTAGTTATCACTAGGCTGTAATGTAAACACTGCATTTTCTCTGAAAAGACAGTGTTTACAGCAAAAAGCCTTTAGGTAATAATTCTACTCACCAGAACAAATTCAATAAGCTGTAGTTGTTCTGGTGACTATAGTGTCTCTTTAAGGTAAATTCAAAGTGAATTTCAAATTTAAGGTCAAAATAGCTGAACTGGAAATATTCTCTAAGTAAATAATGCTTTCAGTTCTGCTTCTCTGGCCTTAAATTTGACAGTAGAATAAATGTTAAATAATCCTCAGGTCTTGTATAAAAACTCCACATTTATTGACTCATTGACAAACACAGCAACATTTTCATTTACGCAATGCCTTTCCCAAACCATTGCCCCTGCACCCTATTTTGATACTCCACTCAAACATTCCAAAAAGAAAAAAAAAAAAGAAAACTACTTTTACCTAGCAGTTTATTTTTTTTTCTCTAAGCTGGAGATGCTGAAATGTGATCCATTTGAAAATATTTGGGATCCGTTCATTTTTCAGTCATTGGAGAACACAGTGATCCTTAGAGAAACTCTGTCATACAAACTGAAATGAAAAAAGTCAGAAAAAAGTACCCGAATTTGCTAAAACAATTTTAGCAAACAGTTATTGTGTCCTTCACTAGGAACTGAAATGAACTCAGAAATTGGTCATTTTCTCCAAGATATATAACACAGGGTTATTCGAAAGATAGTAGCAGAACATAAAATTGGAAGTTGGAGCACAGAAGACAGAATGGCGTTCTCACCACCCATGCTGCAGACACATTAAGCATCAGCAGAGCACCAGTCAGATTAGACCTATTTATTTCATACAAGAGGAGGCGGTGAAGAATCAGCATTTGTCATTCTAAGCCTGTGGGAGCTGTTAACGCAGCTTACTCTGAGAAGGGTTTGCTTTCTTTTTTTTATGTATTTATTTGTAATCCACAATTGGAGGGGACTGTTATCAGTATATCGATAGAAGAGAGAGGGAAAGTCAAGCGCCCACACACATAAGGGCTGTAACATTTACGTAGGTAACATATATAACTAAATTATATAAAATATTAAAACGAGTAGTAGTCATAATATATATATATAAATATGATGAGCACAGATAATATACCTGTTGTCTTGCCCCTCTCATTCCAATGTAAATATGCTGTGGTCTACATAAGGAGACTGTTTATTTCAACAGACCAACCACATACCAATCTTGCAGTTAAAGGGACTCAAAACTGCCCAATGACAAAACAAAAAAATAATACTCTTTTGTAGATTATATCCACAATGAAGATATGTATGCAATTAATTATGCATTATTTTATTGCGGTATATCTAAAATAGATTGCAAAAGCTGCAGATCTCTTGTCTGCAGCCTTTACAAGCCCTCCCTTTCTTCCCCAGTTCACAATCTCCGCGGTTGTCAAATCACATAATTTTCACTGCAGCTCAATGAGAAAGTTTTGCAAGGCAGGTGCTCGGGGCAATTGCTGCCTCATGATTTTATTTCCACTGAGCTAAACAAACCAGGAAGTAACAGGATCGGTTGTCTGATTGACAGCCGGTGAGGTGTAACAAGGTTAATTTATAAAAGTGCCAATTTCTTCTAAAACCTGCACTTTTTGGAACATGAAAAAAAACAGGACAGGCTCTTTACATGTACAGCATGCCAACAAGCTTAGAGGTCTGGAGTGTCCCTTTAAACCAAGAGGAAACAAAAGAATGTGAAGTAATATCCAAATACAAGTGTAATTTAATTACAGAATATTGACACAGAGAAGTGCAAAGAAATGCATAAAACATATTTATTAGGACTACAAGCATTCTTAGTAAAATGATGACACACTTTGTCATGTAATGTGTAATTATTGAGTTTATCTGTTTGGTGCCACAGCACATGTGCATGCACCTGAGGCATTACGCTGTGTCAACGCCCATGAGGCAGAGGTAAGTATTTTACTTACCTCCACTGGACTATTTACCCCAGTAAATGCTGAAATTACATTTACTGGGTTGAAGAAATGAGGAACTGTCACTTCACTGGATCTTTGCACAATTTATATGTAGACTTGTTGAGTAATGAAAGCATAGCATTAAACAGAATGGACTGCCATTTTTATAGAATCATTACTGGACAATGCATGACTTGATGCAAAGGGTATCCAATTATGCAACAGTATAATTCTAGTACAATTTACTCTAGTGCAGGGGTAGGCAACCTTTTAGCAGTACAGTGCCAAAATAAGATTGTCAAGTCCCGTAGCGTGCCGGTCCTAGTTTTTTAAATTGAGGTCTGTATGTTGCCGTAGTCTGCTGGTTTTATTTATACTGCAGTTGTTTGTATTGTATTTGTGTGTATATGAGCTATTATAGTGTATATATTCATGAGTAGTTTGTGGTATTGTGTTTGATACCTATGAATGCCGGCTGTGTATGGAGGCTGCTTGTGGAATTGAGTTTGTGGGTGATATATCACATTGTGAGTTTGGTGGGGTGTGTATGTGTAGGGCTGCTTGGGGTATTGCATGTGAGAGGCTGCTTGTGGGGTTGTGTGCGTGTATTTTGTTTGTTAGTGGTGTTATATTTGTGCGGACTGTGTGTGTTTTTGTGTGAGCTGTTTGTATTATTAGTATGAGGGGATGTGGATGTCTTCCCTGGGGTCCAGTGGGGACCGTCATGGCCAGGTACAGGTCAAGGGCAGGAACTGTGATAGCTGCTGCAGGCTGCTCTAATCCAGTGTGGATTCCCATTTACAAGTGCTGGGAGGAAGTGGTCTGAGATCACTTCCTTTGCGTGCTGCAATGCATAAAATGAGGATTGTCATTCACCACCTTTTCACATTAGCAGATATCTGAAGTTCCACTGGGACTCATGATAGGCCATAGAGGCCTGTTTGGCTCTAGCAGCCTTGAGTGCCGTGCAAAGATACCTTGAGTGCCGTGCATGGCACACGTGCCATATATTGCCTACTCCTGCTCTAGTGTTTAGTGATTTCGTTTTAAATCTTCTTCAACCACTGCTATCTATGATTTGCCATAGATTAAAGGAGCACCTTAGGTTCAGGAACGCAAACCTATATTCCTTTTCCTATAGTGTTAAAAACACATGTAGAGTCCTTCTGCCCCCCCCCCCTCACCCCCCTTCTCCTCTTAAATAATAAAAAAAACTCACCCTATTTCCAGTACCATGCAGGCCTGCCAATGCTGGTCCCGCCCCCCATTCCGCCTCCTTGGCTGAGAGAATCAGAATTGGTGATTTCCACTAATCACAATGCTTTCCCATTGTCTGATGATCTAAGCCAAGAACATAGGGCGGGGGCATGGCCAAATGCCACCCTAGTCAATTGCATCTCCTTACAGAGATGCATAAAATGAATGCATCTCTATGAAAAGCGTTCAGCATCTCCATGCAAAGTTTACATTAAACAGCCTGCAGGGACTAAGCTGTAGTTGTTCTGTTGACTATAGTGTCCCTTTAAGGTATGTATTCGGATACTGCTAAATAAATATGGTTTGTCTGTTTGTTTGGTTTTCACATTTTTGTCAGTGCCTAGAGTCCACTAGATTTAGTAGATTATAGGCACTGAAAAAATGTGGAAAAAAACATACAATTTTTATTTAGCAGTATACTAATACAAACCTTATGAAAATGCATGGTATACTACATAAATGGTCATGAATCTGTCACTGATTTTTACTTCAAATCCTTTTATGAGTTTAGCTCCTAGAAATTTTAAAGGGAGGAATTACTGATTTTCATTAACCTGGGTGATTTTTTTATTAAAGTTCTTGTTTAATACATTTTAGAGTCACAGAATGACACTGCAAAAGCCATTAACAAGTCTTTAAAACTGCCAGCCGGGATGGCCAATCAGTATTAAAGGTCATATTTTCAGAAATTCCAAGTGCTTTGGAACTGAGGCTTCGACGAGCCACAAAATTATTCTCTTTCATGTGTACATACTGTACAAAGTTCATGTCATCACCAATCCCCAGGAACAAGATAATGAGAGGTGCTATTAGTACTATGTGGGATAATGACTGCAAGAAAATAGCATGCAGTGAGAGCTTTGAATAGTTTGCGACGTAACAAGAAACTGTAAAAGAGCATGCAAATGTAGAATTGAGCAAAACCTTATGAGAAGAGTTCCCATCAAAGAACAACTTTTTTGTTTTTGTTTATTTTTTATGTTAGGCAATACTCTTGGCACTTCTCATTGTGCTTTATTTTTCTATGGAAAATTATTTTCAAGTATTGCAAGATACTAACCATAGTAAATTTACCAAAATCCCTTTGAAGAAGCCCTTCTACTTGCAATGATGTTCATGTCATTTTCATGACTATATACTTTTGCCTGAAGTTCATCTCCATCATACACAAGGAAGATAAATACTATTCCCAGCACTAATCTTAAGTTTACATGACTCTAAAGTATATTGAAATATTCTAGCAGTAAAGAAAAGGAGAAGGTGATGGTATCAGACACTCTGCACATTTTTTGCACAATCTGCAACAACTTATATTAGTGCCCTGTATAGTACAGATTCCTGTTTTTTTTACTATACTTACTGTATATAACCATTGTGCGAACAACATATTTTGTCCTTATTAGATCCACATACATTTGCTATTTAGACTTCTGTACTTGACAACTTTCCATTTGTTCTCAAGTGCTAATATTTCAAAAACAGTATGGTAAAATTATAATTGAGTAGAAATTCTAATACTTTTTATCTCCCTATATTTATGTTATGGATGTTATTGTGTCCTAACTTGTGTTGTGCTTGCTGTGTGTCTTATGTTTCCGATAAATGGTTTCTTTATTTTTAATGAAAGCTATTTGATAGTAAAGTGGATAATACACATTGTGGGTGGAATGAAATGAGGAGTCCGTTTAATTTTCTTTTAAAGACATGGTAAAACCGTTATGTTTTATTTAGGCTCAGCACATTTAATCATTGTATTCACCAACAGCATTACAACAGGATAACACCAGACCCTAAAGCTTAGGAAGAGATTAGTTTCATCTGTGAAATATCCACTTATGGGACTGAATTAATCTCTTCATATTTGTTCCTTCCTGCTTCTCAAAATACCTGCACTAACATGAAAATAGACAGAAAACAGAGATGCTATTTTGTGATAATTTGCTTATCAGAGCACTACAAAATAAAATATAGCAGAAATAAAATGGACTTTAAGTCAATATAAAAAGCTCATGTGTGTCAAGTGGTAAGATAAAGTAAGTGGCAAGCAGTAAGGGCGAAATGCTTTTATTATTGATTCCTCGAATGACTGCATATTGTTTGTTTTCATAGTATCTGAATATAGAAAATGTACTATCACCCCAAGATCAAATACCATGTGCAGTACTTCACCACTGCTATTAGTCTCACCATAAACAAGATGTTATATGCACATTAAAATATAAACAAAATTACAAAACTACAGTAATCCAGTGCTAAGCCGTGTGCTTGTCTACTAAAGAAATTACCATCAGAGATGTTTTCTAATTTAACATTACTGTGAGTGATATGGATAAGTAAATGCTGCCACCTCAACAATATACTATCTATCTCAATTGCAAAAAGCAGAATGTTATGCATTTTAACTGCTGCGAAATCATATCTAATTACAGGCTTAGTATTCACAGAGCTATTGCCATGTCACATTATTATAGGCAACTGATATGGTGCACACATTAGCTGTAATAATCTGCAAGGCTCAGAGCCCACATTAAAATGTTTATGGTTATTCAGTTTTTTGCTGACAGTTGGTCCTCAAGGAGCTTTGAAGACAGGCATTAGCACATTCTGGGATGACCCAGTGGTTAAATATAGCACCATATCCATTCTATATTCTACTGCTAGGCGTGTGTTCCATTTAGTAAAAGCACACGTTTTCTGGAATAAATCCAGAAAATAAAATATTGTCCGTGTTAGACGAGGAAGCTATGACCTGCAATGCATTAGATATCAATCTATCACTCAAAAATATATTGTTAATTTATGTACATTGTGCTTATTTATTTATGAAACAATTCAACATTCTATTGCGCTATCAATTTGTAGTCTGCTGACCTTAGACTGCATGTGTTACATAAATTGCATTATTAGGTTTACTTTGAATTCCAAATTTGTAGCCTAAGGGTAATAAGTACTTGGTGCCTTGTTAAATTGAATTAGGTACTTAATATGCACAAAATGAATTAAATGCATTAAGTGGTATTTACTAATGACATCTCAGTCAACATACAGGAGAATGGATATTTTGTGCCGTCATGCTGGGTGCTTTTCCATTATTAGGACAACCTTAGTGTTTGTCACAATAAAAAAGTTAAAGGAAAACTTCAAATCACTAAAGCACATCAGATTCCTTTGTCTTCTTTTATAAATGCCAAAAAATGCTTCAATGTTTCTCTTTGATAAGCATTGTTGGCAAATCCTGGGCATTGCCTCACCTGCCTTATAATACTGTACTATGAGTGGGGCAAGGCTGACTTGGCAAGACAGTGTAACAGCTAGATTACAGGTAAATAACCAGCTTTAGGAGAATCGGGGTGGGACTATATCTAAAGTAAAAAAGCATACTCAAATACATTTCTTTCTACATTCGAGTGTTTCTTTAATACTTTAAGGAAATGTAGCTATGTATATGAATCCATAGAGTAGTAACTTATGTTAGACTGTGACATCACATATTGGAAATCTGAGAACAGCTAAAGTACTGATGACACCGATGTTTCACAATAGGTGTCATGTCATATATTGATCTGAGAGATTGAGTTAATCTGAGAAAGAATAGCCCCTGCCATAACCCCTATTTGGAGGGCAAATTAGGAATGCAGCTAGAGGTAGGCTTAATCCCTATTGTAATATTGCCAACATTTGTAAACATTCTACGCAGAGATATACAAAGACACACACTCAGATATATATATAGGCACTAACAGAGAAACATATAGTAAAAGACACACCCACATACGTACATACACACTGAGAATACACAGAAATAATTAAGGAAAACACATACTTCTAGCCACCTTGATATGGGCCATGGGGTGACTACACCACCAAAAGTTATGTGCTTGGAATGTGAGCAGATTCCAGTACTCATTGTAGCCGTGACAAGAACCCTCAAAATGCCAAAAAGGAAATATCCAGGCACTCAAGTGTTAAATCCGCAGGCAGATTTTAATGGAACGTTTCGACCTTCACAGAAGTCTTTGTCAAGCGGGATTGAGTGCGGTTCCTACAACAATCTCTGCAAGAACCCACAAAATGTGGCAGCAACTATGCTATTCCCAGCTTTGTTTCCACTCACAAATCTTGAGAGGGCAATCTTTAACCTCTCCCTGTCTCAATCTGCTTGATAGATTCCCATCTCCCCCCATCTGGAGTGCAGTGGGGTAGAGGATTCTGGGAAGGAGAATGTGGAAAGGGGCGTAGCATACACAGCATACTGAAGACATATCACGCTGTGATGTATAGAAGCCCTTGCCGCTGTAACAGCATTTCATTCATGAGCCCTTTAGCCAAGTGGCTGGACGGCATGAAATATTTTTAATATTTTTAATTGAGACATCTAAACACACTATGTGCCTTGTAAACTACCTTCCAAATGTATGACTGCATATTTTATGATACCCATATTGTGCTAAACACTATTTTATATGAATTTAAATTGTGCGTGTATAAATAGTATAAAAGGAAAAAAAGGAACCCATGCGATAATTAATGATTAATTATAGTCATAACTAATGAACAAAATTACATTTGTATACTTGTCTTTATAAAATATCAACGGCCAGTGTAAATATTAAACTACAGGATTTTGTTGTGTATTGATAATTTTGTTTAAACAAAAACAAAAGTAATTATGTTCCTATTTTATTTGCAGAGTCTTACATGATTATTATTTGTTTATAAACCCTTAACTTACATCATCAATGCATTTTAGTATTTATCGGGAATGGTGTTTCAACTACAATAGATTGAGAGGTTGATATTCATTTCCATCACAGAATCAGAACTGACACTATGCAAATTTAACATTTCTGGCTCTGACAGCTGGGAGCTCAGAAGCACATTATAAATTGATCCAGAGCAGGTTGTACCTAATTGAATCTAAACAATAATGTGCTTTTGTTTTGGGTTTTTTATGCAAATCCACATATTAGCCATCTCTACACATGAGTTTAATGTTTTGCTCTCTATAATACACCATCTTTCTGTCTAAATAGAAGTGATCAGCTGACTAAACCTAGCCTTTTCTCCACAATTGATCAGAACCCTTCAAAGCTGTCCTGCCTCTGCATTTTGCTTCGTCTGCATTAGTTTTGCAATAGTTTTGCCACTAGTGCATTTCTAGTAGGACAGATGGTCCTGGAATGTCCTTCTGGCAGCTGGAGGGTTAAGGTTGAGCATTCCTAATATGGAATATGATTCCCTATTCCCAAAGGAAAGGGGTGGACATTCCAGGACCATCTGTCTAACTAGAAATGTACTAGTGGCAAAACTATTGCAAAACGAATGCAGACGAAGCAAAATGCAGAGGCAGGACAGTTTTGAAGGGTTCTGCTCAATTGTGGAGAAAAAGTTAGGTTTAGTCAGGTGATCACTATAGCCATTGCTTTTGTCACATTCCACATTATTGGAGAGCATTGGCCAACGATGGTCAGATGTTGACCTGTATCTTAATGATTTGCTATAATTGTGCAAAAGCAGCAATCCAGCACCTTTAAATTTGTGACACTTCATAATAATTTAAATCAAATTTTAACAAAAGTTCTTTTTTCTCTTCACTTGTCCCCTTAGGATAAAACTTTGTTTCATCCTGTAAGCAACAGCTGCGTCGACTGCAACCCAGCTGAGAAAAGAATATTCATGAACAGATGTGACCCTCTCTCTGAAACACAGCAGTGGATATTTGAGCACATTAACATGACAATACTACAGAAATTCAACATTTATAATAACTCTTAGGAAACTGGTTACATCATTAACAATAAACTACAACTGAGTTACAAGAGTCATGATTTCAATTTCAACAAACTGGGAATTCTTGGTTTGAGGATAACTGCAAAAAATGCCACTTACAGGCACGTGCCACGAGATGTCTTCATATCCAGAGAATGCGGATGAAAATGAGAACTGGTGCAGTTGATGAGAACTTGAAACATAATTTCCTTGCTGGTCAAGGCCAATCTTAACCTTTGGAATAATACCCTGTGCCACCACAACGGAATGCATTTTTAAACTTACTCAGGAACCATCCTGCTGTAGTGTGTAGCTGGAAATTAATGGAGTATGTTCTTCCTTTCTTGATGGGGGGTCTGGGAATGGACTGCATGATTAACATGAGTCTTCAAAAGCACCACAAATATAGCCTCCTGACATATTCAAATAGGACATTTTGAGATGACGTTGATAAGCAATTAAATGTGGTATTACTTTTCTTAAATTAAGGGGTTAACAGGTTTAACTCTCCGGTTTCTGCAAATGCTTTTAGAAAACACTCCGATACCTCTCTGGCCACTGAATCTAAGGCTAGACATTGAATGAAGAACTTTTGGGTATAGCATGATATATAGACTGTATAATGGTGAATCATTTTATTTCTCCTTAATATCTGAAACATAAGCTGTTGTTTTTTTTGTTTGTTTTTTTTTTTTTTAACTAAAAGAGCTAGAATAAATCATTCTTGTTCCAATAAATGAGCCATTCTCTTCCGTGGTCATTAATATAGATCCAAGGACAATTCTAGGTAATTCTACAGCTGAGATATTTTTACTTTAATCCACTATAAAATAAAATGTCTACAATTGCAAGAAATAATAGGTGCATTAAATCATGGAAATATAAACAGACCTAACAGTAAAGGTAGCCAACAGATTGTTCTCCAACCTTTGCAGAATTACAACTCCTATAATCCTCATTTAACATTTTCCAACCTGCAAGTCTAGTTGTGTCTAGATCGATCTGTCCTTGCCAATATTAATGTAATTGCAGTAACTATAAAGTACAGAATGGTAACAAAGTGATACCCGAAAGGCAAACTTTAGTATAACAGAGTTAGTCAGAAATAAATCTCCAAAGCAGTTATATTCACATCTTGGCTATTTTAGCCTATATTTTGCCATCTTAATTTGAATTTACTGAAATTGGCTGTTCAGTAAATAATCTCCTAGGTGTTTGAAAAATGTCAAGCTGTACAATTTCACAGGTTCCAATTTAGAAATCATCTCCACGACTAGTGACTTACATGACTGCAGAGCAAGTGATGGCTTAATTCTTACTTCTGTTATATCACATGCAACATGTTTATTTTTGTATTATGTTGGATAATTGAGAAGTACTTTGCTCCAATATCACTTTTGTAAAACATTTGAGTCAGATCTGACTACCTAAATAAACCTACTGCTTTCTTAGCACAAATTAAATGTTAGTTACATTGCATCAGGTTTATTCACCAAACTATAGCAGATTGAAATACAAATTTTGGTATTTGGATTTGCTGCAGTTTGAAAATAAGAGAAATTGCCCCTAGGTGTACTAAAAAAATATATCAGATAGAAGCAAATTTTTAAAATTAAAAGTTAAGAAAATCATTTATTTCAGTATATTAACCAATACATCACAACTATCTCAGCATCATTTTTCTACTTCTCTACCTTGATACCCTACAGTCGGCCTTTTTTTATCGGTTCTGATTTTTATTACATTTATTTTCCTTGGTTTTTTCTTTATCTCTATCCCTGTGTTTGTTTCTCTAGCAGTATGAATAAAAGACATCAAATGTTAAAAAAGACATCTTCCAAACTGAATACAGCATGTTGAGTCCACTGACAAATTCTTTGGGAGCGTCTGTCATATTCTTTTTGATGCTGCAGCTATATTTTATAATTCTGGGAGGATGGTTTTTCCATTTCAGCTCTGATCCATGGTAAATTGTGTCACATTTGATAGGAATAGTATCTAGTCCAATCTTGTTACTGCTTAAAAAGTCTGCTGAAGAAGCAATCTGACTGCTTATTGTTGTTTATTTGATAAAAAGTCACCAATGAAAATAAAAAAAAATGTTACCAAGTCCACACAATGGTGAAAGGAAAAGCTACATCTCTATATTATTACGTTAAGACTATTGTTTGCATAAATTCACTTAAGAATTTCTCTCTGTTGACAAAGCTTTAAATAACAAGAAAAAAAGAGAACCATCATAATTTAAGTTAGTATACCACAAGGATTTGAACCCCATAAGACCAGTGACCGTCTATGCCTTTGATTCTGAATATTGCTTACTGGAGCAAAACAGGATAAGAAAGAACAGTGAAATACTTACAGCAGTGTTACAGGAGCATGCAGATTGTCCATAACACACAGCTAAAATAATCTAAATTATCTTTATTTGCAAAGACCCCTGTAGGTGACATGGCTGCTTAATGTGCAACACTCAGGGAAAGAAGTTCAAGGAACATATACTTACCTAAAGCTCTGCCCTGTAGGTGTCTCTCCTACCAACCATTTCCATCTCCTTGCCTTGACTGCTGACTAGGTGGAATGCGCCCAACCCGTTGCCCTAATAACACACATAAGACCTTGTTAAGTTGGGTAAGGGCAATGGCCACAACTTTATTGATTTTACATGCCAACAAGTCTTTACTGTGATTCACCAATAGACAGGTCTATCCCATCAAACCATGAGTCCAGAGCAGCCTGCCTCCGCCATCAGCTCCCAGCAGGCTACGACTCCCCAAGCCTCTTCAGCATCTTCTTCCACTTCTGCCTGCGCTGGCCAGGACTCCCGCCATGCTGTGACAAAACAAGAAAAAGAAACCAAGCACCAGAAACAGACCAACAATTCATATGTACACTAAATGTCTAGGGAGGGAGGGAGGGAGGGAGGGAAAGTCAGGATCCGTGCACTTTCTCAACACTGACTGGTAAGTCCCCTCCCCTAACTGTCCATATAACCTGCAGACCATTTTGTAACTTTGTATCCCTTTTTCCCCCACCCCTTAACTTGGCATCAGTCATGCCCCCCCTTCCTTGTCAGTCCAGGGAGGGTCTTTATCTAAAAGGAACTTGTCACCGTCATACTCTCGTGCATGTGTAACGGCAAATTATAGTGGTCTATGGAGGACTTTGCAAGGCCACAGGATCCTCCATAGGACTTATCACATAATGAACAAAAAGAAGCCTTTCCCTGGAGCTTGTATCAGCTGTGTTAACTGACAAAGCTTGAATGTGAAAGCTCTGCTTTTTGTCAAGTTTTCTAAAGTTTGGAATGTAATACAAGGCAAAGCAGTCCCTGCTGTGTCTTGTGATATCTCTTGATTGAGATGTAATTTCCATTAATCAACATGATACCTTTATAAAATGTGCAGAAGTGACTGTGCTCTTTTACTTGAAAATGAGAGAAATCTCAATGTATCCTTCCTGGTAAAATATTTTATAAATAAATGTACTCAACTCTTTCCATTAAAATCTCAGGCAAGTGAAAAAAAGTATTTTTATTTTGACTTTTATGGGGATGATAAAAAACACAATTGAAAACAAAACATACTATTTTGACTTTTATTATGGGGATGGTGAGAAATACAATTAAAAATCTGTAGTAGTCCACTAATGGATTGATGTGCGCTGGGCCGGCGCTTCCTATAGGCAGACTAGGCAGTGGCCTAGGGCGCTGTGTGAGAGGGGGTGCTTGCAGGGTCTGTAATACTGTCTAAATCCCACATGAGAGTATGCTGGCAATGTTCACTCACCGAGAACACAGAGACCCCCGCCTCCACCTGTGAAACAGCTGACGGTGCACTCCCCTCACTGTTCAGCCCTCCTTCTTGTATTTCAGATAAAAATGCTTTCAGCAGATAATAGGAGTTATGATTGTAACCCCGCCTCTTCCCACCCACAAACACTTAACTCCGCCCATCCCTCGATGAACCCCGCCTTTACCTACCCAAACATTCTAACTCTGCCCCCAGTCTGCCTCTTCCCCCTCCTCCCAAGTCCAGGAAGTTTGAAGAGGAGGGCAGTGGGAGGGCAAAGCCCCCTGTCCTGTGTCTGAGGAGAGACTGGAAGCATGACAAAGACTGGAAGCATGACAACAGAGGAGGCACCACAGCGCCTGACTGGGCTGTGTGTATGTGTGTGTGTGTAATAGGCAATGTCTGTGTGTGTGTGTGTGTGTATGTAATAGGCAATGTCTGGTTGTATTAAGCAGTGTCTGTGTGTGTGTGTGTATGTGTATGTATCAGGCAGTGTGTGTGTGTGTGTGTGTGTATGTAATAGGCAGTGTCTGTGTGCATTTGGCAGTGTCTCTGTGAGTGTATGTATCAGGCAGTGTGTGTGTGTAAGTGATGGGCAGTGCCCCACTCACCTTCCCAAAAGGTAGTTAGGCTGGGTGGGTAGGAAATGTTAATTATAATAATATTAATAATTTGTATGTATGTCTGTTAGTGTATGTGTGTGTATGTATGATAGTGTATGTGTGAGTATGTCTATATGTGTGTCTGTTAGTGTATGTGTGTCTGTTAGTGTGTGTGTGTATGTATGTCTGTTTGTGTGTGTATGTATGTCTGTTAGTGTATGTGTGTGTTTGTCAGTGTATGTATGTGTGTGTGTATGTCTGGTAGTGTATGAGTGTGTGTGCGTGTATGTATGTCTGTTAGTGTATGTGTGTGTGTGTATGTATGTCTGTTAGTGTATGTCAGTGTGTGTGTATGAGTGTATTTACGTCTGTTAGCGTATGTATGGGTCTGTGTATGAGTGTATGTCAAATCAGTGAGAGTCTGTTTGTCATTTAGTGTGTGTGTGACTATTAGTGTATGTTTGTGTGTCTCTCTGTCAATGAATGAGTGTGTGACTATTAGTGTATGTTTGTGTGTCTCTCTGTCAATGAATGAGTGTGTGTCAGTGAATGTGTGTGTCAAATCAGTGACGTTGGTGTGTTTGTCATTGAGTGTGTGTTACTGTGAGTGTGTATCTGCCAGTGTGTGTCAGTGAATGTGTGTCAGAGTGTGTGCTTAAAGGGACACTATAGGCACCCAGACAACTTCAGCTCTTTGAAGTTGTCTGGGTGCAGTGTCCCAGTCCCCTTAAACCTTCAAGTGTAATTATGTCAGTTTCTCAGAAACTGCAATAATTACCTTGAGGGGGAACGCTACCTCTAGTGGCTGTATACCAGACAGCCACTAGAGGGACTTTCAGGTGGTTAGGTGACCAAAAGTCACCTAACTGATGCTGGATGTCCTATTGCTGGCTAAATACCCATATGATTTTAACCCCTTCAGTGTCGAGTGGGGGAGGGAAGGACATGAGGGAGGGGGGCACTATAGGGAATTATAGTGCCAGGAAAACAGCTTTGTTTTTCTAACACTATAGTATTCCTTTAAAAGGAGCAGGAAAAGGTGGAGTTTAAAAAGGGCTCTTAATCAGAAAGAGGTGCAACCTTGACAGGAAGGGGTGGTAAATTTAGATTAGGGAGGTGCTGAGGTTTAGTCATGCCTAGGGCAGCACAAAATTAAAATACACCACTGTGTGAGTGTCTGAGTATGTGTGTGCATGTGTGTGCACCTGTCAGTGTGTGTGTGAATGCGTTTATATATGCATTTGAGTGTATTTTTTGGGGGGTGGGGTGGCTGGATCTTGGGTGAGTTCCCACACTTTTTTCCCCAGGACGTGTATGTAATTGGCAGTGTACCTGTGTGTTTGTATGTATGTATTATGCAGTGTGTGTTTATATGTATAAGGCAGTTTGCTAAGGGAGAGGAATACTACAGTATTTCAGCTTTCTGAAGTGCTTTATATGTCTGGAGTTTTTCATTTTCTTGACAGTTTATAAAAAGGCTGATTTCAATAGAAATCAGACCTTTTATAATTGTAGATTATACTAGCTTTAGTGTAACTATAATCTTAATTTTATTAATGACAGGAGGCGAATATTTGCTTAAGTCTCTCTTTACTAGAACTCCACGGCAGCACATTAACATAGAGATAAAAACACCAGAGACAAAAAAATCAGGAATCTATAAAAGGCTTCTCCCAACTATTTCCTCTTTCACACTGCGAAAAATAAAGTACATAAACAATACACCACAAATACAATAACAGGAGAAACAAACATAACATCACGATGAATGCCATACGAAATTGAAACCATGGAACCAGTGGGTGAAGCCTTGACCTTTATCCTGTAGAGTAGTCGGATCTAAGAACTGTAGCCAAACCATTAAACTGAAACGAGATAAACAGAGTCGAAAACACTGATTAGCGAATGAAATGTACTGAGAAAACATGAATCCCCATCGTAAATACTGACAGTATAATATCCCAGATAGTGAAAAAACCTGAATCCCCATCATGAAATATTGAAGGTACCATATCCCAGATAAACACCAAATCCCCCAGATAACCAACCTAGCCCAGGGGAATAAACAAGTCAGTCAAACAACAAGGGGAGGGAGAAACTGGGAGGGAAATATTCGCCTCCTGTCATTAATAAAATTAAGATTATAGTTACACTAAAGCTAGTATAATCTACAATTTTATAGCATGACAGGAGGTTTCATATTTGCTGTTTTAACGCTCGGACAGCAAAGACCAAAGAAACACAATCCGCTGTACCAACCTAAACTCTGCAAAGATAGCTCCTCGTAACCCGCAGGAAAGCATACGATGTCTTGGAGAAAAACGCCCGCCATGTCGGTACCTGAAGTCGCAGTTTTACGGACTGAAGTGAACCGAAAAAACCTATACGCCACGCCAATGCCAACCACAACCAAGCGGTACATGAAAGGCGAGAAAAAGGGAAGAACCATTTAAACAAACGGTGACATCGAACACCGCCTAAAGGTGTGTGCGCTACCAAAGTAAGAATATGACCCTCGGGTCCGACTAAGGCTGATAGACAACTAAGGTCCGAACCGCCGAACCCATCTGAAAGAACAACAAGGTATAATAACGGAAATAAATCCAGAATCAGTGAATGGGCAAAACCTGACAGAACCCACCATAGGAGCATGACAAATAATGCGTGTACCCCCTGGGGAGATGAATACCCATCCTCAGGAATCGTAAAGGGAATTCTAAGCAGAGCGAGGCCCGCCGACAACAGTCGTACGAGCTACCTAATCTAATTAATATGGCAGTCCCCGGTAATAAAGTGACCGAACAATACCCAAACCCTGTAAAAGCGGTAGCAAAAGGTCGATATTTCCCTGGTTGAAAACGAAATCCAGGGACTCGAACAAGGGAAAACGCAGGGAGCGTCTGACCTTTCGGTCTGGGAGGTACCTCGCAGGGGGTCCGGCAAGCCCGTCCAGGTAGACTGGATGAAGAGTCGCGTCCGGGTCCCAACGCGTGGAAAACGAGAAAGATTTCTTCAGATAGTTCTGGTATTCCTGAATGTCCTCAATTCCTCCCAACCTGCCAACCAGGTTGTATTGTCACCCAAATGACTGATGCACAAGATACCTATCTCACCAGGGAGAAAATAGAGGCCACCTTACCAGAACTGGGCCCCGCGGTCCCTAGAAGTTTCTTGAAGCGGAGGGCTGCTTTCCGGTGGCCGCAAAACGGCCGAAAAGTGAAGGGGGCAAAGCCATCCGGAAAAGGTAGAGGGAGGGAAAAAAGGAAACCCCCCCAAACCCGAGAAGAAAACGATCCCCAGACAGGGGGCCCAAAACAGGAAAATGCAAAAAAGTCATAAGAGAAAATACATCCCTACAGCAAAAAAGTAGGGACAGAAAAATACAATCTAAATAAATAAATCATAATGGCAGTAGGAAGGTAAACACATTCTAAACAAATAAATCCCTGCAGCCATAAGAATGTAGATGCAGAAAAACAGAGTAAATAAATCAATCAAGCAATCACTACAGCACTAAGCAGGTAGGTGTAGAAAATACAGTATAGCTAAATAAATAAATCACTAGAGCACTAAGCAGGTAGATGCAAAAATATCCTCTAAACAAAAATATCAATATAGTAATAAACATAGAAATACAGTCATACCACCCATATAAAACAGGAGGCAGTGGTACTCTGACCTGTACTGACTGCGGAGCAGCAAAGAAAGAGGAAATAGTTAGTTGGGAGAAGCCTTTTATAGATTCCTGATTTTTTTTGTCTCTGGTGTTTTTATCTCTATGTTAATGTGCTGCTGTGGAGTTCTAGTAATGAGAGACTTAAGCAAATATGAAGTCTCCTGTTACGGTACCTCCAGTAATAAATGTGCAAACCGCCTTTTAGTGAATGCTCCCCGTTCGCAATAATGTGGTCTGGTAGCGTATGCAGTATAACCATGCGAACCGCCAGCTAGGAACACTCCAAACTCCCGAACAGTACCTGTATGGCTCTTTCCCTTCACGAACTCCAAATCCACGAACTGACAATATTAGCCGAACGCCAATATCTTCCAAGCGGCAAATAATTCCAATAAGCAGTCTCTAGGTGCCGGTAATAAAATCCCCCCCAATAACGAGACCAAGCTCCGCTTTGAGGGTAAAACACGAACTGATTTACTGTGGGCTACCTGATTTACTGTGGGCTATTTATGCAGGTCTCCCACTTGGTGGACACTCCCCTAGGGGACCAAATGGGAGACTGGAATAACAGAAAGACATGGGGACATTTTGGACATACATCCCCACAATATTCCCAGCATGCATCACAGTTCCCTCCCCTCTGCTCAGGAGATAATTGGGAAGTAATTCAATTATCTCCCCGAGCAGAGGCAAATCGCCATTTTAAGTACAAGTCATAAAACACATAAAAATCCATAACTTTATAACTGCCGAACATATTGCATTCGTGTAACACATCCCCAGATAGCCTGGATCTGAGTGCATATTATTGGCGAATAGCACTCAGATCCCATTCGCATAGTTCAATCGCCATGGAGTCAAAGTCTATTACAGTTCTTCGGTATGCGATTGACTCCATGGAAAGGCTATCTGGGTTAAGTCCATTCGTGTTGTTGAATCTCCCGAACAGCCGGCATTCGTTTGCTTTTGTCGATTGAGAAGGTGAGGTCGACGGCTTCAGCGGTGTTCGGTTGAAAAAGTGTCCGTTTTCGGTTCCATGAAATAACCGTCGAACACCGCTGGTCTTTCGCATGGTTAAAATGGCCGCCGCCTCGTGGTCGACATACGAACGACGACCACCCGGTATTCGGTTTTAATTGAGAAGTGTCTGTGGTTAACCGCAACGTTCTAATTGGGATCAATAGGTTAACCAGCAGCACACTTCTCTTCTGGGTGGCCGTCCGTTCGGTAGTTCCGTTCGACAAAAAACAGACATTCCCTTAAACAAAAGCATACGAATGGGGGAATTCATGCAAACGGCAAAACAGACGAACACAGTACTTTTAGTCCAGACAAATGGGTCTGTCACATCTCCTGTCATGCTATAAAATTGGGGTAAAAACAACTTCCTGTCTGTCACACATCTAGGAAGGTTTTCTTCCACTTCCCTTAGCTCCATATAGCTAACAGAAGAGGTAGATGTGCTGTACCAGAGTGCACCTGTCTTCTCTCTTTCTCAATGAGCTGAACTAGAGAACATGGGAAAGCTGTGATTGAAAGTAGATAAATCCGTAGATACATATGTATTTAGTTGTTTTTATTTTTGGTGTTTATGCAGCGCCAACAAATTCTGCATGCGTCTCGATATTTTTAAGTTGACATTAACAACAATGAGACAAACTATTACAGATTTTCCCTGTAGGTTGATGAGAACCCTGCTCAAACAAGCTTACAATCTAGACAAGGTGGGGTATAAAAACAAGATAGATAGATAGATAGATAGATAGATAGATAGATAGATTTATATACAGGGCCGTCCTTATGGTTGTGCGAGGTGTGCGACCACACAGGGCACCATGGGAGCAGGGGGCGCCTCCATAATGAACAGAGGTAACTATGTGTGATTGTCTGCCTGTGTGTGTGACTGCCTGCCTGTGTGTGTCTATGTGACTATCTGCCTGTGTGTGTGACTGTCTGTCTGTGTGTGTGTTTGTGTGTGCATGCGTGACTTTCTGCCTGTGTGTGTGTGTGTGTGTATGCGTGACTGTCTGCCTGTGTGTGACTGTCTGCCTGTGTGTGTGTGTGTGTGTGACTGTCTGCCTGTGTGTGACTGTCTGCCTCTGTGTGTTTGTGTGGCTGTCTGCCTGTGTGTGTGTGTGTGTGTGTGGCTGTCTACCTCTGTGTGTGTGTGTGTGGCTGTCTGCCTGTGTGTGTGTGGCTGTCTGCCTGTGTATGTGTGGCTGCCTGCGTGCATGTGTGCGTGCATGCGTGCGTGCATGCGTGTGTGTGTGTTACTGTCTGCATGTAAGTATGTGTGACAGGATTTGACGGTGTAAATGTATAACTGTGTGCATCTGACTGTGGGACTGTGTGCACATAACTCTGCAAAAATATACACCTGCATTCACACATAAGCCTAAATGCATATTTTTATCTGAATTAAATACCCATCACACACAGCCAATAAACCCAGCACAAATATCACATACAACCAATACACGCATATCACACACAGTTAATACATCAATTACAAATATCACACACAGTCAACACATAGTATACATATCATACACAGTCAACACACCTATCACATACACAGACATATTATAGTATGATGTATTACATTGGAGCTCTGGTATTATAGTTATGGAGCTCGGTGATATGGAGCTCGGTGATACCCTAATAGACACATTACTTAGAGTTGTATTGTTGTGTAGTGTATGATTTTGTCACAGAGCTCGACATTACTGGGAGTTTTATTGTTGTGGAGCTCTGTGATAAATGGAGAAGTAGCGCATTACTGCAAATTTTTATTCCAAATAGGTCAAGATAAATAGGTATAATCCAGAGCTCCAGAGCAAAACCACTCACAGCATTATGTGACATACTTAGTATGCTCCTCTGTAATGTAGGGAGGCAGTCTGGCACCTCTGGCCTGCACTTCTGTTGGCTGCAGACTGTAAGTAGTGGTCTTCCTAGCTCAGGATAATCAGAGCGCTGCCGCAGATTGTCTCGCAAGACAGTTACGCATGGTCCGTACCCAGTGGAGGGGCAGACCAGATTCAGATCAGCATGCCCCTCTCCAAACTAGGTAAATACAGGAAAGGAGGAATTAATATTTATTTTTAAATCATTATTAATTTAATAAATACCCTATTCAATCACTACACTCTTATACACACACTCTATACATGGATGACAGAGGGATGGGGGACGCTGTGAAGATTTTTCGCACAGGGAGTCTAAAGGCCTAAGGCCGGCCCTGTTTATAAATACAAATATATATATGCTTACAGTGTGCTTTTGTTATTGTCCATATCCTTGGAAATAGAATGGTAATCATAAAAGTTGTAAAATGTTCTGCCTAAATTGATTTTCATTATCTCTGTTCTAAGTAGCATGGAGTACTGTGAGTAAAATATGACAGAGTAGATAATAAGATTTAATTATCAGGTAGCCGCGGTAACACTGGTTTAAGCTTTTTTAAAGGTAGCTGCAGTAACACTGGTTTAAGGTTTTGTTTTTTTAATGAATGCAAATAAATACTGATAAAGGAAAAGGAAATGTAGCAAATGCATCCTGAACATATATGACTCTCTAGGACTTTTGGATCAATTCTTCATAAACCAGTGGTAAGTATGACAAGGACATCGATGGCGAATCTTTGTCATGCATGCCACGGCTGGCATGATGAGCCCTCTCTGTGGGCACGTAGGCATAGGTCACCGGTAGGGTGCCCACGTGTCCCAGATCACCCGGGACAGTCTTGCATTTTGAGAGTCTGTCCCAGGTCCAGGGCACCCTCATTCCGGGACAATGTCTCGGAATGAACTGAGCTGCACCGCCGCTGCCGACGTTGCAGTGGCGGATCTGGACGTGGCAACAGGGCAATTGCCCCTCCCAAGAAATTAGTGCAGCTCCCATAGGGGAACTACCTCATCAGGAGCCCTTTCGGGTGCTGCAGACCTTTAGCAGACTGGGCCCCTTTAATGTTGCAGAGAGTGCTGGGAGGAAGTGACTGTTACTTCCTACCAGCATACAGACCGCGCGGGCTGACAGGACACTGAAGAAGCAACTGAGAGAGGAGGAGGAGGCAGGAGAGAGAGCTTTGCAGCTTCTCTTTCAGACTCCCATCATCAGCCAGCCCCAGGAATAAACCTCCCTACAAACAAAAGGGATGGGAGCAGAGGATGGTTAACAAATGTAAATTGCAATTTGTGTGTTTGCCCATGTGTATGTTTAGGTATGTGCATGTGTGTATCTGTGTGTGTCAGTGTATACATGTGAGTGTATGTGTATCTGTGAGTGTCTGTGTATCTGTGAGTATGTATGTGTCAGTGTGTGTGTATCTGTGAGTGTCAGTGTGTATATGTGAGTGTCTGTGCATCTGTGAGTGTCTGTGTATCTGTGAGTATGTGTGTGTGTGCCAGTGTCTGTGCATCTGTGAGTGTCTGTGCATCTGTGAGTATGTGTGTGTGTGCCAGTGTCTGTGTATCTGTGAGTGTCTGTGTATATGTGAGTGTCTGTGCATCTGTGAGTATTTGTCTGTTAGTGTGTGTGTCAGTGTGTGTATATGTGAGTGTCAGTGTATATATGTGAGTGTTTGTGTATCAGTGAGTATGTGTGTGTCTAAGTAGCCAGTTAATGTTCAACAAAAAAAGCAGTTTATATCATTGTTGTGTTCTTCTTTTAAAACAAAAGATGTTAATTAGTTCAGACAACTGTATGAGTTGTTTATTCTAAACTTAAACCTCAGTAGTCAGGTTTAATTGCCGTGTTTGCACTTTGAGGAAAAAGTTGGTTTGGGTACTTGGGCTCAAAAATGTTCGCCATCGCTGGACTAGGGCAACTAGGGCAGTCATAGGATTCTGGTGTAAATGCATCCTCTATATGTACATATGTAGCATAGTCTAATATCATCCCTCATTACTATGCCTATGTTAGCTATGGTAGTCTTTCAACTCACCTGTAGAGTTTTCCAAGTCAGTGTAAATAATTAGATCCAGAAACTAGTAAATGCCATTTTCACATAACTTTTAAGGCCAGTCTCTAATAAATCAAAAGGTAAGCATCTAAGGTCATAAATGGATAATGCCATTATTTGTGGTCAATTAAATAATGATTTATTACTATGGGTCCTATAGGCAGCATGTTTACCTGTATGAGGGCATCACTATTCTCCATTTTTTTTGTTTGTTTTTTTGTTTTCTGTTCAAATTGTTTTTATTAACAGTTTTTTATAGAACAATACAATATTGGAATAAAAGAGAAACTTAACCGGTATAATATGGGTAACAAGAAGGGAAGGGGTAAAAATCTAATCAAAATGGGTTGAAAAGAGGTGGGTTCCATCCTTATGTATCAACATTGGAAATTACAGTGTAGTGAAAATGTGGAACTGCACTCTGTCTCAAGTATTATGTAGCTGGGTACAACCAGGCCAGTCCCAGTACCAGGGACCAAGTACTCGATAGCAGATACAAGAAAGGCCATATAGGTTGAAACGTTGTGATGGAGTGGGTTCAATAAATTTGCCTTTTTGTACCTTGGAGTGTCTGGACCTTTCCTCTATCTGCTAGGTGTTTGAAGTCAAGATGTATTATACAGAGTACACTGAAGTACATAAAAAGAAAATTCAATAGTTACCATATAAATGGTATTACAGGGTGTGTGAGATTAATTATATCCGATATATATATATTTTATATATATATATATATATATATATATCATCCTCTCAAGTGTCCCAGTGAAACTGTAACATAGCATTGTTAGGAGATGGTTGCCTCAATGCCAATTCTTATCTTTTGTTTTCCAATACCAAAAGAAGCACTTCCTTTATGGATGGAACGGTTGGCGACTTCAAATAGCAGGGTGTGATTGACGTTGTTGAAACAAGGATGTGGCCTATCATGAACTTATCTATTCTATTAGTTGAATCAAGAAATCTCTTTAAAAATCCCAAGTCTGGTGTGACTGTGACAATGGGTGGATCTGCCATTTTTATTAAGGAATAGATACTCTTTCATAAATATTTGATTTCTCACATTACCACCATATGTGAGAGTGTCCTAAGGTCACTGCAGCCCCTCCAGCATCTATCCGAAAAATCTTTATTAATTTTGTGTAACCTTGAAGGGGCCAGGTGCATACAGTACAAGATCTTTTAAGAGATCAAAATAATAAAATAGTAAAATACTTGGTAAATTGGTATAAAAGTCCCACTTGACACGTTTCACCTATAGAAGGCTTCCTCAGAAGTGTGGAGGAAGCCTTGTATAGGTGAAGCCCTGTATTCTTTTCTGTTGTCATTAAAAGGTATATTTTTATCCTTTATTCATTTTTGGACTTCAACTTCTTTACCTCCTGGTTACCATCACATTCCCTGGTGGGGATTATACCACCTATGCTATACCAACTAGAGCAAGTTGTGCTCTAGCAAATGTGAGTACATAATTTTATACTTCATTTTAATTGTTTTGTCAGTATATATTGCACTATTGGATCTCTCTATGTCTCTCCACATATATTCTGCCTGAGACTACCAAGAAGCATACTGCTGCACATATCCTTACACGGGGATTGTTCCGTCCACATGTATAAACAGCTGAGCTCTGAGTTAGCTCTGGTAAATGTGAGTGTAACCATTTAGAAACACTCATACATATACCCATTATACTTACCTTACTACACTGTTATCTGTTTATGTTCTTTTATCTTTTTGAGGTCGATTGTATATTTATATCTACACAATAAGACCTGTGTACGTATACAATTTTTTTTTATTGCACTATCTAGGGCGCGGTTTCCTCTTTCTCTCTGTCTATACCATTTTATCACAAGGTTGGGAATTCTTGTATTGGTTACTGCTGCCCAATTTCATTCTTGAGCCTACCACTATAGTAAGCGCCTAATCTCTCTGTTTCCATATTATATTTTAATGCCTTTAGGTTGCAAGGTGAGATCTTGCATATTTAGTGTGAGCAGGGTTAAATCCCTGCTCACACCAGGGAGTCCCAGAGTTGCAAGCACTTCTTTAAATAGGCATTTAATGCCTTCAAAGAGCTTGCAGTGTGAGCAATTCCTGCTCACACTACTAACCCCAGATATCAATGGATACCTTGGGCTCCTGTTACTCAGCTGTGGCCCCAAACTGACTGATGAGCTCTATGCAGTGCTAGAAGTCAGCTCTGCATAGAGCCCTTTAAATGTATTGATTTACTGGCCTGCAGGTAGTTTTAGGAAGACCGTCCAGGGTCTGAATAGATCCTGACAGGGTCTCCCAGCCGGTCTCTGTATTATCGACTGGGAACATGGGCTCCATTCAGAATTGCACTATATGTAATTCTAAAAACATTCAGTAGATGGTGGCAACATACCACCAACATGCTACTATAATAAATAGTAAAATCCATTTCTAATATCAGCATTGATATTAGCAGTGGGCTACCTTAGGGTTAGGGTTGGAGTTAGTGGTGGGGTTAGGGTTATGGTTATGGTTAAATTTAGAAGTAAGAGTAGGGTAGGGTTAGAGTTAGTGTTAGGGCAGAGTTATAATTATCTGTGGGGTTAGGGTTAGGGTAAGGTAAGGGTTATGTCTGGGTATGGTTTTATGCTGTTTTAGGGCTAGCGATAGTGTAGGATTAAGATAAAGGGTAAGATTAGGTAAGAGTTAGTGCGAGCATTGGGTAAGGTATATGGTTGGTACAGTGTTAATGTGGGGGTCTCAGGATTACTAGTTGATCCAGCATGTAGAAATGTATCACACCTAGAACTAAAAGGTAATGTCTTACCGGGCCTTAGAATGGCCATACTTAACGTACCAAAGAATAGTCAGAATACTCGCCGAGGTCGGGGACACAGAATGAGACGCAACGATAAGGGAAAGCCAAAAGTCAGGGCTACCAGAACACAGGGAAGTCAAACGAAGCCAAAGTCAATAACCAGAAATAAACGCTCAGGAACACACTCTCGGACAACCACTAAGGAAAAACCACGACAGGGCAATGAGGAGAAGTAAAAATGCGTTTAAATAAGCCTTTTACAAATCAGATTGGCCGAAATCGGCCTTTGACCCCAGAACGTGCGTGCGTGTCTCCCGCGTGATGTCACAGGCACGCTGACGTCATCATTACCATGGGCAGACTTGGGGTTATAATTTGGCGTGGATCCGCAGCGCCCGGCATCCATCAACATGTTGCAGAAGTCAGATACACTAACGCATGGCCACTGAGCGCGGCTACCACAAGGTGAGGATGAATGTGTTACAGGCGGTTTGTAAAGAGTTAACTGTCAAACATGAATTTAGATCCTAGACATTAATGGCATTTAACGATCAGGACTGATATATGAATCGATTTTTAGTTATTTGTAATTAGTTGCACTGGATGTGTAAAAATTATTATAAGTAAAAATGCGAATAAAAAATACTTTTTTTCCCTGCACTTGTTTCCCTTTTCTAACACTTCATGTTTGTAGTGTTATGTTAGGTATACATATAAGATATTAAATGAAAACCATTTCTGTCCTTAAAAAAAGAAACATATAATACGTATGCGGCACTTGAAGACAAACCCTTTAATTACAGTGGAACAAGTCTTTTTTAGTTCCGTATGTGGACAATCGTCGCTGAGTTTAACGGGTTAATATATCTTCAAACACCAATTAATAAATCTATACAATTAGCAATTAAGAATATTGAATTCATGTATTAGTCAGCACTACCACTATAAGTTCAGTTTGTTCAGATGCAAAGCCATCAAAGAACTGCCAGAATTAATTCTTCTCCATTGAAATTCTATTCACTAGTGGGCATAAACTTGCAATGTCACAGTGAAAAAGATGCTCTTTTCAGAGGAAAATAGTCTAATGAAAAAAAACAACCAGAAACCATGATACAATTTGCCATTTAGTAAATGGAACTGAATAGCAAATATGATGCTTCCAGCTTTTTTTAAAGAAATCCCATTTCAGCAAAAAGCAGTCCTTTCTAATCCGAACAATCACTTCCTGCCTAGTATAGTCTGCTACTGCATGCACAGCAGACAATAAATTAACCCATAACTGCTGCAATGCATTGCTCTCCTGTGGGGAAAGAAATCCTAGTCTTGTGCATTTGGTTTCAAACAAATATGGATTTGTCAGAATTTGGGGAAATCTGAGATTTGTCCGAATTCCATAACTCCAAAATACTCTATGAACAAATCTCAAAACAAATTAACCCCCTAAGGATGGCGGGCGTGCTATGCTGTTCTTGATGAACTGGCGGAAAAGCATAGCACGGCAAACTGCATAGTACATCTCCACCATCCAGGGGATCATGGGGCATCCCAGGCGGTCCCCCTGCTGCCGATCTGGCCCTCCTGGGCCATGTGATCGTGAGGTCTTTGCGAGGGCCTCACGATCACAGGGACGGAATAGCTGTCCATAGCAGTGCCAGCAGAGGGAGTGCCTGGGATGACAGGTAGTCCCCCTGCTGCCTGTAGTAAAGTAAAATAAAGGTTAAAAACAGTGTAAAATAAAATAATACATACATATATATATATATATATTTGTGTAAGGGGCAAAATAGCCGTATATGGAGTAAGGATCCAGCATAAGCTTAGGATAGTGTAAAGGGAGCAAGTCGGTTGTGGTGTGCCGATACCGACGATACGGTAGGCCTGTAAATAAAGAGGGCCCACCAAGGAGTAAGAAAGTAAAGTAAATGGAAAGAAAAGAGAAAGTGTTGAAATGAGGAGTGGGTGGGAGGGTCATTCTGATGCTGACCTCAAGCGATATGAGTCAGGTAAGGGGTGTCCCTTATATAGGGGAGTGAATTAATTTAAGCCCCTCCCACAAATACAGGCAAAACTGCCTTAATACTTGTGTAAGGGGCAAAATAGCCGTATATGGAGTAAGGATCCAGCATAAGCTTAGGATAGTGTAAAGGGAGCAAGTCGGTTGTGGTGTGCCGATACCGACGATACGGTAGGCCTGTAAATAAAGAGGGCAAAAATGAATAATCAAAGATTTAATACAGTCAACAAATATATACAAATTAACCAGACATTTCCTTAAATGCATTACAGTATTTAATTCCTGAAAGGATTTTGAAGGTAGGAATCTAGGACCGAAAGTGGGCACCATTTGTTGTGGGTAGGATAGTATGTTATCTCTACTGTTGGTGCATGTTGACTCATTTCAGGATGTGGTAGAGCCAATAGGTAATGATATATGTGTTTACGTACGTGGGATCGTTGAAGACAATGATCTGTCTGAGTGGTGGTGATGGTAGTGGATTCTCTGGCCTGAGAAAGGCATAAAAGGCAATGTGCATGGCTGGTAATGGCCGACTTGGTAGTATAATTGAATGGTTGTAGATCTAATAGGTCCGATAAGGATGAACAGTTGGATGGCTATTGGTAATCTCTGAGAGGAACGTGGGGGAATGGATTCCTGAAAACCTCTGAGTATATTCTTTTCTGGTATGATAGCATGAAGTTTATGGTAGTTTTGGCCATAGGTTATCATGTGTTGTTGAATGCCTGTAAAATATATAATTAATGGTGTATGAGATAGTTTAAGTTTAAGGTGGCAAAAATAAGCAAAACTTAGGAGAAATTTTGTGACACAGGTTGAGCTATGTCGTGTTCCAATGAGATTCTTTAAGCCAGGTGAAAAGCTGTGTTATGCGTTCTACAAGTATGGGACGAAAGTGCTAGGTGGGATAGTGCATGCTATGCTGCATGAGTATGTCTAATCCATGATTTTGTCTCTGGAACGAAAGAGTGGACGTGACTGTATAGGCGGCTGTAGGAAGCGTATGATGAACATGCCTGGAATATACATGAGACAGTTGTCGGCAGAGATGTATACCCCCGTCTGGTACATGAAAGTGAAATGTGATAAGTGGCCAACCAAGTGAGTTCCCCAGAAACATCATGAACTTATGGATGAGTAGTGGCGTTTGTTGATGATATGATATGTGCTTAGTTGTCTGAGTAACAACGGATTGATGACCCTGACCATGATTTACCCCATGCCACAGCAGCTGCTACAATGGGGTAGATCTCCCAAAGGGGCTGAAGTGGTGGAAAAATTTCCAAACCTGGATGCCATGGCCAACAGCCCCAAAGCAATTGTTCCCGGTAGATCGCTGCCAAACCCGTGGTATACGCTGCGTCTGACCATCTGGTTGGAGAAGTGTCAGACAATCCTGGAAGGAACATGCTTTTACCATGCCAAGTGGTTAAGAAATCCCCCCCATGTGCAGGTCTGCTGTTGCTGAGGTGTCTAGGCACCTCCTCTGATCGTCATGTTGGAAGTGTGGAAAAAAGGGGAAAGTACTCTGGATGTGAAAGCGTGGTCTTGTGGTATGATTGGCATGGCAAAATTAAGGAACCTGGTAGGGATTGTAGTTCCTTGTAGTTGTAAGTACTAAGCAGGAGGTAGTGATTGATTTAGTTGAGAATGTTCCCTATTTGTCTTGTGGTAACTTGCGTGTATGGATGCCGACTCAAGTCATATGCCCAGTAATGTGATGATAGTGTCTGCGCCTTCTGTTTCTTATGGGGTACTGGGACGCCCAAGTGGTCAACCAGACTAAGCTGCCATGAGGCTTCTAGTGAAAAATATGCTTTCTTTGAGCAACAAGAAGTCTTCTAGATAGTGTATGACTGTAATGCCTCTGGATATGTTATCATAACCAGCACAGAGTATCTGCGAATATCGATAGTAGGTTAATCTGTAGCTCGAAAGTTGAGCAGGGAAAGGATTGCCCAATTTATGCCATGTAAGTGCCAGTGTGTAGGGTAGTTGGTAGCTGTTTACTGCATTGATGATATTGGTCTTACTTAACCAAGCTTTAACCCATGCTTGAGTGATAGCTGTAAAGGTAGATCAATGGTGTTGTATAGTAAGAAGGGAGTTGAGACTTGGGGTAGCGGAGGTGTGTGGTGCCAATAAGTCTATTGTTAGTCTTTGTTTAAGGGAAGATTCCTTGTGACAATACCAATGTGTGTGTTTGGTGTCATGCTGTAAATGGTGGAGATTGGAAGACCACTCTGCAAATCTTGGCTATGAGAGTGTTTCCAGCCAATGGTTTTGTTGTGCTGACTGTAATTGAGGGCATGCTATATTCCTTGAAGGTGTGTTTATGATACCTGTATGGGAGCCCTTTGAAGCTCCAGAGCTTTAGTAAATCTACTACAAGTCTGGAAGGGTGAAGAGTCAGTAGTGTTGAAAATGCATTGGTGTGTACAGATGGTGAGTACTTTATTTGTAAGTTGTATTGGGCCACATGGTTTGTCATGTGCCCTGAACCATTTGAACATATATGCAACAGTCTATATGCAATGCAACTACTCATATCAATCGTCTCTGGTAGTTCAGAGGTGCTGGTACCTGGAGCCTGAGAGTGCTCGTCCATTTGTTTGGGACAGAACCCCTTCTGTATGGGTACCTGCACAAATAAACATCTCTACATATTCCAAATACCAACCCATCCAAGAGATGGTCAGTTCCCGATTTACCTGGAATCCCTGAATCTGACCATCACAGATACATCATCATACATATATATGCCTTGCTTCCCCAATGTGCTGGGATCATACGTGCAGGGTTAACATCTTGTGTGTCATAAGAATTGATTGTACCAGGTAACAGAGTTTCGGTTGGTGCTGGTTGTACAGTAACGTGAGGCCCAGCCTTGTGAGGGCTGTGGTGACCAACTCGAGATTGCCAGTCTGTCATAAAATATTTTGGCTCATGAGTTTATGAGTGAGGCTAGCATAGCCTGGGTGTCACCTGAGTTGATGTAGCTGGCCTTCCCCTGCCTCCGTGTTGTCCGTTGATGTATGGAGGAGTTTGAATAACTCTGCTTTCCTTGCTGTAGCAGGGTAGGGGATTTGTCACCTCCTTAGGTCGGTGGTAATGTGTGGGATCGTCCAGGATCTGATTGCTGCAGGACTAGCAACATCTCTTCTGCTTGAAGGTGTATCAGTTCTAGCCGGGGTGCTAGGAAGAGGTGATTCTTCACCATCTTTTGGAAAAATACTTAAATAACAATAAAGATGCAAATATTTGTACCCAGGGTTCTTGTACTGGCTTGCTAGCTAAGCCGTAAGGCGAAACGATTAGGCTTGGTGTTTTTTGGTGACTGGTGAGGCCCTGCTAGTTGCCAAGTGGCTTGAGAGGCTCTATCTATGCTTGGCGCGAGGGGATTTTGTGTGGCCACCGAACATTGTGGCAGGATGTTGGCCTCTCGGTGACAGTAACCAGAAAATAGGAAGGGGAGTGACAGGTGAGGCCCTCTCTATGATACAATGCGAGGCGGCTAGCTCACGAGTGGCCCGAGGGGTGTATGCCTCCGAGTGTGAGGCGGGGTGTTGGCCTCGCTGGACCACTAACCGAAGCGTAATGCAGAGTTAAAAAGGGGTAATACCTATTGGGCCCTAGAACCCCAATTGCCTGTACACTATTACTATTCCAGGGAAGGTAAGAGATGGATAACTACGTGAGCAGGTGTATGTACCTGGTAGTATGGTATTGAACCTGACAATCCGTATAGGTTTTTTAGTAGTAACTGTAACCTGAATGGATAAAACCGTATGGCATAAGGAAATATGGCATAGACCAAGCTTATCTTAATACGTACAGTATATGTGAAAAGTAAAGTGACGTGATGTGTAAATATTAAACATCGTAGCCATACTGGTTAAATATGTATCAATCTTAACCCATTAAGTGCCGTATGTACAAGTGAAAATGTGGTCTGTCCCCACCTTGTATGTTGTATGTTCCCTTGCTAGGGGAAAGTCTGTTTCATGAGCAGCGTGCTGTGAAAAATGTATGTGAACTATATTACCAGTTACGTATATACAGACGCGTCTGCTACTGTGTAATAATATATGTATTTATACCTGATGTTGATATAGTGCTTGCTATGTGAATTGTTGTATGTCTTATTGAATGGTAGGGGTCAGTGAACATGGTGTTGCAAAATGCAAGTGCACTGGAGATCTGCCGAGTGCCCTATAGGTGGCAGTGTAGTTGGATACTGATTGGTATGTGAAATGTTGTTTGTCTGTTGACCTATAGGTGTCAGTGTTTTGGTGTTTGTAAAACCCCATGAAAATTGTCAATGTACTTGACAGACCTGTAGGTGGCAGTGTTGATAGAACCACTGTTGGTCTTGATGTGAAATGTAAATTATTATGAATTAAACCTGAATTTGAGCCCGTGCTGGAGTTTCATTTATGGTTTATGGTTATGTTTAACCCCGTAAGGACCAAACTTCTGGAATAAAAGGGAATCATGACACGTCACACATGTCTTGTGTCCTTAAGGGGTTAAAACAATCTTATGTGTAATTTATATTGGCTGGTAAATTGTATATGACATGTGAAGACAGTTTTGCTGTTGACCAGTAGGGGTCATAAATGCTGATTGTATGGTAAAAATACCCTTTAACCCCTTAAGGACCAAACTTCTGGAATAAAAGGGAATCATGACATGACACACATGTCATGTGTCCCTAAGGGGTTAATCCTACCGTATGACAGATAGGAGTCAGTATAAAAGCAAAAATGCTGTAGTTAGTTTGTTTGCTTATGAAGTGAAATAAAGTCTGAGAAGACTGTAGTATACCGATTGACCGGTAGGGGTCAGCATGTAGGCGAAAATGCCGTGGTTCGTTGGTTTGTACATGAAATGCAATAATGTCTGAGAAGCCTGTAGTACACCGAATGACTGATAGGGGTCAGTATGTAGGTGAAAAATGCAGTGGTTTATTGTTTTGTACATGAAAAGCAATAATGTCTAAGAAGCCTGTAGTACACCGAATGACTGATAGGGGTCAGTGTGTAGGTGAAAAATTAAGTGGTTTGTTGGTTTGTACCTGAAATGCAATAATGTCGGAGAAGCCTGTAGTACACAGAATGACCGGTAGGGGTCAGTGTGTAGGCGCAAATGCAGTGGTTCGTTGATTTGTACATGAAATGCGATAATGTCTAAGAAGCCTGTAGTCCACCGAAAGACCAGTAGGGGTCAGTGTGTAGGTGTAAATGCAGTGGTTTATTGATTTGTACATGAAAATGCAAACAACGCCTAAGAAGCCTGTAGTACACCGAATGACCAATAGGGGTCAGTGTGTAGGTGAAAAATGCGGTGGTTCGTTGGTTTGTACATGAAATGCAATAATGTCTGAGAAGCCTGTAGTACACCGAATGACCGGTAGGGGTCAGTGTGTAGGCAAAGATGCAGTGGTTCGTTGGTTTGTACATGAAATGCGATAATGTCTAAGAAGTCTGTAGTACACCCAAAGACCAGTAGGGGGTTTAAACGAATGATATGCATGAACATGCAATGGTTTTAGAAGAGACTTAGACAAAATGCAGCAGTAAAGTGAGGACCTGACCCTTGCATGGTGCCGTGGGACTGATGCCTGGCGTAATGGGTAGGTCAACTTACGGTTTGTGAGTCACTTGGACACCATCCAAAGCGATAGATTGAAGAAAGAAGGTGGTAGGCCGGAAAAGCCTGTGGCTGGATTCCTGACACAGCTCAGCTTAGAAAACCTCATGGAGTAATCAGGTAAAATGGCGTCTGGATGACCCGGAAGTGGAAATCATTCTGATGCTGACCTCAAACGATATGAGTCAGGTAAGGGGTGTCCCTTATATCGGGGAGTGAATTAATTTAAGCCCCTCCCACAAATACAGGCAAAACTGCCTTAATACATATATATATATATATGAAAATTTACTCATACTTACCGTAATTTTCTTTTCCTGGTCATAGGCCATGGCAGCACAACAATGGGTAACTCCTCCCCATCCCTAATTAGACAGGAACTAATTAAAATAAGGGTATAAGTACCCCCTTCTAACCCACCTACCCTCAGTCTTGTATTCCAGCAAAATCCCTGGGCGGGATCTTTGTGCTGCCATGGCCTATGACCAGGAAAAGAAAATTACGGTAAGTATGAATACATTTTCCTCTTTCCTGGCCATATCCATGGCAGCACAACAATGGGTAATACCCAAGCACAACCAAGGGAGGGAAAAAAAAAATACATGGACTCAAAATATTTTGTAATGCAAGTGTATTAGCACATCTAGAAGTGAAATCATACAAAAGGAGAGACATTAGTTGGATGCTGAAAGGACACTTTTACCAAACTTGTTCTGTTGACCCGCTCTGACATCTAATTAATAATGTCGAATAAAGGTGTTCACCGAATATCATGTAGTTGCTCTGCAGATAAGTTCTGGAGAGACTCTCGCTGCGGCTGCCCAAGAGGAGGAAAGGGACCTGGTCGAGTGAGCCTTTAGGCCGCTAGGTACAGGAACCCCACTGGCACGGTAAGCCTGAATGATAGCGGAGACAATCCATCTGTTCACGGCCTCTTTAGAAGCTTGGCGACCTCTCCTGGCCCCATTCGGGATGATGAGTAGCTGATCCGAAGAACGTCAGCCAAGAGATCTGTCAATATAGATTCTTAAACATCTTACCAAATCCAGTGTAGAAGAACCTCCTTCTGGGGAATGTTCTTCTTGTGTCAGGGCTGGAAGCACTATGTCTTCATTCACATGAAAGGCTGTTGTTACCTTAGGGCGAAATTCAGGGATGGTTCTTAGAATCACCCTGTCTCTGTGAAACACCATGAAAGGCTCTTTGACTGATAAGGCACTGAGCTCCGAAACCCTTCTCCCTGTTGCTAACGCCACCAGCAAAACTGTCTTGATGGTAAGAAGATGAGGAGTGATGGACTCCAAGGGTTTGAAGGGAGCTGACTTCATGGCTTGCAATAAAATGGGTAGATCCCATGGGGGAGCAAATGGCTTGATCAGAGGTTTAATCTTGAGTACTGCAGAGAGAAACCTGGATACATCCGGATTAAAGGCCCATTTGTGGTCAGCGAGAGCTGAAAGAGTGGAGACATGTACCTTTAAGGTGTTGTAGCTCAAACCCTTATCCAGACCTGTTTGTAGAAACTCCAAGATGTCTTTAATAGCAGGATGCTGTATGTTAACCTGCTTAGTAGAGGCCCTGGAAGAAAATTGAAGGTAGAAGGGGGTATATCCATAATGCTTATGCCTTGCCCATACCTGCTACCCCTAGGGTCACTGCAGTCAGTAGGGTATTGGCTCCTTATGCTTGCTACCCCTAGGGTCACTGCAAGCTTCCCCCGGTCACTGGGGGGTTCTCCAGGGGGACACCTTTGCACATGGCCATTAACTGGAGCTTCCCAAGGAAGAGAGGCTTAACTCCCCTGGGGCTAAGGGTAAAGACCCTTAAAGTAAGCCATTTAAAAAAAAAAATAGTTCTCAGTCTGAAAAGACTAATCTGTCCTAGGGATAGGAAAGGAACAAAAAGACTGAGGATAGGAGGGGAAGGAGGGGGTACTTATACCCTTATTTTAATTAGTTCTTGTCTAATTAGGGGTGGGGAGGAGCTACCCATTGTTGTGCTGCCATGGATATGGCCAGGAATATATATATATATATATATGATCTAAGTATATAAATATGCACTTACACATACATACACATACACTAAGTGTATTTTAATATATATATATATATATATATATATATAATTATATATCTATATTAATATCAAAATACTCTTAGAATGATATTAAATATATATATATAAAATTATAATTATATATATAATATATAAATACGTTAAAAATGTAAAATAAATAAATAATTAATACACATATATATATGTAAAAAAAAATGTAAGAAATTAAGATGTTATTTTTTTTAGTTCTGCATGACATTTTAACTGTGAATGTCATAATACTGTTTGCTTTTACTGCAATAAAATACACATATTTGTATTCAGCGATAGCTCACGTGTAAAACAGTACCCCCTATGTACAGGTTATATGGTGTTTTGGGAAGTTACAGGGTCAAATATAGCATGTTCCATTTTTCAGTTTTTTCACATTGAAATTTGTCATATTGGTTACGTTGCCTTTGAGACCGTGTGGTAGACGAGGAATGAGAATTACCCCCATGATGGCATACCATTTGCAATAGTAGACAACCCAAGGTATTGCAAATGGGGTAAGTTCAGTGTTTTTTAGTAGCCACTTAGTCACAAACACTGGCCAAAGTTAGCGTTAATATTTGTTTGTATGTGAAAAAAGGAAAAAAACGAATTTGAACACCATTTTGGCCAGTGTTTGGCCTGGGTGGGTTATTAGAGGAACGGCAGTTTGCCCTTTACTCTTCTAGTCCGCTAGGGTTCTTTTTTCTCTATAATTAATTTGGGGTTTATGACCTCTACTACCCACATAGTCCTTCTGTGTTGCGGACTTTGGAGTCAAGTTGTCATGACTCTTAAGTCTGCATCTTTTTGTCTTATTCTGATATCAAAATACAATTTGAATGAAATTACACACACATATATATATATGTTAGGGGTCTTTTCAGATTAGTCATTCGGATGAACCAAATACATTTGCTGTGCACAAATCTAATAAACCCTAACAGTAAACTAAATTAAGAGTTTAAAGAACACTCCAGTGGAAAGATTTTTTTTAACAACTTAGTAGTTACACTAATCAGCCACAGCATTAATACCACCTGTCTAATATCGTGTAGGTCTCCCTCGTGCCGCCAAAACTGCTCTGATGTGTTAAAGCATGGACTCCATCATTGACTCCCTCAGACCTCTGAATGTGTTTTGTGGTGTTTGACACCAAGACATAAGCAGCAGATTCCTTAAGTCCTCCAAGTTGTGAGGTGGTTCTCCAAGTTGTGAGGTGGTTCTCTATGGTTCACATTTGTTGTTCGAGCACATCCCACAGATGATCGATTAAATTGAGATCTGGGAATTTGGAGGTGAAGGCAACAATTTGAACTTTTTGTCATGTTCCTCAAACCATTCCTGAACAATTTTTGCAGTGTGGCAGCTTGCATTATCCTGATGAAAAAGGCCACTCCCTTCAGGGAACACCATTCCCATGAAGTAATGTATGTGGTCTACAACAATCTCTAGGTAGGTGGTGTGTGTCAAAGTTACATCCACATAAATGCCAGAATCCAACGTTTCCCACCAGAACATTGTCCAGAACATAAAACTGCCTCTACCAGCCTAACTACCTCCCATATTGCAACCTGCTGCCATCTCTTCTCCTGGTAAATGGTTCACACACACAGCCATCCACCTGATCTAAAAGAGAACTTTTTTCTGTTGTTCCATGGTCCAGGTCTGGCATTCAAGTCCCTGTTGAAGGCACTTTCGGTGGTGGACAAGGGTCATCATGGGCACTATGACCGCACTATGCAACTACGATACACTTTGTGTTCTGACACCTTGCTATCATGGCTAACATTACAATTTTCAAAACTTTGAGCTGCAATGGGTCTTCTGTGTATTTCAACCAGAAGGGTTTGCCTTCACTCCTCAAGTGCCTTGGGCACCTAATGGGACTCTCATGTCGGTTCACCAGTTGTCCTTCCTTGCACCTCTTTAGGTAGGTACTAGCCACTGTACACCCTACAAGACTTTTTGGAGATGCCCTGACCCAATCGTCTAGCCATTACTATTTAGCCTTTGCAAACTCACTGAGATCTTTTTGCTTGCCCATATTTCCTGATTCCAACACATGAAATTCTCTTGCTGCCTAATATGTCCCACTCCTTGACAGGTGCCAATGTAACAATATATTCAATATTATTCTAAAGGCTGTATGCAAAGCTGCAGATATCCTCCTTTTTCCTAGCACCTCCTGTGGCTGTTCAATGACTGTTTTTTCAATGTATCTCAATAAGAAGTCTTTGTATGACAGGTGCTCTGGACAATTGCATGACTCTTGCATTTAGCTCCACTAAGATAAACTACTAGGAAGTATCAGGACCAGCTGTCTGATTGACACCCAGGGGGTGTTACAAGCTTAATTCATAAATGTGGCAATTTTTATTCATATCTTTGCACTTTTTGTAAGATGAGATAAGAGAACATCCTGTTCACGCAAGCTAGCTAGAGAGTGTGACCCAAAAGAAATTTTCAGGAGTCCATGGGATTTGACTCTTCACTGAAAGCCAGTGAACAGAAGCCCAGAGAATTGATGGAGGGGGGCTCTGTAATCCAAGGGAAAGGTAAATACACTGACCAATTGAAGAGTGGTAACCACTGTACTTTTTCCAGTCTGGGCAATTTCTAAGACAGGGGCCAAAGAGTTCAGAAGCCTAATTACCTAATAAATGTGTCAGATTAAATATAAAAAGCTTGAGATGCTTACTATGTACGTTCACTAGATCTATTAATGTTTGGCCAGGGGTCCTCATGCATAATATTACTCAGCCTTTACCAAGTCACAGATAAGTAAAGAATCAAGTTCAACTGTAGAATTAACCCATATCATGATTGAAGTGGAAAAATCAATTAAAGTATTGATTATTTCTTTGTGTATCTGCCCCTGGCCAAATCAATGAAACAATGCGCGCACGCTCCCTGAAGTAATTCACACCAGACACAGGTTCTAGGTTGTTGAATAACTTGAGGAAAGTTTATTCAGAGGGGACGGCAAGTCCCTTTTAAAGCAAAATTACATCATAAGCATTGTCAGAGATAACATGGAATAATACATCAATAATTGGTTAGGTGTTAAGTGGTTGCTTCAATGCTCTGCCTACTGTAGGTGATGTCACCGGGGCCATGAGGGTCTCCCACGGTTTCCCGGCGCCATCTTGGTGCACGAGGTAGTTAGTCGATGTTAGGAAGGAGAAAGGGAAGGGGGGGGGGGGTAAAGGAGCTAGAAGCTTCCAGCAGCCATCTTAATTATAACGTGTGTGCTTAGCTATATATATATATATATATCGTGGAATGAGTAAATAGACATTTTTCACTAACTAGGAAATATGTGTAGACCTTATTTCCACAACAGTCCCCCCTAAAATGGCTATTTACCATAACAACTGCTACTGTCCCTAATATGTCCCTAGTTGCCTGCAACCTATCTGCCTTAACTAGCATCGAACACTTCACTCCGCGGGTAACCCGCAGTGGCTAGTCCACTACATCTCCACACGTGAGACTCGCCAGTTAAGACAGACGCTTTCCCTATACTGTCCCTACAGGAAAGCAGTTGTTTGTTTGAACTGATGTGATTGAAGGGGTGTATGTGGAGTATCATCTTCGAGGTCTGTGATGTCTTGGTGTATGAAAGTAGGGGTCACGTCATCTATAGTCTTGTCTACCGCTTTCTGTAGATACTTCTGTATGCAGGGGAATATGCAACAGGTCAGAAATAAGAAAATGACGATCATTATGAGAACAGCTGTCCCCACCTGGAAGAGGGTCCTTTGCCAACCATTCATCCATCCAAACCATCTGTCCCAAGTGTCGATGACTCCTGAATTTTTCTTTAGCTCGTCTGCAAGACTATCTAGCTTCTCTATGGCCATAGTCACCTTACCATTGGGCCCAGTGTTGTCTGGAATGTATGTGCAGCATGTCATGGTCTCAGGGAGGATTTTACATACACCCCCTTTCTCAGCTAAAATCATATCTAGGGCCATTCTGTTCTGAAATGTCATTTGGGTAGTGGCTTGTAATTGCTCTGCCAGGCCCTGTAGGGCATCCCTAGTGTAGTTGACAAAACGCTGTTGATTATAGTAAATGTAGTTAATCCAATTGACATTTTTGTTAGCAGTTATCATTGGAATTAGGGACTCAAATCCTGCAGCCACTTCATCTCTTGCTTTGAATTCGTTAGGCACCCCCCTTGGCACACCTATGGCATCAATATACACATGGGGGTCGAAACTCCCTCGAATAGGAGTCTCTCGTTTGGTTCTAGAGTGTACATGTGTGAGGTTTAACGTGTTATGGTCACCATCTGGAATGATATGGATAGGCATTATGACTTTAGTTAGGGCACACTCCCCCCACCATTGCCCAATTAATTGGGACCTCAATTGTTTATCCCCACATAACCAATAGATATCACCGATTGTCTTTGTGTGGTTCATTAGCAGTGATACGGGTGGATTATGGTAAGTTGAGCAATATCCTGATGGGAATTTGCCCAGATACAAACCGGTGTTTTTAGATATTGTATAACATGTGTAATTACCTGGGTAGATGGTGACTCCATCAGGTGGTTTTACATGTCCGTGAGTGATCGGGTAAATTCTCTTCCACGATTCACATGTCGAGGAGTTGGTGACGGACTGTGTGTAAAGGCTCAGAACACATGATTCTACTTCAGGAGGCAGATTCAGAGGAACTGTGCCCAGATGGGGCCTGGCTCCTCCACACACGTAACAATTGGTCTTATTGTGTGAGTTGGCATTATACCTCATCCATTCTAGCCACAAATTAGTGTCTGAAAAACCAGTTTCCACTGCCATAGTGTCTTCAAAGGTGGGGTTGGCTATAGCTACCATGTCATGTAAGGTCTTAATATGTGGTTTTAATGGGTTAACGATCATGTGAGTGGTCCCTACCCAGTTTGGGGAGGTGAGCATGTCTTGTAGGTAGAATGTCCCCAGTGCATTGTGTGAGCCACCTCCCTTCCAGTACATCCCCATCACATATTCCCCTGCGTCCCTTGGACTAGGGTGTTCTATATTCAAGGTAAGTTTAATGGGAGTTGACCCTGTGGGTTTACTAAGAGTCATTCTAGAAAGTAGGGGCTTCCCGTCTTTGTCAAGTCTGTCCAGTGCAACCTGAGGTCTGTAGCCCCATGGTCTACCTGTATTCCACCCGGCAGCTTTCCATGAACTACAGTGGTGTCCCCAAGCTCCTCCAGTCACACAAATGTATGGGTCCTTTTTGTTAGGTATGTCCTTGTATATGGCTGCATGTTGTGTCTGTGGGAATGTACAGGTAACTATGTCACAGTAATCAAAGGTGTATGTAGCTACATCAGTATCAGAAGAATTGTACCAGAAAGTGTAAACATGATTATCTTTGGTTATGGCCACTTGTTGGGCCCAGGCAAAATGCAACAATATAAGAAAACACAAGACACATAATAAATTCATGTTTCAACAAGATCAGCTTCTTCTGGAGCAGGCACTTTTTTGCAATGTGAAGCGTGTATCCAGGAACTTTTTCCAGCTAGTTTAACTGACGTTGCTGTAATCAGGAGCACTTGGTAAGGACCATCAAATCTTGGTTCTAGGGTGTGTTTCCTGAGGAACTTCTTAACCATAACCCAATCACCCGGAAGCAGCTTGTGTGTACCTGTATTCGACTCAGGATCTGGAATAGAAGAAAACACTTGGGCATGTATCTTGGTCAAGGCATGTGAAAGGGCAGTCACATAGTCTACCATAGCGTCTGACTGAATCTGAAGCTGTTGGGGAAAGTAGCAACCTAACCTGGGTGCTGTACCAAACAAAATCTCATAAGGTGACAAACTGTATTTTCCTCTGGGAGTGTACCTTACACTGAATAACGCTAGTGGGAGACTCTCAGGCCAGGGCATGTTAGTTTCTTGTGACATTTTAAGCATTCTGGCTTTCAAAGTGCCATTCATGCGCTCTACCTTACCACTACTCTGTGGGTGATATGGTGTGTGGAATGCAAGGGTCACCCCCAGTGCTGACCAGACTTCCCGTGTTAGCGAGGCAGTGAAGGAGGTCCCTTGGTCACTTTCAATTACTTCTGGAACCCCGTAGCGGCAAACAATTTCTGTCAAAAGGTACTTGGCTGTAGTCCTCGCGGTGAGATTAGTCACTGGGAAGGCCTCTGGCCATCCTGAAAACATGTCCACTATAACCAGTGCATATTCATGACGTCCGCTCTTTGGCATTTGAATATGGTCAATCTGAATCCTCTGGAAGGGGTATTGTGGCTTGGCTAGATGGTTAGGTGCAGTCTTTATGACCTTTCCAGGATTGCACTTAGCACATATAGTACAAGATTTGCAGTAATTCTGTGTTAAGGTAGTGATGCCTGGTGCTTCAAAATACTTGTCAATCAGTGAGTTCATCAGGAGCTTTGATAGGTGGGCTGGCCCATGGGCCCATTGGACCACCGCTGGGTACATACTTCTAGGTAGACAAAACTTGAGATTAATGGTGTAAACTTCATCACGGAGTATTGCTCCTTTGTTCTTCCAACTTTGCTTCTCCTGAGGAGTGGCAGCAGCTTGTTGTTCCTTCAGCAGCCTGAGATCTGTAGGCAATGTTTGCATAGTGTAAATGGGTAATGTATCTGTGGCCACTCTTCTGTCCACTTCCCATCCTTGTCATGCTGCCTCTTTGGCTGCTTGATCAGCTAGGTTGTTGCCACGTGCTTCTTCTGTGTCTAATCTTCCATGAGCTTTTACTTTCAATACTGCCACTTCTGCTGGGAGTTCCAATGCGTCCATCAGTTCTGCAATGGCTGCCCCATGTTTTACTGGAGTACCGGTGGCTGTAAGAAATCCTCTGGTCTTCCAGATTAAGCCAAAATCGTGTGCCACTCCCAGGGCATATCTTGAATCCGTATAAATGTTGACACGTAGGCCTTCGGACAGTTTGCAGGCTACAGTCAAGGCTGTTAATTCGGCCTCTTGGGCAGACTTGGTTGGTTGTAGGGCAGCTGCTTGTAATATTTGACATCCTGTGGTGACTGTGGTATTGTCCTTGTTCATCAGCAAACCTTGAGCCATCCACAAATAGTGTTTGATCCGGGTTGAGTAATGCAGCTTCATAAACAGTTGGTAGGTGTGTAGTTTCCATTTTCATTTGTTCAAAACAATCATGGGGAATATCAATGAGGTTGCAGTCTATGGTGGGTGGGTCCTCACAGGCCTCTGTGTGGTACCTGGAGTATCCTGTTGTGCAGTAGTTAATGGTCTTTTTATTTATTCCCGTAGAAGTCAGTTGTTCTTGAGTCATTTGGTTCCAAGTTTTGGCCATCGGGCCTAGAAATCTCATGAGGTGTTGTGGGATCTGGTGAGAGATATGTGTGGGATGGCTGTTTCCCAATGGTGGTAGAGGTGTGCTACATTATCTGGAAGGTGAACCAAAATGAGCATGGTACCCGTGGAGTCCCAAAATAAGTCAGTCAGGGTAATTTGAATTTCTTTGAGCTGAAATAGTTCTTCCTCATAGTCCACATCAGGACTTGGTACGTCCCTAAACCACAAGACACAGTGGAGTAGGGCCTCTGATTGTTCATCAGGGGGAGGTGTGAACACAGGCAACTGTAAATCTGCTCGAACATCTGGGTTGATATCCAGGCTGTACCAGTGATGCACAATTCCCCCCTTGGGAAGTGGCAGAAGAGTGGCTGGGTTCAGGGAAAGGCATCTCTGGAGTTTCACATTATCAGGTAGGAGTAAGGATGTCTGTAGGCGAAGGTGACGTTGGGAAGAAAGGTGTTTAGGTCGAACTTGCTGTAGGATTGCAGTAATGTCGTGAGGGGCTAACACTGTGAGGTGATGGCCAAGAACAAAGTCATTGGTCTTGTCCAGGAGAGCGCTGGCGGCAAACACTGCTCGGAGGCAAGAGGGGCTACCCCTTGCAACAGGGTCAAGCATGCAGGAAAAATAGCCAATAGGGCGTTGTCTTGAGCCATGTTTCTGGGTGAGGACTCCGGAAGCGTGTCCTGATTTTTCAGAGACAAACAGGTGGAAGGGAAGTTGGTAGTTGGGCAGGCCCAGGGCAGGTGCAGAAGCAATAGCTCTTTTCAGAGTATGGAAACAGATGATAGTTTCTTCCGTGAGGTGAAAGGGCTCACTCCTGAGGGCATCATAGAGTGGCTGCATGAGCTTTGATGCTTCAGGTATCCAGGACCTGCAGTACGTGATAAGACCCAGAAAAGCATGGAGAGCCTGGTGATTAGCAGGTAGTGGAAGATGGAGAATGGCTTGTACACGTTGGGAGGTTAGATGTTTGGTGCCATGGGAAAGGCAGTGTCCCAAGAAGACCACAGAGGGCCGGCACCATTGTAACTTAGATTTTGAGGCTTTGCAACCAGCTGCAGCAAGGAAACATAGGAGATCTTCTGAATCACGCTCTGCAATGAGCAAATCAGGAGCACAGAGAAGGAGATCATCAACATATTGAAGCAGGACGACATCCAAATGAGATTTCTGCCAGGGATCTAGCACCAGTGACATGGCGTGGGCAAACTGTGTGGGGGAATTCTGAGCCCCCTGAGGCATGACAGTCCAGGTGTATTGCTGTCCTTCATGGGTGAAGGCAAAGAGAAAACGGCAGGAAGGGTCAAGGGGGACACTGAAGAAGGCATTAGCTAGATCCACCACGGTGAATATTGTTGAAGTTGATGGGACTTGGGATAAGAGGGTGTGGGGGTTAGGAACAATTGCAGTGTCTTTGATGGTCACATCATTCACAGCACGGAGATCTTGCACCATGCGGTACTGGTCAGGCTGACCTTTAACAGTTCTCTTTTTAACAGGAAACAGTGGAGTATTACATGGAGATGAACACTTGATGAGGGCACCTTTGGCAAGGAGACTTTCAACTTGTCTGGTAATGGCTTCAGCTTGTGCAGGCTTCAGAGGGTACTGTGGCCTGCGAGGAGGCAGTGCCCCAGGCAGGAGCTGAACTAAGACTGGGGGCACATGTAATCGCCCAATATCATCCGGGCCAGTGGACCAAAGGTCTTGAGGGATACGATCCAGAGCACTGGGGGTTTGTGGGACCCGTGCATCCCCTGTATTGTCGGTTAGGTTTAACAAAATAGGGAGTGAACAGAGGACAGAGGTATCCTTTTGTGATAAGGGAGTTGTCAATTCAATCTGCCCATCTGCAGTGAAGGTAATGGAGGCCTGGAGCCGAGAGAGAACATCGGCACCTAGGAGGTTAATGGGGCAGGTAGAGGAAACAACAAAGCGTGAGAGGATGTGTGAACCTACGTGTAGAAGCTTAGTAAGGGGGTTGCTGCGTGGGGTACCATCCACCCCAACACAGGAAACATCAGTGTCAGATAAGAAAGAAGGGTCAGGCAGGTCTTGTTCCCTAAGGACACTACGGGCTGCACCTGTGTCAACTGGCCCTCCACAGGGAGAACTACAGTAGCTAGAGGGCCTCCCCCATCCCCCGCAGACACTGCCATGGCAGGGGTTGCTGACACGGGCTTGCCGGTTACCTATTGTAATAAATCTAAATGGGCCTGGTCTGGTCCCTGGTACCGGCGGGAAGTAGAAGGGGGGTTAGCAGAATGCATGGGGGGACGAGATGGGCGGAGGGTATGACGGGGCTGGCCGTCTTGGAAATCATCATTATCAAACCCTTCTGCAGAGGGTGAAGTATATGCACGAGCTTCTGATACAGGGAGCCGAGCTTGAGTGTATTCAGGAGGAGGAGGAGGGGGAGGAGGAGGTGGTGGGGGAAGCTGAGGCAATTGTGGATGGGGAAGGGCGGGGAGGTAACCAGGGGAAGGGTAGTTGTAGCCAGTGACATGGGGACCTTGGTACCGGGGAGTTGGCTGGCGGAACACTCTAGGCTGTGGGCAATCTCTTCTAAAGTGGCCTGGCTGATTACAATTAAAACAGGTCCGGATTGTCATAATGGTCCGGTCCCGGGGGAAAGGGATTGGTGCAGGCAGTGTCTGGGGTGATTGAGTGTACTGTTGGGGGAACACCTGAGGAACTTGACTAGAACCAGCAATAGGTGTGGAGGTGGTGTACATCAGCGGGCTAGCCCTGCGCTGTGTGGGTTGTAAAACAGATTCTAAGCCCTTGGCTACCAACAAAAGGGTGTCTAGTGGAATAATTCTATACTCAGGGCGAGCTAAAATCAACCCCTTACGAATATGTTCTCTCAATCCTGCCACAAAAGCTGCAGAGAGCATCTGGGTGTGTGCCTTGTTGTAAGTGCTGAACCCTAAGTCCGAGAATGTCTGAGTCAACCTAGAGTGGTACTTCTCAACGGTCTCAAGTTTGTCCTGTATTATGTCATTAATGCAAGTAGCCTGGTCAGCTAGTTTATCCTGCGCCCAGGCGCGAAGTTGTTCACAGAAAGTTTCACCAGAACGGAAATCAGTATCAGAAGTAAGTGGAGCATCACTAAAGCTCCGTTCCATGATTGGCCAGTATGCATCTCCAGCCTTAATTTCACATAAACTAATAAGATCCCGCCATGCAGCGGAATATGTCTTACGGATCTGAGCCATCCTGCGGAAAAAGGGCATGGGGTGTTTCTCAGGATCAGGGAGTGAGGTTACAAGGGTAGCGGCTTGGGAAGGGTTAAAAGTAACGTACATAGGTGGTGCACCATCCGCACCATGACTGATCTGAGTATACCCCTGGGGAATCGAGTGCCGTTGGGGAAGCCTTTCCCCCCCCCAGATGGGGTGGGCTCTGGTCCACCACAACGACCTCCTCGGGCACTATTGGACCACGGTGAAGAGTAGCCTCAGGGGTAGCTGTAGCGGGGGCAACTGGGAGGGGGGTGATAGGAGAGGTAATTGGGTGGAAGCCCGAGGCTTGGGGGGAGGCACCCATCGCATAGGGCTGGTCCGAAGTCGCAGACACCTCGGACCCAACCACCATGATTGGGTAACTAGTGCTGGCGGAAGGGGCACGGGGAACTAAAGCCGTGGAAGGGGCCATCATGGGGGACGGCGGGGCTGGCCGTGAGAGGTGGGTGTTTAGGACATGAGCAAGAGCAGAGATTGGATCGGAAGGCTCGAGGAGATTAACGGGAGACAAGGGAGGGGTCGAAGGCTCGGGGGGAGGAGGAGGAGGAAGAGGAGGTATATCAATGGGAGGCAATGCAGGGATCGCGGAGTTAACCAGGGAAGTGACTGCAGTGAAAAGGGCGGATATTGAAGTAGATAGGTCATTGGACATGGGTGCGTCAAGGGTTGCCGGGGAAGGGGTTGGAGGGATAGGAACAAGGGGCTGTGGCAGAGCAACTTGGGCGGAGGGTTGGGACGGCAAACCAATCGGTGGAGGGGTAGGCAATGGGGTGGAGGGGCCCGGGACTTCGGGAGGGGGAGGTAACACTGGAGGAGAGGTGGTAACAGGGGGCTGGGTCAGGGCGGTGAGGGCAGAGATTAGGGACGGCAAATCGGCCGTGGGAGGGAGGGATAACGAGGTAGAGGGGGCTGGGACTTCGGGAGGAGGTGGTAACACTGGAGGAGAGGTGGTAACAGGGGGCTGGGTCAGGGCAGTGAGGGCAGAGATTAGGGATGGCAAATCGGCCGTGGGAGGGAGGGATAACGAGGTAGAGGGGGCTGGGACTTCGGGAGGAGGTGGTAACACTGGAGGAGAGGTGGTAACAGGGGGCTGGGTCAGGGCGGTGAGGGCAGAGATTAGGGACGGCAAATCGGCCGCGGGAGGGAGGGGTCCTGGGTCAGCGGGGAGACAGAGATCCGGAGGAATAGGGCCGGTGGAAAGGGTATGGGTTAGGGGAGTTGGATGTGTGATAGACGGAGGGGGTGAGGGAACGGAAGCTACTAAGGGAGGGGTACTCGGGGTTGAGAGGGAAGCGGAGGAGGAAGGTGGGACTTCAATGGGTGAGGTGGGGGAAGCCATGGTAGGGTCCGGAACGGGGACGGTCACTGGGAGAGGTAGCGAAGGACATGAAGGCGGAGGGGCTTCGGCAGGCATGACAGAAGGATGGCTAATGGAGGGGGGTGGGTCATAGGAAGGTTGAGGCATGGGAGTAGGAGGGAACGAGTGAAGTGGCACTGGATAATAGTAAGCACCATCCGCACCGAGTACGGGGCACAGGGGAGTGGGAGCTGAAGACACACCCCCAGAGGGTGGGGTCTGTGTCGTGATGGGAGAAGCAGGGCGGGAATTAAGTGTTGCGCTCCGGGCGCCATCTTAGGGCGGTGGTCGTGGAACAATAGAAACAACATCATCATTATGAACACTCCTGTGATAAACATACACAATTTGCCCCTCAAACTCCAGTTCTTCCTCGACCCATCCTTCCCGTTTCAAACCTCTAGCTACCCGGTACCAAGCCTCTGCAACTTTCGTAAGTCCATTATCCAACAACAACCCTTCCTTGTCTATGAGTAGCTTTCTCCAAAACTCAGGTTGTAATCTCCCACTGGGCAACATCTGGAAACCACACACCTTAGCAATCTTTTTAAGTTTCAACATTGCATCTTCCCCTGCCCTTTCTTTCACAATGTCACAAGCTAGCAAGCCCTTAGCAGGTCTAGCGTGTTCCTGTCCCATTTTTGAGTAACCAAAGCGTGCCACACGTGGAAGACAAAGAAGTATAGTAAGTACAAGGGAAAAAAGAATGTCTACAGTGCTCGACTGCCACGAGAACTTGAGCCCCGTGCGTCTTCCCCAAACGTAGACCAGTCACGGAGATCCGCCCACCCGGGGTAGGGGTCACGGACGGGAGCGAATGAGCGTGGGTGACTAACACAGCTCTGGGCAACAGGCACAGGAGAGATAAAGAACAAAGGAGAAAATGAACGTGGCTGCGCTAATGAGAAGACATTTGCAAAAATCACAAACATACAAATGAGCGTAAACTCCAGAATCCAGAACTAACCACACAACACACACACACACACCAAGGGTACCCACACTGTAACAACAATTAAACAGAAACCACAGAATGATAGAGAACAAAATAGCCATGTACATGTTAACACCACCGGTGTCGGATATTCAGGGTATAACAATCCCCAGCCTTCACCCACCAGGCTGGTCCCGGCAAAACACTGGTACCAAAGGAAATACTGCAATAATCAAACAAAAATCCCAGCCCCACCGGCTGCAATGCGTTCCCTGCCCGCTAGGCAGTCAAGCCAACATAAAAACCCAGCCCCACCGGCTGAAATGCGTTCCCTGCCCGCTAGGCAGTCAAGCAAACATAAAAACCCAGCCCCACCGGCTGAAATGCGTTCCCTGCCCGCTAGGCAGTCAAGCTAACATAAAAACCCAGCCCCACCGGCTGAAATGCGTTCCCTGCCCGCTAGGCAGTCAAGCTAACATAAAAACCCAGCCCCACCGGCTGTAATGCGTTCCCTGCCCGCTAGGCAGTCAAGCAAACATATAAAATGCGTTCCCTGCCCGCTAGGCAGTCAAGCAAACATATAAAATGCGTTCCCTGCCCGCTAGGCAGTCAAGCAAACATATAAAATACGTTCCCTGCCCGCTAGGCAGTCAAGCAAACATATAAAATGCGTTCCCTGCCCGCTAGGCAGTCAAGCAAACATATAAAATGCGTTCCCTGCCCGCTAGGCAGTCAAGCAAACATATCTTAAAGGTATAATAAACACACACACATAAATGAATACAGGAGGCAGATAGACAATCGACAGGTTCACTTAAAAAAAGGGCGCACCGGATGAGTTAATTACCTGTCTCTAGTAGCCTTCTGGAAGCCGGAAGTGGACTCGGAGACAGACCGGCACAAAACAGGAGAATAACACAGGCAACGGCTGTATTATGGAGGTGATCAGGCTCCGCTTGTCCCACTTTCCGGAGGTCCGCTCCGGTCCGTTGGTTCCGGCTCACCGAACCGGCTCTCCGGTGGGCCCCACGTTGGGCGCCAATTGAAGTGGAAAAATCAATTAAAGTATTGATTATTTCTTTGTGTATCTGCCCCTGGCCAAATCAATGAAACAATGCGTGCACGCTCCCTGAAGTAATTCACACCAGACACGGGTTCCAGGTTGTTGAATAACTTGAGGAATGTTTATTCAGAGGGGACGGCAGGTCCCTTTTAAAGCAAAATTACATCATAAGCATTGTCAAAGATAACATGGAATAATACATCAATAATTGGTTAGGTGTTAAGTGGTTGCTCTAATGCTCTGCCTACTGTAGGTGATGTCACCGGGGCCATGAGGGTCTCCCACGGTTTCCCGGCGCCATCTTGGTGCACGAGGTAGTTAGTCGATGTTAGGAAGGAGAAAGGGAAGGGGGGGGGGGAAAGGAGCTAGAAGCTTCCAGCAGCCATCTTAATTATAACGTGTGTGCTTAGCTATATATATATATATATCGTGGAATGAGTAAATAGACATTTTTCACTAACTAGGAAATATGTGTAGACCTTATTTCCACAACAATGATAAATAAGTACTACAAATTAGAGTGTGGTTTTTAAAATCTTTAAAATAACATGTAACAAAATAGCCTTGCAATATTCAGCAATATATATTTGAATCAATGGAAATAGCTTTTTAAAATGAAATCTAAATTAGTAATTATTATTTGTCTATACCGTGTGCTAACCAAATATTTGTCAAATGTAAAGATTACCAAGTAGTTTTAGCAATAATGAGCTTACCCAATTTCTGTCCATTTGATCTGGTCAAAAAATAGTGTTTCAGACATGCCATGTTCTTTTTATACAATATCTTCTGTAATTTACCACAGAATACTTTGGCCTTATGGCACAAATCTGAAACCAGAGTTTCACTAAACCCTTTTAATTAATCATAGTATACAGTATGCATACACTAGGAACATGCAGATACACATGCATTCATTTGGAAAACATGGCAAATACAACGATTCTTGGAAAACAACATCTGTTTTTTAGTAAAGTGTAGTGTTCGTCAAATTCCCCAACACACCAGGGTACAGATGATCTTCTTTCTACTTTCTATAGAATATCTTCAGCAGCATTACTGCACAATAAAAACACTAAATCTAAGAGACGGCTATTAAATATTTATGTGTGAACCTCTGGTGTCATTTTCAATGTGCTGTCAAGTTCTTTGGTTACTACTGCTGTTCTCCGCTATCTCATATAATGTGTATACATCAGCAAAACCAGATTCCTTCAATTAGCTGCATTTTTACTTCCTATTACATTTCAATTATTCAAAAAACAAACAGAGAGCTGACTCCGTTTGTGACATGAAGGGTACAAAAAAAAAACTTTTTAAATTTTTCTTCGACCGTTTCTTTCTGGGATTTGTCTTTTGAAACCAAGTAGCTTTTCTTAAAGATCGGATATTTATGAAATAATCATTGAAACATTAAATCGGGAATAATCTTTGTAGAGCACAGGTGTTCTGAATACATTTCCAGATCTGCCTGAAATAAAAGGGATTTACTTCCCACAATAATTGAATCTATTGACTTCCATCGTCAGCATGGAAAGTAGACCAGGCTCTACATGTGTTCAATGCTTTGCAAAGGACTGGATAGGCAGATTGTGGTTTTGTTGCTCATGGGCCACTGGATAGGCAGATTGTGGTTTTGTTGCTCATGGGCCACTGGATAGGCAGATTGTGGTTTTGTTGCTCATGGGCCACTGGATAGGCAGATTGTGGTTTTGTTGCTCATGGGCCACTGGATAGGCAGATTGTGGTTTTGTTGCTCATGGGCCATGTATCTTCAAGGTTCTCTGTGAAGAGCATCTGACTAGACAATAGTCATCAATCTTTATGGCTTCATTGGAGGAGGATCTGGATGATGTAGGATGCTAAAGTAGGAATTAATGAAACTTTTATATATTTTTTTTTATTATTATTTATTTTTTTAAACCAAAAGGGCCCAGTAATCAAAAATAAAATAAAAAATACACATCAAATGAAAAACTAGTGAAAGTTTGGGCACATTTTAATTTGCAAAATACAGATTAAAGGAATACTATAGTGTTAGGAATACAATTGTTATAAAAAAAACATCTTCCATGTGCCCCCCACTTCCCATCATGAAAGGGTGACAAATACTTTCATTTACTTGAATGATTCCAGCACTAAGTTCCCTCGGTGGTGGATTGGAATCCTTCTCACGTGATGTCTGCGATGGTAACGGACCTAATATGCAATGCTTTCCTATGGTATTTTTAAAGACACTGGATGTCCCCAAGCAAAGTCACTAGATGAGCAGTTAACCATTCTCAGAAACTGCAATAATAAACATTGCTAGGTTAAGGGGACAGAGACTCTATACCCAGACCACTGCCATGAGATAAAGAGGTCCGAGTTCCTATAGTTTCCCTATATGGTGGAACAGCGCACACACAAAAAAAATACAGTTTAGCTTTTTTGTGTGTGTGTTTGCACTGTTCCTTACTCTACCTTTTAATATACACATAATATAACATAGCATAATTAATATACAGATAATGAAATATCTCACATGAATTTGATGGTGACTGATGTCTGGGAATTAGCAGTGAACTAACTAGTCTAAACAAAAGAAGACTGTCAGAAGAGAGCAATTCAAGAATCGTCTGAGAAGTATCAGTACAACAGAATACAAAATATATATGCAAACAAGTGATAGTTAACGCCTCTCGTGCATTTGCATATGTTTCACACTTTACAAGTAAACCATTTTCATTTATATTTACAACATGGCATATATGGTTTCCTCACTACTAACTTCACCTTGTGCTTTTTCACACCAATACACGGTGGATCTGCTGTGGTTGTTGTACTTGGTTTGCAATGGCTTTGCAAATGACTATTAACAGGCTGAGTTACACAGCTTGTATTATACCCACAGTTTTAAGTTATTTCAGCCAAGATGTTTAATCAAGTTGTGACAAGAGCAATCTCGCCACATTGCATTGGAGAAGCCTGGTTGCTCGCCAGTTGCCTTTGGATTATGGCCCCAGGTTAAAAGGCTTGATTTTCCCCTTCAAAGACATGAAAGCCAGGTCATTTGGTGCTTGCCCTGTTTGAGCGGTGATACCCCAGATAGCTATGCCATGGAGCCCATTCGTATAATGAAAGACTATGGGAAAGACTTTGGCTCCATGGCAATTGAACTGTATGTGTGTGCTCTGAGCGCCATTCAGAAATAATGTGCGCTCAGATCTGAGCTATCTGGGGATATATTGAATGTACCTGTTTTGTGCAATGGCTGCACAGTTATATGTTTTTATGTGTTTTATTGTCTTTTGCTGCCATGTGTTCAATGGAGTTTTGCCTCTGTTCTTGGAGATAATTGGATTACTTCACAATTATCTCCCGGATAGAAGACTCTGTGGAACTGGTTTTGGGCAGAAAAGCCATGCTTCCTTTGGTCACAAAGGACTACGATCTATCTTTTGAACCACTGGACCAATTTGTATGATTTTGACATATGTTTGTATTTGGAGTATGAAAATGATTCTGTAAATGTACATTTTATGTGAATG
>OW240917.1:95375137-95410496 GCA_933207985.1 Pelobates cultripes | reverse complement strand
TGAAATATATTTATAAAGGATTGAAAATGCTAACACATTTACTTACAAAGAACATTTTATGTTGTCAAACAGTTTTTGATGGACAATGACTAAAACCACCCTCATCCATAACTGAGTAGTTTTAGAACTGTCTTGCAATTTCAACCAAAATTATGAATACACTTTATCATCATATATATTTATTTCATGTTAATGTATGAGTAATCATTAGTAGAATATGTGTCTGGAAAATGTTTGAATTTCAGAAACACAATAAGAGACAATAACAAAGTAGCAATTACATTTCACTCAGTGTACAATTTTAGGCTAATATTTTTTTTGCTGGAACTGGTAGGTCATGGACCATTAAGCATAAATATTTTGTAATTAAAAGAAAGCTATCAGCCAATTATCAGTCCCCACATTACAATATAAACAGCAGAATAGTAAAATATACCATTTCAGAAAAAGATCCAATTTTAATGGAATGATGGTTTCAATGTTGACAGTTGGACTCAATAGATTTATAAAATCCTAACTATACCCTGTGCTGCTGACACTAAAGGTGTTTAAAGTCTTCCTGTCACAATGGACACCTTTTGCATATTATGATAAAAACAGTATAAACTGTCATCATACTGCCAGGGGAGTGCATAGCATACCAATACAGCTCTTTTAAATCATAATACGTAGAAACAGCTAGAAAATGCTTTGTATTTTACTATACAATTGATACACTTTTTTTTGTCAATTAGTGAACAGTTTTTATTTTATATGATATATTAAATATATTATCTTACATATAGATTTGTTAATATATAACCCGTTTGATCTGGACATGGCTGTCTTAATAGGAAAATTGATCAACTATATTCAATGTAATATACTCCACAAGCTTAAGTATTGAGCCCAGCTATAAACTTCACATCTCATCTAACATGCAGAAAATGTATGGAGTCTTTCTCTTATTTTTCACTCACTCACTCATCCAACACATTCTTGTCCTCTGAACTAAACTCCTTTGTCTGACCTCTGATTTAATCCTGATTGTCCATGGCCTACATGATTCTACTGAGAGCAGGCCCAACATTACTGTGGCTTCTGTGCTCAGGGCCGGTGCAACCGTTAGGTGAACTAGGCATTTGATGTTTCCTGGTGGGCTGCCTGCCCCTGTCTGGGGCTGCTGCGCTGGGTGAGCGGCTCTTGAGCTGCCCCCAACGCCGGGCCGATCCTCAAGGTGCCCGAAGGTGGGGGCGCCAAGAAGAGCCCTCTCACAGGGGGGCCAGGATGTTGCCATCTGGCCACCTCAGGGCACACCCGATGCAGTGCTAGGTAAGGCAGGTAAGGCTTTCAACAAATGCCGGTGACCTGAGGAGAGGGGGACGGTGAAGGCAGATGGTGAGGGAGCTGTTCTTGCAGCCTCCCACTCCTTCCTCGCACGCCCTCTGTGATGCCGGGAGCGGGACGTCATTCCGGCCATGGCATACTAAACAGCGCGCTGGAGGAGTGAGGAGCTGCCCCACACTGGACCCCAAGGAGGTAGGGAGGCTGGATGTGCCTAAAAAAATAAAATTGTGTGAGTCTGTGTGTCAGTTGCATAGTTACATAGTTACATAGCTGAAAAGAGACTTCAGCGTCCATCAAGTTCAGCCTTTCTCACATTTGTTTTTTGCTGTTGATCCAAACGAAGGCAAAAAAACCCAAACAGTTTGATGCACTTTCAATTTTGCAACAAGCTAGGAAAAAAATTCCTTCTTGACCCCAGAATGGCAGTCAGATTTATCCTTGGATCAAGCAGTTATTACCCTACATTGAAAAATTATATCCTTGAATATTCAGTTTTTGCAAGTATGCATCTAGTAGCTGTTTGAACATCTGTATGGACTCTGATAAAACCACTTCTTCGGGAAGAGAATTCCACATCCTTATTGTTCTTACAGTAAAAAAAAACTCTCCTTTGCCTTAGATGAAATCTTCTTTCTTCCAGTCTAAACGCATGACCTCGTGTCCTTTGTAAACTCTGCTTTGTGAATAGATTTCCAAACAATGGTTTGTATTAGCCCCGAATATATTTGTATAATGTTATCATATCCCCTCTCATGCAATGTTTTTCTAAACTAAAGAGGTTTAAATTTGTTAACTTTTCTTCATAGCTGATATGTTCCATTCCTTTTATTAATTTTGTAGCCCGCCTCTGCACCTTTTCTAGTGCCATAATATCCTTCTTTAGAACAGGTGCCCAAAATTGCACAGCATATTCAATATGTGGTCTTACCAGTGATTTATAAAGAGGCAAAATGATATTCTTATCCCGAGAATGAATTCCCTTTTTCATGCATGACAATACCTTACTGGCCTTAGCCACTGCTGATTGACATTGCACATTTTTGCATAGTTTGTCTATAACAATTCCCAAGTCCTTTTCGTGTGTTGCTATCCCTAATTCACTTCCATAAAGGGTATGCATTGCTTGTGCATTCTTTATGCTGAAGTGCATAACTTTGTATTTTTCAACATTAAATTTCATTTGCCATTTGAGTGCCCAGTCCCCCAGTCTATCTAATTCCCTCTGCAGCAAAGTAGTATCTTGCTCACATTGTATTATTTTACAGAGTTTTGTGTCATCTGCAAACACTGAAACATGACTTTCAATGCTTTTTTCAAGATCATTTATAAACATCTTAAATAGAAGGGGTCCCAGAACAGAGCTCCAAGGGACACCACTTGCCACCTCTGTCCAGCTTGAAAATTTACCATTAATGACAATGCTTTGTACTCTTTTTAAAGCCAATGTTCTACCCAAGAACAAACATTTTCATTTAGACCGATTTCCTTGAGTTTGAACACTAATCTATTGTGTGGAGCTGTATCAAATGCCTTGGCAAAATCCAAATAGATCATATCCACTGCAACACCCTGATCTATACTTCTTCATAGAACGCAATCAAGTTAGTTTGACATGACATGTTCTTCTCAAGGAATTCTTAAATATTATCCCTTAATAACCTTTCAAATATTTTCCCAGCCACAGAAGTTAAGCTCACAGGTCTATAATTATTTAAGCAAGGATTTTGAACCCTTTTTGAATATAGGAACCACATCTGCCTTCCTCCAATCCTCCGGAACACTTCCTTGAAGAAAAAAATCTTGAAAGATTAAAAACAGAGGTTCATTTATTTCTACACTTAGTTCCGTAAGTACTCATGGATGAATACCGTCAGGCCCTGGAGCTTTGTTTATATTAACTTTCTTTAGTTGCTGCAGCACCTTGTCTTGAGTTAACCAATTACAATTATTTAGCAGCAATCATTTGCACATCTATTTCCATGGGTTCTTCCTTAATATATACGGAGGATAAATAGTTGATTAAAATTCCTGCCTTTTCCTGGTCTCCATTAACTAACACGCCCATTTCAGTTTTTAGTGTACCTACACTTTCATTTTTTTTTTTTAGAATTTATGTACTTAAAGAATGCTTTGGGGTTGGTTTTGCTCTTTTTGGCTATCATTTTTCATTTTGAAGTTTAGTGAATCTAATCGCCTTTTTGTATGCATTATTGGCTTCTTTAAATCTTTTGTAGGATGCATCTGATTTGTCCGATTTAAATGCTTTAAATGCTCTTTTCTTATTTTTTATCTCTTGTTTTACTTCTCTACTAAGCCACATTGGTTTCAATTTGTTTCTTTTATATTTATGGTTTCAATTTGTTTATTTTATAATTATTACCCAATGGTACATACTGAGAAATGTACCTTTCTAATATTTGTTGGAAGATGTTCCATATCCTCAGTGTTCTTTTCACTAAAGAGTTTATGACAGGCAATATATTGTAAAGCTGCCCTTAACTTATAGAAATTGGCCTTTCTAAAATTATATGTTTTAGTATACCCCATGTGCTTTTGTTTTTTAAAGTTTATTTCAAAGGACACTATATTGTGATCACCATTTCCCAAGTGCTCACCTACTTGAATGTTGGTCAAAAGATCAACATTGTTTGTTAAAACCAGGTCCAGACAAGTGTCCTTTCTAGTTGGTTCTTGTACAAGTTGTGACATGAAGGTGTCATTTAACAAGTTCAAAAACCTAATTCCCTTTGCTGAGCTACTAGTCCCTCTGTCTCAATTTGCTCAAACAGCTTTTGTTCCTCATCAATATTAACATTAGGTGGCTAATAACCTATCCCGACCTATAGTTGATTTTCCTTCTTTTGCCCTGAGCAGATATTTACCCATAAAGCTTCCACATTTTCCTCATCACATTCCACTTGCTTAAGATTTGGCTTTAACTCTTGGTTGACATACAAACATACCCCACCACCCTTCTTGTTTTTCCTATCCTTCCTAAATAACATGTACCCATTTAAGTTAACTGCCCAGTCATGTGTCTCATCCCACCATGTTTCAGTTATGCCTATTAAGTCATATTGTTTAATGTATGCTATTGCCTAGTTCCCCAATTTTGTTATTTAGGCTCCTTGCATTAGTAAGCATACATTTAATATCATGAGTCACTTGTACTTTTTGTCAATTATCAACATTACATACCTTCTCTGTTCTGAGCTTGCCCCTCCCTAGGTCTCCAACCCCCTTATACTGAGCTAAAGCCCATCTCCTTTCTGTACTATCTCCAGTGAGTGTTTCACTGTCACTGTGTGTGTGTGTCTGTCAGTGAGTGAGTGTATGTATGTCAGTGAGTGTCTGCCTGTGTGTGTGTGTTTGTCAGTGAGTGTGTGAGTGTTTGACTGTCACTGTGTGTGTGTCAGTGTCTGCCTGTGTGTGTTTGTTTGTGAGTGAGTGTATGTATGTCAGTGAGTGCCTGGCTGTCTGTGTGTGTGTGTGTCAGTGAGTGAGTGTATGTCTGTCAGTGAGTGCATGTTTGTGTGTCTGTCAGTGAGTGAGTGTATGTCTGTTAGTGAGTTTCTGTGTGTGTGTGTTAGTGAGTATATATAGTGAGTGTCTGTCTCTGTGTGTGTGTGTGTGTGTGTGTGTCAGTGAGTAAGTGTATGACTGTCAGTGAGTGTGTGTGTATATGTGTGTCTGTGTGTGTCAGTGAGTGTGTGTTTGTGTGTATGTCAGTAAGTGAGTGTATGTTTTCAGAGAGTGAGTGTATGTCTCTCAGTAAGTGTCTGTGTTTGTCTTTTAGTGAGTTTCTGTGTGTGTGTGTCAGTGAGTGAGTGTTTGTCTGTCAGTGAGTGTGTGTGTTTGACTGTCACTGTGTGTGTGTGTCAGTGTCTACCTGTGTGTGTTTGTTTGTGAGTGAGTGTATGTATGTCAGTGAGTGCCTGGCTGTCTGTGTGTGTGTGTGTGTGTCAGTGAGTAAGTGTATGTCTGTCAGTGAGTGCATGTTTGTGTGTCTGTTAGTGAGTGTATGTATGTCAGTGTCTGTATGTGTGTGTGTCTGTCAGTGAGTGAGTGTATGTCTGTTAGTGAGTTTCTGTGTGTGTGTGTTAGTGAGTGAGTATATATAGTGAGTGTCTGTATCTGTGTGTGTGTGTGTCTGTCAGTGAGTAAGTGTATGACTGTCAGTGAGTGTGTGTATATGTGTGTCTGTGTCTGTCAGTGAGTGTGTGTTTGTGTGTATGTCAGTAAGTGAGTGTATGTCTCTCAGTAAGTGTCTGTGTTTGTCTTTCAGTGAGTGAGTGTATGTCTGTTAGTGAGTTTCTGTGTGTGTGTGTCAGTGAGTGTGTGTGAGTGTATGTCTGTCAGTGAGTGTGTGTGTCTGTCAGTGAGAGTGACATGAGGGGGCGGCAAAATGGATCTTTGCCTAGGGCGGCAGAAATCTTTGCACCAGTCATGTCTGTGCTCACAAACATAGGAACAAAGGCTACTGAACATGACTGCTGACCCATACCAGTCCCCCCACCGTTATCCCCCAATAACACACGTGACACATTCTTGTAGTGGATAAAGGCAACGGCTACAGCTTTTATTTGCTTATTTCACAGGGTACAGTCAGCCAGAAAAACAGTCAGAGGCCCTCAACTGATCCTGCCGACTAGTAAGTCTCTTCCCTCTCCCTCTCGACAAAACTTCACTTTGCTACATTTGTTTCTCTTTCTAACAGTCCACAATCCTGGGCAGCAGTCATACTCCCCCTTCCCTAGTTGTCCAGGGGGAATCTTTAAACTGCTTTTTCATACAGGAAATTAAGTGAGTTCAGCAGGAGGATGCACATTTTTCTGATGTCTTCAGGTAGTATGTATTCCTCTCTATCTATATTGTCTTATTTTTATCTCTTTAAAATTTAGGAATCTTGGTTTCACTTGCGTAAAGAGGTGGCCAAATACAGTCACTTTAGAATTTTGCAATAAACCCAACAATTCATAATTTGGTCAACTTGAGAGGCAGTTTCTGTCAGATCCCCTGCTCCCGCGCTGCTTGCGGCGTCCTTGCTTACCACATCATCTCGAGCGGCGTCTTCCGGTACCTGTCCGCGGCTTGCGGCTGTATCTGCCGCCGCTCCCAGACTGACAGTGTTTCTGACACTGAATGCTCCAAAGCAGCTTCCTTATATGTGATTAACACTAATTGGAGGTTAGCCAATCAGACACACCCTGTGTGTTTATAAACTAACCTTCCCCTTGCCTCAGTGCCCTGTTGTTGTCTTTACTTAGCCCAATAGCACATTGTACTTTGACTGGATATTCTGGTTACGGATCTTTGGCTTGTCTTACGTTTACTCTGTCTTCTCTGCTCCCTGACCTCGGCTGTCTCCTCGTATTCCATCTCTCTGTTTCCCTATGACCTTGGCTTTACTTTGACTATCCTTTTGCATAACCGGGCCATTCTAAGGATAGGTATTGCAATTCTGTATGTTGTTTCCTGTCTGTGAGTTAGGGCTTCCTACCAATCGCGACAGTCAGTCCTGCTTGTGAATGCCCAGACTTGAATGCTGCAAATCAAACTAATATCCCAATCTAATATATAGTAAAACAGGCCATGCATGTCCTCCAATTGAGAGTGGGGTCTGTCTGTAACTTCAGAAAGACCCACTAAACAGGGCATCTGTAGGAAATTTAAAGGCATTTTTTTTTTTAACCATTTTTTCTCATAATTTATCAATGCATTATCCAGCTTTTAAATATTCAATGGAAGCTCAGTGCAGAAATTAGATGAGAATAATAAAGTTATCACACAAAAGATGCAGCAAATCAATCATTTACAGTGACGGCAGCCAAATTGTGAAAGATGTTTTGGTTCAATGAAAAAAAATGAAGTTGCCTCAAGAACCATTTCTCTACTGGTGCCACAGGAGACCACTACGCATGGGAAAATGATAGATAGAAAGCCGTGTTTTGCACAAAACTGATATAAAAAATAATAATCAAACTTAGAAAATATTAGAAAGCACACTGTGCTAAACCCCAGATGGCTCCATCAATTTAGAAATGCGAGTGAACAAATATTCCACTTGTAAAATGATAATGATATATGGAAATCAGAGGCACTGGGAAATTCATATTTACTAAAGTGAGAATTTAAAGTTAATTTAAAGTGAATTTCAAATATAATACTGCAGAAGTCAAACTGAAAGCATAGCTCACTCAGAGAAGGTTTAAAGTTCAACTATTTTAACCTTAAATTTGAAATTCACTTTGAATTCACATTGAATTCTCTCTTTAAATCCGATAGTGTTCTATGAATTCTATGAATAGGTACTTTTGCTGAAAAAGTGCAAGATTCATTGGTTTCCATGTTCTGTTGAAAACACATCAACTTCTTAAGGACCAAGGCCTTTTTTGAGATGAAATGCGTTTGTGACCAAGTCCTTTTTTTGCGTTTTTTGCCATGCATTCATTCTACCACAATGTCACTGGGTAAGTATACATAAGGCTATATTAAATAAGAAGAAAATATGAAAAAATGGAAAGGTAAAAATTCTCAGTTTTACATGCAATCATTTCTACATACAAAGTGCAAGTAAAGAAAACTAACTAAATAGATTCACTAATTACTCCAGATTGTTAAAATGCCCAATAGGTCTAGGATTTCAATTAATTTTTAGAAGCTATAAAACAAATACTGAAATTAGTGAATTACGGTTTTAAAGCTAAATCTTTGCAAAATTTGGCATGATGAGATTACAACTTTAACCCCTTAAGGACACAACTTCTGGAATAAAAGGGAATCATGACGGAATATTCCCGTCATGTGTCCTTAAGGGGTTAATAGTAGTCACAGAATCCAAAATTGCTGCACAAAAGTATACATTTGTAGGATGTACATCTCACAGGACAAATTGGTTAAAGGTTTTTTCCCGACACACATTTTATTGTGGGGAAATGCACATATCACACATGTCCCATTACTGCTACTGCTACTGCTACCACTATCTGTATTCTGCTGCTATTCTTAATGCAATGTTTACATCAAACCCATAACCAAGCCCTAATTTAAACCAATAAACCTACTCATAATACCTACCTATAATCCCAGTCTTAAACCCACCCCATAGCCCCACCTTTTCAAAAGATTCCCTCTGCTGATGTCATGACGGAGATCAGCAGAGGGATTCCCTAGCCTAGTACAGAGGGTTATGTGAGCCCTCTGTACAGTGTGATTACAGCAAGAGAGAGAGAGCTCACTCACATGCTGCAGCTATAGGCGTGCACAGCCTATTGCATAAGCACTTTTAATGCTCTCCTTTGCCCTGTTGCACACCCTCCTCCTACCGCCCGGTCTGCCTCAAACCTTGCAACTCACTTCACTGAGAAGATTTCTACAATCAGGGAAGAGACCTCTAACCTGTCCCCTTCCAATAAATCACCCAACCCCACTCCCTCCGCTGTTTTATGCTCATTTGCACCTACTACAACGGAAGAGGTTTCTGCTCTGCTCTGGTCCTCCTGCTCCACCACCTGTTACCTCGATCCTATTCCCTCAATCCTATTCCCTCATATCTCATCTGCACTCTGTCTCCCTCTTTTGCTCTTCCTCTCACTAAAATTTTCAATCTTCCTTTCCTCCGGCATATTTTCTTCACTCTTAAAGCATGCAAACATAACGCTGATTCTGAAAAAGCCCAACCTCGACCCCAACTCCTCATCAAACTACCGCCCTATATTGCTACTGCCATTTGCTTCTAAGATCCTTGAGAGAGTTGTGTATGCAAGATTGACAGACTTCCTCAAATCCAACTCTCTGCTTGACCCACTTCAGTCTGTATTCCGCGCTTGTCACTCTGTTGAAACAGCTGTAACCAAAACATCCAACAATTTAATCGCTGCTAAATCTCACGGCCATTACTCTATCCTTGTTTTTTCTGCTGCTTTTGACACTGTTGATCATCAACAGCTTCTTCTCATTCTCTGTAATCTTGGTCTATGGGATACTTCTCTCTCCTGGTGCTCCTTCTACCTCTCCCAGTGCTTTTTCAGTGTTTGTTTCTTTCTCTGGCTCTGCCTCTTCTCCCCAACCCCTCTCTGTTGGCGTTCCCCAAGGTTCTGTCCTTGGTCCCCCACTGTCCTCTTTCTATACTACCTCCCGTGGTAAACTCATCATCTCCTTTGGCTTCCATTATCATTTATATGCAGATTTACACACAAATCTACTTGTCCTCTCCTGATCTCTTTCTGCCCATCTTGACTCATGTCTCTGACTGCCTCTCTGCTATTTCCAACTAGATGGCTGCTCACTTCCTTAAACTTTACCTGTCCAAAACAGAACTTCTGGTCTTTCCGTCCTCAAGTGTTGCTACTCCTGTGTCTGTCTCCCTCCAAGTCAACGGTGCCACCATCACTTCTACCTCACAGGCTCGCTGCTTAGGTTTTTTACTCTGACCTCTCCTTCACCCCTCACGTTCAATCGATTGCCAAATCCTGCCGCTTCCATCTCAAAAATATAGGTCGCATCCGCACTTAACACCAGACGCAGTGAAGGTGCTGGTCCATGCCGTTGTTCTTTCTCGCCTTGACTACTGCAATCCCCTTCTCAGTGGTCTTACGTGTTCCCAGATTGCACCACTGCAATTTATAATGAATGCGACGGCAAGGCTCATTTTCCCTTGCGCCCGCACCTCCCACGCCTCCCCCCTCTATCAGTCTCTACATTGGCTTCTACATAGGGCTCAATTTAAGATTCCCTACATAATTCAAGTCCCTACATAATGCTGCTCCAACCTACCTATCCTCCCTAATACACAAATATATGCAGTCGAGGCCCCTGCGCTCTGCCGAAGACCGCTTATCCTCTATTCGTACTCCCACATCTGATGCTCGCCTTCAAGACTTCTCCAGGGCTGCACCTTTTCTGTGGAACTCCCTTCCCTTTTCCGTTAGATTTTCACCCAGTCTCCACTCCTTCAAAAAATCTTTGAAAACACACTTCTTCAGGAAAGCATATCACTTAAACTATTAGCGGGTTCTCAGTGAATACTTTTCTAGCAACCTATTTCATTACCCCTACTTATACCCTTTGTGTCACTATACCCCACCCCCTCAAGCATGTAAGCTCATTGAGCAGGGCCCTCAACCCCTCTGTTCCTGTGTGTCCATTTGTCTGGTTACAGTTTCGTGTCTGTTAGTTCACCCATTGTACAGAGCTAAGGAACTTGCTAGTGCTATATAAATGATAAAATAATAATAAGCATTATTTTGTTTTTGTTAATATTGTTGTTTCAACAAGTCATTCTGAATTTCAATACATTTGGCTTATTAGGATATTTTTGTATCCTGTTCACTAAAATGAAAATACATAAAACAAAGAAGTGCGTTGTTGGATTTTGTCATAAGGAATAAAATGAACTCTGAAGAACATAAAGTGGAAACAGTATTATTTAAGTTGAAGTTTGAAATGCACATATTTTTTCCTTGACATTTACATACATTAGTTTATTTAATATATTCAGAAAAATGCTTCTTCTTTGCAAACGATCTTGACATTTAAGCAGGGTTGGATGCTTTTTGGTATTTCTCCAATAAAAGTTGCATAATAATTCTTTCTCTAGAACTGCAATTTTTTCACACTGCCAGCTTAACGTAGTACAGGAAGGCTTTCTGACAACTGCATGTTGTGAATTTAGATTATTTTTTAGTAGATCACAAACAATGCCATTGGTCTCAGACAGGTATTTCAAATCACACATGAACAAATGCTATCATGTACTGATCTTTATGACTTACAATTTTCAAACTCACAAAGTGTATTAAAGTGAAACTGTGTCCAACAATATATACACATACAGGATCTCACAAAAGTGAGTACACCCCTCACATTTTTGTAAATATTTTATTATCTCTTTTCATGTGACAACACTGAAGAAATGACACTCTGCTACAATGTAAAGTACTTTGGCGCAGTGGTGGGCTGCATACATCTTGGACATTTATGTATGTCTAAATCTCCAATGTTTATTACATATATAGTTATGTCTCCTCTTGTTTTGCCTTGTACCTCTTGTCTCATTTTATTTTGTCTTGTATTCCTAGTTCATGTCCAGTCCTGTCCTGTCCTGTTCATGTTTCCGTCGTGTATTTTTTACATATTCTGGGCTCTGTTTTCTGTACTGCTCCAGTTCTGGGTTCATCTAGTCTTGTCTTGTTATCTTGTTTGGTGCCTTTTCTAGTCTTACCTTGTTTCTAGTATTGGATACATGTCAGCATATCATCTAGCTCCTGGCTTCCACTTAAGCTGCATCAGGGCTCTGCAATGTGGCCGCACCAACCCTGGGGGCGTGTGGTTACCCTGCACCAGACCCTGAAAATCCTTTTCCACGCTGAGATTCCTATCATCTTCATCAGGCACACAGGGGTCCCAGTCTTTGGACCGCTATCCGTGACACCTCATACTCTGGCCACTCATTTAGAATCAGGGCTGCTTTAGCTGCATCTAGTACCAACACATTAATATCATTAAAAGGTTAGGTCATTGGAAATCCGCTGTATATAACTATACTCCTCAACCTGAGAAAGAATTAAGGAAAGCATTTAAGAATCTTGTATTGCAACATAAGCAATAAAGTGTGGTTTCTGCATTACTTTCTTGCACTCTTTTATTACAGGCCTACCCTTAAGTCGGTATCGGCACACCACTACCGGCTTGTTCCATTAATAATGTTATTGCACGGCTTATATATTACCGACCACCAGTTTAAATGCCAAAGGCCTGTATTTGTGGGCAGAGTTTAGTGTTTCTACAAAAACCCAAACCCACTGCTTACCTTTGCTGTGCCATTCAGTTCATCCCACCCACCCACCACACCCTTCTCCTTTCAATTCATTCTGCCTGGGGGGGTCCTCTTTTATCACAGGCCTACCCTTACGTTGGTTTGGGTACACCACTACCAACTTGTTCCATTAATAATGTTATTGCATGGCTTATATGTTACCAAACACAATATATATATAAAAAAAGACGAGTGCACTCTAAGTTCTGATGAAAATATTAAAGGTGATGCTTTTATTCAGCACAGTTTCAGTCCCAACGGACTTTGATCAAGACAAAGTGCAAAGTAACGGTTTTATATATTTATACATACTGTGATAACATTGGAGGGTGAAAAAGTGAAAGCGAGATTCATGATGTCAGCTGTGAGGTCTCACTATTCAAAATACGTCATCTGGCCATACCCTATGAGTGAATGTGCAAACCCATTAAGATTTGCATAACATAGCAATATAGAAAAGTGATAGAAAAGTTAAAATCCTATACATACACTGTACGGACAGAAGGATATGTAGCTGGATAGCAGCACAGAAATGTGAAAAAGTGAAAAACACCCACACCGTGAGTATGAATAGAAGTTACACTAATCCTATATCTATAAATGCTCCCGTCAAGCTACTGGCTGCAAAATGCTACAATTTAAGCACTATAGCCATATGTGGCAAAGATGCCTCTGCCACGTGTTCCTGGAGGGGCCTGCTGGCTAGCCACCTACCCAAAGACTATGGGCCATGTAAAACTACATGTTAAAAGTTGACTTCCATGGAAAATCCAAACCACTGAACCGATCTGAGTGATTTTTGGATATGATGGTCACTCAGATCAGGGCTATACAGAGGTGTGACTCTTGAGGGGCTTCCATGGATTTTGGGGGTACTTTTAGGGTGTTGTGAAATTGTGTGTTTTTCTGTACCTGGATATAATTGAGTTTGTACAGTTCCTGACTCAATTATCCCTCAGGCACATAGGAGGAGTATGTTGAATGTATTGCTTGTATGTGCCTCTCCCCCTTTTTCCTGTCCTATTGTTTCCCCAGCAGGACGTTGTCCCAGGGACATTGTCAGACCAGTTTAAACTAGCTGCTTTGTCCCTCCTCAATCTCCCATCAGCCCTTGCTATTGTCTGACCCCACCCTTCCTTGTACTATAGTGCTCTATGTACCCTATTGTATGTAAATGAGGCTGTTGGGGGTTAAAATGTGTGTATAAATTGTGAGCGTTTGCCTGCATTAAATAATCTACTCCCAACATTAAGCCTCGGCTCATTTATGGGGGGAACAGCTATACTTGCTTTTCCTGCTATACTCTCTGGAGGAGAGTGTCATGAATGCACCCTACTCCAAGAGTGTGCGTGACGTAGTTGTGGTGGTGAAAGGGTTAAAGCTCACTATTTGTCTGCACTAGACTGGAAATAATGACAAAATCCCCCTTTTAACACCACCAACACTTAATAATAAACATAATAATAAAACTATTACTATGTTAACGCTGCCACCAACAAGACGATTTATATATGGGGTGCCTTGGTCCCCCAGGTAAATCCATAATAAAACCCACCAAATATTACTTAGCACAATATTTAGGGAATGCAAAAATACTAATTAGTCTCTTCAGGTAATGTAATTCTTAACCAGACAAAGGCAGAACTTAATAAATTAATTTTTATTATGCACAAAAAATAGTCACAGTGCATAAAAGAATATGATAAACAAATTATTTACACCAACAACAGATAAAAACAAAAATGATAAAATACAGACGTCCTAATTACTCAGTTAGGTTTTCAAAGTACAACTTCTGCCCAGGGGGTGTCTGGCAAGGAAGGATGATGGTGACTCACTCAAAATTAGATCTTCGGCCCCAAGCAAGTACACCAACACCCCTCCAAATCATTGGATATATACCCTGTGGATTATCAAGTCTTGCCCAGGTGTGGAGTTAAGGCATACCTACAGAAATAATAAGTGACCACCTCCTTTTTTCCAGACCACCGTCAATTCAAATGGAAACATTTGACTCTATCTTCTTTTATGTACCTGCCACAGAAATAATAATTGCATATGTAAATATGTTATTATTTTCCCATTCTATACACGTCGCACGCCCCACCTACGATCCAATAGGATGGACATCACAATTCCTGCCACACGGTTTAAGTTGTGCAACTCATGTTTAAGCTTAATTAAGAGATTGGGCTTGTCCCATTCCAAATATGATAAAAATGAGACTTAATTATTAAGCTGTGGGTAAGTATTAATGTTTCTCTTGGATATGATGCTGGAACACAAGGAAGGATCTTCATGAAATTAATACCATTACCATATCAAAGGACTGAACTATCAATTGAGAGTTTCAGGCCATATGGTCAAAGTCAGTTTACATTGAAACTAGTCATACATGCGGCTTAAGTGTAAAATGTCTCACCTTGCAGGACCTTTAATAGATCAAAAAGGGCAATCCATTTCACACTATGCAGAAGCCCCTTTTGATCAAAGGAGCAATTTATCTCTGCCATTTGTCCTCTAGCCAGGGGTCCAAATTATTGATGCATTGCACAAGTTATATTAAATAGCAATATTCCATAGTGTAATAACATATTATGCACCCTTGCCGTAACACCTCCCCCAAATAAGAGACGTAATAGGCGGAAGCTCTTATGCCTCGACCTTGCGTATTAGGTGATGTCTTCTCCCTGGCGGGACAAACCATCAGCGTTGCCATGTGTACTTCCATTCTTGTGCTGTATGGTAAACTCATATTGCTGGAGAACCAGACTCCACCTGAGGAGTTTCCCATTTGTTCCAGCCACCCTATGTAACTTTGTGACAGAGAGGTCTACCCACTGGGAGCTGGATCCCGGACTTGGGTCCAGTGTGGCCAGAGACGGCAAGACCCCAGCCAAGCTGTGGCGGCTGGGGGTGGGAAGTGCTTATGGTGTCCTGGTGCAGTGCTTATGGTACTCAGTAATGACTAGAAGCAGAAATTGGTGGCGGTACCAGGCAGTCCGCCACACGATAAATAAGTGTAAAGTATTAGTTACATATGAATATTGCAAAAAATGGTTAAAAATGACACAAAATGGTATGGAGCAAGCAAGCAGCTGCTGCTACTGAAACATTATCTTCTAGGTAAGAAGCAGTACAGAGGATTTTTCTCATATAGTCCATTAGGGACCTATGTTGCGAGTCATGGGAATCGATCATGTTCCCTGTAATGGAAGGGACCTTGACCCCAGGCTCAAGCTACTAAGATGACCGGATGTCCAGTCTGTTTTTACTTTCATGTTATGCTTTAAACTTTTAGTCTAGTTTCGAGTGTCTGACAAGTAAGCATAAGTATGCATAAAATCTAGACTTGTGACATTCTGTGGTTTCTGAGGAGACGATTCCAGCTTCACCCTCAGCCCCCCTTTCTTATGTCCTAATATTTTTTTTATATATATAACCAATGAAATATACTTAGTTCTGTAAATTCCTTTTATGGTATAGTGTGACTTCAAGCATCCTGTTTTTGTCGCGCAAGTCACAAAGCTGTTTTTTACAAAGTACTATATAATCTGCAAGTTACACAATAAAAGGGGAAGTAATCTTTTGAATCAAAAACTGTCTGGTCTGATCTAATTACTTTTCTGAGTGGCTCGAAAAATAAAAATACAATTTGGTTTCCACCTGAACATATCTCCGGGTAACTTAAAATCTGTATCATCTCTTATCCCCAAGGGGTGGGGACAGGGATGCACAACTATTGAGGAGAGAGGTGTTCTGGGTTTATACCCTGGACTAAATGAGAAAAATCCTCTGTACTGCTTCTCATAGGGTTAAGTATGGCCAGATGACGTAATTTGAATAGCAAGATGTCACGGCTGACATCACGAATCTCTCTTTCACCTTTTCACCCTACAATGATATTACAGAATGTATATATAACCGTTACTTTGCATTTGCACTTTGTCTTGATAACATTCCGTTGGGACCGAAACGTCAATGTTCAAACTGTGCTGAATAAAAGCATCAACACTCGTCTTCATTTCTATATAATGGCTGGAGTTGGCATACTAAATCCATACTAAAGACCAGGGAACTTGAGTGCTGGGATCGTGGATTTACACACACACACACACATATATATATATATATATATATATATATATACACACACATAAAACTCTACAAATTACCTTTCATTAGAAGCAGAACTGGCCTCTACAGCTAATGAAGATCTATCCTTTTTCTGCCCACCATTTACTTCCTTGTCAGTGCTGGGCAGTGTCCAATCAAATGCTTCTTACAGATGCTCTCATAGAGATATGTAATTTTACTGAGATTTAAAAAGTTATCTAAAATAAATTATAGATCAGGGCTGTATTAGTTCATCTGTCATCAGTATTAAAGGACCATTCCGGCACCATAAGCTTCATCTCAATAAAGTTGTTATGGTGCAAAAAGGTCCAGAGTGGTGACTTACCTGAAGGGGTTAAACTGTTAACAAGCAATTTAACCACAAAGTTTTTAAGTCAATGCCCGATTTCTCTGCCCATGTACTTCCACTCAATGTTAAAGGCTACAATCAAGAAGCCTTGGACAGGGGACAGCTGATACTCTCAGCCTACCTACTAAGAAAATAGAGTGAAAAAGGTACATAAATGTCACGTACCTCCGCTAGAATTTTATATAGTTTATTTTAACAGTAACGATATATTTTCAGTGAAAGAATATAACCGTAACCTATTTGCTAACAAATTGTTATTTGTTATTATCTTCTGAATTTATCTAAAAGGAAAATGTACAACTGTAATTGTTAGTAGTGCAACTGTTTGGGCATCCTTTCAGTTGATCTAGAAATTTATTTTGTGATATCTTACATCATTAGACCATGTTATGGTCGTGACTTAAATATGAATATTAATTTAATAATTAATATATAATAATTAAGCAACAAATAACATTAATAGAGTTCGGTATTATGGTCGAATATATAATAGGAAATACACAAAACATTGTAGTATTAAATGTATATTTAATATAATTATAATAACAATTAAACAAATGCTAGCAGAATGTCAATTTACCACAATAATTACACAATACAAAACTACAACATTACTTACAAAAGGCTATAACAGTTGCTAGCTGTTATAATAGATTACTTACACGGCTCCAGCCTGTTTGGCTGGAGCTATACACACAGCTACATGTTCAATCAATGCAAGCAAAGGAAAAAAGGAGGCTGAAAATCCTTCTACTATTTGGTTTTATCCAGTAAGTAGGCTGGCATGTGATGTCACTGCCAGAAGCACATGAGTTAGCACACTGACCCCTAGTGGTGCCTCTAAAGCATTAAGCTCATTATGCTTTTTTTTTTTTATGACAAAAAGTCATTAATTATAAATACCATTACAAACCACCCTTTGACTTATGTCATAAAACAAACATTATAAACACGTACATCTTGAATCTACCCTATTTTAACAGTACCTGCCCTACAACAAAACCCACCTTTTGAAGAATGATACCCATTTACCCGTAAAGTTATGACACTTTATTGCTTATTCAATTTTTATTTTTTTTCATTGAGCACATGCATCACCAGTTGGGAAACCTTGGCCTAAAATAAGCACATATCCACCCTTATAATAACCACTGAGCACATGCATTAGCATTTGGGAAACCTTGGCCTTAAATAGGCAAATACCCACCCTTGTAATAATAGACAACTCAAACCATGTTTTATTAGATTAACCAATGATATTGTGTTCATGTGAGGATGTGTTTTGGAGCTTAATATAGTATTAGACACCACAAACGCATAACACCTATGAATCATGGCACAGACCGACTCGATTTCTGTAGCCTCTGGCTGGTCTGTGTGCCTGGAATTTTCACAAACATTAGTCCTGGAAACTGGATACTCTGTTCTTCGACAGTCTCATAGAACATACGCATGGAGACAGGGATGAATGAAACAGTTCATGATCAAGGACTTTTGTGTGTTTGTGGTCACATTGTTTTGTTTTTTTCTTTCTTTATACCATTAACCACCTTGACGTAACAGTGTCCTGCTCCTGATGCATTTGTTCCGACTCTCACCACTCTTAGCTGCAATATTTTTTCTCCTTACAGCAACAATTGAGCATAGTGTCCAGTGCTTCTTCTTCTTCAGCTTAAAATATCCTTGCTTGAAAGTTCTTGAATGAAAACACAGGCAATGACGAACACAAACATAAATAATAACTGTGCCAATCATCACAAGTACCATTTGATTGTGGTGTCTTAACCATATTTTTTCCTATGGCGTTTGGATAAATACCTACACACCTCTCTTCACATCCAGCACACTCCTGATTCACAGATAAACACAATATCACTGCTGTATCTACCAATTTAACCCAAACACTCGTTATTACTGCTGCATTTACCAATTTAATCTAAACACTCGTTATCACTGCTGTATTTAACCAATTTAATCTAAACATTAACCAAAACAATTACATTCCTATTTACCACCCTTCTATTTAAACATGTATAGATAACCCAAAATGCCTACTTTCTCTTATCCCTCTTATCATTCTTCCGTTTTTTTGTTTTTTTTTTAACTGCAACCACTCATGCACTTTACACAGACACAAATCAAGCACCTACTGGACAATGGGGTTCCCTCGTTAGAGCCCTCCCACCCCAGTTTGGTTTACACAAAAATACCCCCTGGTCCCTATGGGTCAATTCCCCCCTTTCCCAGGCAAGCATACATACATACATACATACAACAATAATACATAAGGGTTTCAATTGCAATACAATCACTAGAAATAAGAGAATAGTATGCACAAAATCATAGCATAGACATGTTAAATAGACACAATAAAATAAAACATTCAATAGCTCATCAAAGGTCAACATTTAAACACTGGTCTCCATCTGATATTCTGTGTTCCAATGTCCACCTCTGGTTTCTGCTACATCTGAAAAGGTTAGGAAACAGATCAGGATTACTTTCCTAGTCACTTATAGCGTATACTGCAATTATTTTACTTAGAATATATATTTATATATATATACACACAGACATGTAAACACATTCCTTCAGCTTTTCATTTTATAAACAATTTGTTCAACAAGATAACTTTCTTAATTTTCTACTCGGCTCTTAAAATAAACAATCAGCTAATAGCTGCTTTCTGCATCTTCCTTGCAATTCAGGAGTACACAACACTAAAAGTCCAATACTCAGTACCCCCTAGCCTAAATTCCCCACCCGCTACTGTAACTAAGTTTACAGCCCACGTTATGGCAGTTCACCCGCTAGGCAGATATGCTCAGTACCCCCTAGCCTAAGTTCCCCACCCGCTACTGTAACTAAGTTTACAGCCCACGTTATGGCAGTTCACCCGCTAGGCAGATATGCTCAGTACCCCCTAGCCTAAGTTCCCCACCCGCTACTGTAACTAAGTTTACAGCCCACGTTATGGCAGTTCACCCGCTAGGCAGATACACAATACACCCACGTATTACTTATTTTATATTTCCTGGTCTCTCAGGGATATACAATAGCTAATCCCCTTCCCAGGGCAATATAAAACTGACACAAACTTTTAAGCAATACAGGATTTCAAATGGACTTATGAGTAACAAATTTCTAGCCAACTTAAACATGTTTAATAACTTTCCACCCTTTGGTTAAATTATAGAGGAGTGAACCACAACACCTCTTCCGCCTCTGAAAGGATATAGGTCAATATGTCTCAAAGTTCAACACTTCTGACAGCTATGAGTGACTCCCTATTAATTTCTAGCCTTTCCACGGACATGCTTGCACCTCGCGGCTAAGGGCCTGCACAACTAACCACCCTGTGATGGCAGTGGCTTTCCGCATGGGGGTGACCGCCCCCGCAAAATTATAGAGGAGCAAACATACAGCAGCCTCTTTTCCGGCTCGATTAAAGGTTCTGGGCCAATATGTCTGCAATTTAACCAGTACACTCACGTATCACTTATTGTATATTTCCTGGTCTCTCAGGAATTTCTATTAAATAGCGTATCCCCTTCCCAGGGCAATATACAACAAAAACTAGTCACCAAGGGTCTCTATGGTCATGATAGGCCACCCTACCACTAGTGTAATACGCCCTTTTTTTAAAATATATTTCCTGGTCTCTCAGAGATTTTGCCTATCCCTTTCCCAGAGCAATATATATAAACAATTACAAATAAGTTACAAAACGCTACTTATAAGTAATACAGGGTTTCAAATAATAATACAGGATAGAACTGCACAACAACTTTGGGTATGCTCCCCCTTATCCGGACACGTTTAAATACCCCCTAGCTCAGGTTCCCCACCCGCTACTGTAACTAAAATCACAGCCCACGTTATGGAGGTTCACCCGCTAGGCAGATACACCCTAATTCAAAGCATGGAAATATTAAAATCAGTTATAGATGGCTTCTAAAATAATATAAATCTTAATCTGAGCCCCTACACTTACTTTGTTAAAAATGCTAACTTGTTAAAATATTCAGACTAAATAGGACAAAGGAATTATTTTACCATTTTTTCAGTTCATTTGTTACCAGTTCCTGCATATGTCCAGTAATTCCTTAGTCCTGAATAATAAAGCTGAAAAACACTCCACAAATTGATTAGTTTAGGCAATTACATTTACAAAACAATGCAGTTTATTTTTTCTCATACAGCAAGACTACCCACCCCCAACAAGGACAAATTCTCCCCCAGCTGTAGCTGAAAAGCATGGTCACACAGCTGTTAAAAAGGTGGTCTCTCCTTCATGAGTCAAAATCATATATATATTTATACTAATATTCTGTGTATACGCACACATAAATCTATTATTCACTGAATCTGCTTTACTAAACGTATCTTTTTCTTAACTACTAATTTAATACATTTGTCCAAATCTCTTTTCAACTAGACAAATCCATGAATGCCAAACAAATGTAAATTAGTACACAAACAGGGTCAAATTTAGCAATAAAACCTGGTGAACTAGTTTAGTGAAAAGTCTTTTCCTATGCAAATGGTAGCAAACAATGAAACTAGGCCTCAACTCATTCACACCATGTGGTCAATGGTGGATTAAAATCCACATGGTCAGACAAAAAGTAAAATTGTTTTTTGTTTTATATATAAAAATGACCAAAGGTTGGTAAAACGTAACAAGCAACACAATAATTCATCACTATGTTCTACAGCAAGAGATACCTTAAAAACAAATATCTAATCCCTATCTGCTATCTGCATTCATTCCATTACATATTAAATCATCATTCATTTATTCACTTCTATACAGACAGACAATTGACTCTATGTATTAAACAAAATGCATAACTTTTGTATTTTCCCTAATATTCCAGCATAATCCCACATCTTCGTCGCCAAGTGTTATGGTCGTGACTTAAATATGAATATTAATTTAATAATTAATATATAATAATTAAGCAACAAACAACAACATTAATAGAGTTCGGTATTATGGTCGAATATATAATAGGAAATACACAAAACATTGTAGTATTAAATGTATATTTAATATAATTATAATAACAATTAAACAAATGCTAGCAGAATGTCAATTTACCACAATAATTACACAATACAAAACTACAACATAACTTACAAAAGGCTATAACAGTTGCTAGCTGTTATAATAGATTACTTACACGGCTCCAGCCTGTTTGGCTGGAGCTATACACACAGCTACATGTTCAATCAATGCAAGCAAAGGAAAAAAGGAGGCTGAAAATCCTTCTACTATTTGGTTTTATCCAGTAAGTAGGCTGGCCTGTGATGTCACTGCCAGAAGCACATGAGTTAGCACACTGACCCCTGGTGGTGCCTCTAAAGCATTAAGCTCATTATGCTTTTTTTTTATGACAAAAAGTCATTAATTATAAATACCATTACAGACCATCACAGTCTATTAGAGATGTTTCGGAACGTAATACATTCTTTGACTCTTGGAACTTTTCAGTGTGTGGTGCTCTTACTTTCAACTACATGGGCTCCTGTAGACAGCTAAGTGAGTGTCATAACATAAATACAACAGACATTTACAAAATAGGGGAAGATTATTAAAATATATCTAAACATTTCCAGTATCCAGAAAGCCATCAATAAATTGAAGTATGTTACTGTCATGCCAAAAGCATGAGTTGGTGTTTGAGTGTTGATATATGTTAAGAGTTGGGTTTTTTTTGTAAACCTTGGGATGACATTTATTGTGGTCTTTGATCTTGCACCAGGCCTAGACCATAAAACATCTAGATAGCCATCACCAGAGCTGGACATAAGGAATTGCATAGAGTGGGCAATAGACTTCTAGACCAACCCCCTCTGATCCCTCCCCCCAGGGGTCTGCCCACTGAGAAACAACTAGTTTAGGTATATAATGAGGGTGCTGGACTATCCAGAGAGTTTCTTCATTTTTTCTTTTGTCAGTAACTTCTAGGAGACCTATACCATCTAAGACTCCCACAAAAATTCTATATGGGGTAAATATATGTGAGGAATTTCTTGTGTTTTCTCCTATTTTATTTTATGTACTGTTTTGCAATTTGTTATCTGTATGTCATTTATTTCTGTATTTTGTACTCAGTACTGTAAATCCTTTTTGTCAAATTAAATGTTTACTTAATCAGCTTGTGTCTCTGTTCTCTATGAGCTTCACTCTCCAGTGAAAAGCTCAGGTAAACACGTTACCAAAAAGGGTTAACTATATATGTCTTATCAGTAAAAGTAGAACGGTGATACTATAATTCTCCTGTGTGTGGGGTAACCTAAGACGCCCGGGTTTAAAAGTCTTGGTGGTGGCAGTAGAGTATGTACTAAGGGGGTTAGTGCAAAAGGGATTGCAGGGGTTAATTGAGTGGTTACTGGGACTAGCAACAGGTAACCAGGGGTCTGGTGTCATTAACCCTGTCACTTCCACACTCTCCCCACTGTCTCGGCTGGGCCTATAGCCCATGCTCGTGACAGTTACACAATACATAGGTAAGTCAGAGGCATTTTGGAACCAAGTGCTGTGGTCTGATGAATTATAAAGTATTTGGCTACAATCACCAAAGGTGCATTTGAAGAAAAAAATGTAGAAGCACTTGAAGACACACCTCACCATCTGTTAAGCATGTGTCTTATATTGCTGTGGAGCTGTGTAACTGGTAGTGGCACAGGACATATTGGTAAATGGAAGAATAGGTTCTACTAAACGTCAATAAATGCTGGAAAATTAATGTCCCATAGCCAATAAATAAACTGAAGCTTAAAAGGAGTTGTAGATTCCAACAATAATCCACAGCATTAACAGAGGCATTGATAGGATCAAAAACTCCCTAGTCTGAACTCAAAAATAATTTGGTGATCCCTTTCTAAAATCCTACCTTTGGCTACTCCCCAAACCTCATCCCTGTCTCTCCCTAATACCAACACCTGACATGCATTTAGAAACCCTCATAGACATACACACAGATACAAGTACATACACATAAATTCACAGACATGCACATGCACAGATAGGCACACAGGCATAGTTAGGTACCAAATTTATACTCAGGCACATGCAGGAAAACACAGACACAGACAGGTACACACAGACACAGACAGACACACACAAGCACACATATATACAATAAAAAAGATGTTTCTGTATTTTAGAGGTGGGTTGTGGGATAGGAAGGAAGTCTATAACTGTTTCAGTAGGGTCGGCATCCGCATGTTTTCTGTAGGGAGAGCATTCATGATCTCCCCACCCTTTTCTGCTGACAGTATCCTGTCTCCTAAGTGAGGCTCAGCCAGGTGTGGAAGAAGCACAAAGATAAAGACACACAGTGTATATAACACTCTATCATATTCCCTTTGTTTGTTTGTCTCTCTATCACTGCACTTATTCCACTCCCGGACGACTCCTAGAGAAGACTGGCATTGGGCAGAGAGAGCCAAGCTATAAGGACCAAAATTATATAAGGCTCAAGCTTCTGCCAACGAAGTACCACCATTGATGGCGCTGACCATGTACCACTTCACGAAACAAAAGATTAATGTTTTGGAATGGCCTTCATAGTTTCTACACTAAATAAACATACATTACATGAGTGACAGTATAAACATATTTCTGAACCAGAAGTATTCTGTAAGGAAGTTTGGGGAAAATACCAAAAGCAAGAATAGAAATATATTTATGTGAATCCAGGATGCATTTGGAGGCTATGATTTCTGTCAGAGACATGTTATTAAGTACTGACTGGCTCGATGCCTACAATTTTGCACATCACATTTATTGTTTTTTGAATCAGTTAAATTGATCAAATTAATACAAATCAGTAGTGGAAGTAATAAACGAATGGTGAAAGATATTTTTTTTTTTTGCGCCTATTACCAATTAACGACAATGTGATAATTGAAATTTACTCTACCATGCAATGTGCGCATTGGAATTCTCTCTTTTTTACTCTCAGAATAAACTTTTCCATGCAATGAAAACATTGGAATTAAACATTTGTTACACTTTAAGAATTTAATTTAGGTGAAAAAGCACTCCAGAGTTATGGAGGAAGCAAGCTGAACAACTTTCAATCTAACTATAGGTCTTTCTCAAGTAGACGATTATGAAAAACAAATCCTACATTAGCACATATTTATATTTATGACTATCCACAATATTTGTAATTAGAAGCTGTTAAAATTAATATTCTTATTAAAATGTTAGTTATGAAACAAAACAAATTAGCTAATATGACTTAACAAAGCAACATAAGCTAAAAATGGGATATCACATATAGTGTAGAGGATGTAAAAATACAACCTGTATAAAGGGCGTGATCTCAAATTGTCTAGAGGATAAATAATATATATAGTGAAGTATGAAAAGCAAGTGGCAATAACATCCAGGAGGTAGAAAACTTACAAGAAGTATAGATGGTCTGTGCTTTTCTCCCCTTAGGGGTATCTGAATGCAGCAACGGAATTTTCCTTATGTCTGAGAGCCTCAGAAATATAAAAGGAAATATACATAGAGTAGTACTGTAAAAAATGTACAAAAGTTTATTTCACTGATTGCACTTACATTCAGGTCGCAATCTGCTGGCATATATCCACTAACAAGTGGAACACGATGACAAATCAATCTATGCAGAAGATGGAACAACAGCTGATTGTCAAACGCTGATATAAAATAGTAGAACAATCTAAAATCAAAACAAAATAAAAGAATAATAAAAGTCTATCCAAAGTGCTCAATCCAACTCGTTTCATCAATGATGACTTCTTCAGGGTTATGAGGGTAATTCAAGATCACTTCTTTATATATCCTTCAGTACAGGTTTTCTTCATTAATCGAATATTCCCACGATGTAGCGTACTTCCGGGTTCTGACATCAGGAGTTTTTCATTGGACAAGTCTATTCTGACGTAAGGAAACACATGACCGTCCCTGCCACTTCCGCGTTCCACGGTGAAACGCACAGCGGCACTTCCATCTAACGTACATTACAGCGTTCCAATAATGGAACGCATATCATAAATCTGACCCCAAAAACTTAATAACAAGGTGCCATGAATACCAGAGCACTCGCACCTATGACATCTATACCTATATATGTCAAACGAGTGCAGAATAAAATATATATGTGTATACAAGAACAAATACAAAGACATGAAATATATATATATATATATATATATATAAACATATATGCGGGTCCACCAGAGACCTGAGGCACAGAAAAAAATCTAAAGTACTAAAAAATAAATAAATAATAATAAGATAATCAAAAAAGATAATAAAAAAGAGAGAAAATAATCAAAAGTAAGTAGATATCAAAAATAAATACTAAATAAGAATAAATATAAATAAAAATAATAAGAAATGTAAAAATTAAATTAAATATAAAAATATTAATAAATGTAAATACAAATAAAAAAAAAATGAGTTAGTTATGAAACTGTATAGTGAACAAATTCATAATGCATGCTGTGAGCAAAGTCTCAACATCACCTATAAATTTTACGTGAAGCACTCTAAATTTAGATCACTGCCTTTGTAATGTTTTGATTGTTTCACAGATAGAAATGTAGATATTAAAGGGATACTATAGTCACCAGAACAACTACAGCTTATTGTATTTGTTCTGGTGAGTAGAATCATTCCCTTCAGGATTTTTGAGGTAAACACTGTCTTGTCAGAGAAAATGCAGTCTTTACATTACATCCTATTGATATAATTCTTACCACTCCTTAGATGGCTGCTAGAGGTGCTTCCTTGGGCAGTGCTGCAGAGTAAGCAGCACTGCCATTCAGTGTCTCCACCCTCTGCATGCAGACACTGAACTTTCCTCATAGAGATGGATTGATTAAATTCATCTCTATAAAGAGAAGCTGATTGGCCAGGGCTGTGTTTGACTTGTGCTGGCTCTGCCCCTTATCTGCTTCCTTGGATTGTGATTGGCTCAGACATCTACTTCTGATTATATCAGCAGACACACGCAGTTTCAGAGGCAAACAGGGGCAGAGCCAGCAGCTTCAGACTTGAATTCAAGTAACATTTTACTATATTTAGGGAGGCAAGAGGGCCCATGGGGGTTACATGGTGGTTTTAACACTATAGGGTTAGGAATACATTTTTGTGTTCCTGACACTATAGTGTTCCTTTAAAACAGTCATAGAAACCTTTTTTTCTGCACCTAACCTTGCAACATTTGCAAACCAACTCCAAAATACTTTGCACTTGGAACAAATTGAAATAGAGACTGGGCAAAAATGGAATCAGAAGAGGAATTTTGAAAACACACATTTCAAATATCGTCTAATCTACACATATGTTTAGAGTTTGCACAATACAATCTATAGATTAAATAATAAGATATCTCATATTATGTATGGCTGAGTGTATTTAACTGTGAAGGAATACCCCATCACTTTCGGCTACTTTTCGTTGTCTGGATTCGTGCCCAAGTTTATTTAGTTTATTTTGTTAGGTACCCGAACTGAGACCACCCCAGAGACCCATTAGAACGTGGAATGTTAAGTACCTTGTACGAAAACCACGAAGGAACTAATAATTGAATGCTCCACTGGGTGGCCACCATTTTGTGCAGGCGAATGCACGTGGTCAGGACAATGGATGGCGGCCATTTTATTTCCCAAACGCAGGCAGTGGGACTTGGTCGTCGAGTGCCTGGAACTCATTTCGGAAAGGCACTCCCGCAAACACCGGCCATCATGGACCTGCTGCCCATTCCCATTCCACTGCACCTACACGAACGGCATTCGGTAAACAGGTACTACGGAACACAGGGAGCATTCTCTATTGATCTGCTTTCATCTAACGTGTGTGGTTTTTCATACAAAACCCCATAAACGGAGACCGGCTCTTGCTTGGAACTATTTTGGGCTTTGACCTTGTGGCAGACCAGTCAAAACCTCCCATTGATGGCGATCCAAAGCTACCGAACGTATCTGGGTGATTTTTGGATATTTTGTTTGTCCAGATCCCAGCTATCCAGTGACCTTTGTGGGGTTTCCCTGTATTTTGGGGGTACTTTTGAGGTGTTCAAAAATTGTTATACTTCTCTGGAAAAAGGGGAGGGGGATAGGCACAGACAAGCAATACATTAAACATACCCTGCACTAATACTGGGCACAGGGTGACCAAAACACAAGAGGAAGATGGGGACCTACATATATTGTCTGTCTTCCATTCTCAGTGACTGTGACTGCTGTCACAACACATAAATAAAAAGCAGTAGCAATTATAGAAACATAGAAAGTGACGGCAGATAAGAACCATTCAGCCCATCTAGTCTGCTCAATTTTCTAAATACTTTCATTAGTCCCTGGCCTTATCTTATAGTTAGGATAGCCTTATGCCTATCCCACACATGCTTAAACTACTTCACTGTGTTAACCTCTACCACTTCAGCTGGAAGCCTATTCCATCCATTCACTACCCTCTCAGTAAAGTAATACTTCCTGATATTATTTGTAATCCTTTGCCCCTCTAATTTAAGACTATGTCCTCTTGTTGTGGTAGTTTTTCTTCTTTTCTTCTCCTCCTTTACTGTGTTGATTCCCTTTATGTATTTAAATGTTTCTATAATATCCCCTCGTCTCGTCTTTTCTCCAAGCTGTACATGTTAAGATTCTGTATCATTTTTGCTGGATATTAAAATTAACAGTAGACAAGTAGGACAGGTGATCTTTGTTATTCATACACATTTTTTTGGTGGGTTTGAGCAAGTGGCTTTTATGGAAGCTCGGATTGGAGATCTGGAGAGGCAAATTGCAACACTGAGGGATATTGACAATCTTGAGAGGTGTCTGCTGCTCACTGAGCAGAGTTTAGTGGGTGCAGGTAGTGGAGTGGGAGGAAATGAGACAGTTGGAGAGCAGGCACATAGCTGGGTAACAAATACAAAGAAACTAGTCCTGCGCTCAAACTCCCATTACTCCTGGGCGGCAGCAATGACCATAGTACACATCAGCCAAAATACATATCGTAAAAAACAAAGAAAAAAGTTAGCTGCGCTCTTTCCACATCCCTATGTATTTTTAAACAAATGGTGGTTTTTAGTTACCTTCAATGGCCATAAGAAGGTATGCCCACCTGCCACGTCAAGGCAGACCTGTTAGGTGGGTCCTAACTCTAACCATTCACCTTGCTTCCTTGAGCGTCTGGCAAAAATATCTCTAATGAGACAGAAAGGGGTATTTTTTATATACATCCCTACATGCTTATTAACCCTTAATAGGGAACACATGGGATGGGCAGCAGCATTGCAACCTAGCTGTGTGATACAAAAGTGCATAGCTGGGTAACAGTGGGGCGAGGAAGCAGGGGGGGAGGGAAGAGGAAAGGTTTAGCTAGTCCTGATCTTGTGCAGCCTAACAGATTTGCCCGTTTGAGTGAAGATGTTGGGAGCATCAGCTCAGGAGTAGCTGTACTGCAGGAGGCTGCTCCTTCTAACAGCCGTTGGAACAGCACCTCTAGTACGGGTAGGATTGAGAGGATAAAGAAGGCTAGACAGGTTGTGGTGGTAGGGGACTCTATTATTAACAGAGTAGATAGGGTAATCTGACACTCTGTTAGTCTCAACTGGACAGTTTGCTGTCTCCTGGGTGCTCGGGTCCAGCATGTTGCCGACAGAGTGGAGGGATTATTGGGAGGGGCTGGGCATGACCCAGGTGTCATGGCCCATATTGGTACCAATGACAAATTCAGAGGAAAATGAAAGGTACTAGGGAACTAGGAAGTAAGCTAAAGAAAAGGACCTCCAATGTAATAATATTCAGAAATATTACCTGTGCTGCGCGCTACAGCAGGAAGGCAGTGGGAGATTAGAGAGGTCAATGCATGGCTGAATTCTTGGTGCAGGAAAGAGGATTTGGGGTTTTTAGAGCACTGGGTCAATTTTGCGCTTGGGTACAACCTGTATAGTCATGATGGATTGCACCTAAACAGAAGAGGGTCTGCTGTACTGGGGAATAAGATGGCTAGAAGGTTAGAGGAGATTTTAAACTAGCAGTAGGGGAGGGGGTCATAGCAATCTAGAAAATGGAGATAGGATAAAAAGGAGATGGGCTCTAGCTCAGTATAAGGGGGGTGGAGATGGGGGACGGGGAAAGGTCACAACAGAGGAGGTATGTAATATTGCTGAAAATTCACAAAAAGTACAAATGACTCATGATAATATTAAATGTATGCTTACTAATGCTAGAAGCCTATATAACAAAATGGGGGAACTGTAGGCAACAGCATACACTAAACAATATGATATAATAATAACAACAGAAACATGATGGGATGAGACACATGACTGGGCAGTTAATTTAAATGGGTACACGTTATTTAGGAAGGATAGGAAAAACAAGAAGGGTGGTAGGGTATGTTTGTATGTCAACCATGAGTTAAAGTCAAATCTTAGGCATGTGGAGTGTGACGAGGAAAATGTGGAAGCTTTATGGGTAGATATCTGCTTGGGGTAAACAAAGGGAAATCAATGATTGGTTGGGATATGTTCTAAATCACCTAATGTAAATATTAATGAGGAAGAACAGCTGTTTGAGGAAATTGGGAAAGCTGCAAATTGGGGTAACATGTTAATTGTTGGAGATTTTAATTACCCGGACATAAATTGGGAAAGAGTGACTAGTACTTCAGCAAGGGGAATAAGGTTTTTGAATGTGTTAAATGACACCTTTATGTCACAACTGGTACAAGCACCAACTAGAAAGGATGCTTGTCTGGATCTAGTTATAACAAACAACATTGATCTTTTGACCAACATTAAAGTAGTGGAGCATTTGGGAAATAGTGATCACAATATTGTAATTTTGGAAATAAACTCAAAAAAGCAAAAGCACATGGGGTATACTAAAACGTATCATTTTAAAAAAAGCCAATAAGATTAGAACAGCTCTATCACATATCGACTGGCATAAACTCCTTAGTGAAAAAAACACTGAAGATAAATGGAAACTATTCAAACAAATATTAGAAATGTACATTTCTCAGTATGTACCATTGGGTAATAAATATCAAACAAATTGAAACCAATGTGGCTTAGTAGAGAAGTAAAACAATAGATTAAAAATAAGAAAAGGGCATTTAAAGCATTTAAATCAGACAAATCAGAGGCATCCTATATAAGGTATAAGGAAGCCAATAATGCTAGCAAAAGGCAATTAAAGTGGCTAAACTAGAAAATGAGAAATTGATGCAAAACCAACCCCAAACATTTTTTCAAGTACATCAGTTCTAAAAAAACAAAAAATTAAAGTATAGGTACACTGGAAACAGAGATGGGTCTGTTAGCTAAAGAAGATCAGGAAAATGCAGAAATTTTAAATAACTATTTTTCTTCAGTATATATTAATGAGAATCCTATGGCAAGAGATATGCATATGGTTTCTGCAAAAAACTTGCAGATAACATGTGATTGGATGACTCGAGACAAGGTGCTACAGCAGTTAAAGAAAAATAATATAAATAAAGCTCCTGGGCATTCACCCGCGAGTACTTAAGGAGCTATGTGGGGAAATAAGTGAACCTCTGTATTTAACTTTTCAAGATTTTTTTGTTTCAGGTATTGTACCAGAGGATTGCAGGAAGGCAGATGTCATTCCTATATTTAAAAAGGGTTCAAAATCCTTGCCTGTAAATTATAGATCTGTGAGCTTAACTTCTGTGACTGGGAAAATATTTGAAGGGCTATTAAGGGATAATATTCATGGTTTTATGAAACATAGGTCATGTCAAACTAACCTAATTGCATTCTATGAAGAAGTAAGTAGAAGTATAGATCAGGGTGTTGCAGTGGATGTGATCTACTTGGATTTTGCCAAGGCATTTGAAACGGTTCCTCACAATAGGTTAGTCTTCAAACTAAAAGAAATTGGTCTAGATGATTATTCTTGTTCTTGGGTAGAACATTGGCTTATGGATAGAGTACAACAAGTTGTCATTAATGGTAAATTTTCAGGCTGGAGAAAAGTGGTAAGTGGAATCCCTCAGGGTTCTGTTTTGGGACCGATTCTATTTAACATATTTATAAATGATCTCTAAATAGGCATTGAAATCCGTGTTTCAGTGTTTGCAAATGGCACAAAACTTTGTAAAGTAATAAAATGTGAGCAGGATATTGCTTTGCTGCAGAGGGATTTGGATAGCTTGGGGGACTGGGCACTAAAATGGCAGATTACATTTTCCGTAGAGAAATGCAAAGTTATGCACTTCCAGGTCAAGAATGCACAAGCAACTTACACCCTAAATGATAGTGAATTAGGGATAACCACACACAAGAAGGATTGGGGAATTGTTATAGGCAACAAATTAGGCAGCAATGTCAATCTGCAGTTGCTGAGGCCAGTAAGGTTTTGTCATGTATAAATAGGGGCATAAATTCTTGGGATGAAAATCTAATTTTGCCTCTTTATAAAACGCTGGTAAGACCACACTTTGAATATGCTGTGCAAATTTGGGCACCTGTTTGAGACGAGCTACAACATTGATAAAAGGAATGGAGCATTTTAGTTATGAAGAAAGGTTAAAAAATGTAAATCTCTTTAGTTTGGAAAAACAGCGCCTAAGAGGGGATATGATAACATTATACAAATATATTCGGGGCCAGTACAAACGATTATCTGGAAATCTATTCATAAACAGGGCTATACATAGGACACGAGATCACACATTTAGGCTGGAAGAAAGGAGATTTCATCAAGGGCAAAAAGGTTTTTTTTACCGTAAGAGCAATAAGGATATGGAATTCTCTGCCTGAAGAGGTGGTTTTATCAGAGTCTATACAGATGTTTAAACTGCAATTGGATAAATACTCGCAAAAACATAACATACAGGGATATAATTTCTAATTAGTGGGGTAATAGCTGTCTAATCCAAGGAGACATCTGACTGCTATTTTGGGGTCAAGAATGATTTTTTTCCTAGTTTGTTGCAAAATTGGAAGCGCTTCAGACTAGGTTTTTTTTGCCTTCTTTTGGATCAACAGCAAAAACATGTGAGGAAGGCGGAACTTGATGGACATAAGTCTCTTTTCAGCTATGTAACTATGTAACATTTCATGCATTTCAAGAATTTTTGTAGCACAAAAGTAGCGCAAATGTTGAACAAAGTTCTAAACTTAAGGCAATCATCTGGGAAACCAGTGCAATCAATGTGAATAATGGTTGGTTCTCATGGTGACTGCTTTTCTTCAAAGAATATACTCCACAGTCTCTTTTACACATCTGCCTCAAGGATTTCCCTTGCGAGTTCTACTACAGAATTGACATGTGATCATCAGGATTCTAATAATATAATGTAAGTCAGTGCAACAAATATTTCCTACTGCTATTTTCTAAATGATTGTGTTTAGTTTTCTTTAGTTATTAAAACATGCATAATAAAGGTACTGTACATTTTAGTTCTATTGCTTTCCTTGAAATTTCATATCCAATATAATTTTATTATTATCTGAAAATATAGCAAGGTTCTGTTTATTAATTAGGTTATTATTTGAGTTGTATAGCATATCCAATCACTTTCCCTGTAAAGGAGTTTAAGGGCACTTCAGTTAACTACTTGTAGCGGAACTAATAAGCATACGTTAAAATTATATCTATATATTTTCCTTTCTCTTGTTAGTGCTGTCAGTTCTATGTGTTAATTTCCTTTTGTAACTAATAAATGCAACTACTTCCTTCTAACATATTTTTGTATGTACCCATTACCATTCTTGTGCTTCTAGAGCAATTTGAACAATCTAAATGATTTAATATACACCAAAGTACAAAAATAGTGAACACTGTTTTTTGTAATGAAATTTTTTCACACTGTCCTTCCAATGATTAATGGTGTCAGTTAAATATGTATTATGCAGGAGGTAAGACAGCACATCTCTCAAGTAGACTTGCCATATGAATTGTTGAATAGTTACATGTATTAAGGAGTTATGTATTATAACACAAGTTTATTAAAGTTATGTTTTAGAACTCTTGCATGCTGTTCTTCTTATAACATTTTTGAAAGTAAAACTCATTATGACAATGGTGAGATAAACAAAAAAAGGTATCTGAAACAGATAAAATGTAGACATGTGGCAGCAACAACAATATGGAGAAAAAAATAATAATAATAACCTGTTTTTGAAACTGCCATGCAAGTGAATGCACAAACCAATTACAAGAAGATGATGTGTTGGAGGTATTCTGAGACATGAGCATGCTGGGAATGGCAAATATGTGCAGACAGAAAACTTTCCACATAGATACAAAAAGTACATTTCAGCAAAGCTGAAGATCAGGTGCTTATTAGGCAAACACAATCTGTGAACATGTCATTTTGAAGACTTTCAAGCTATCTGTCGCCTTGCAAAAATATTCTTTTAACTGTGTTCAGACGATCAAGCTACTAGCTTTAAAGTACATACATACATACATACATACATACATACAGTTGGTAAATGTATTTTAATCCTAACCTGTGTATACACAGAGTTTATGTTGTTTTGCATTATTTAGCACCCACTCGAACTCCGGTCCTCAGCTGGTGGAGATTTTTTTTGTTTACTAGTGCTTTGTGTGTCCCTTTGTTTTGACAAGACCTGACTGCTAACCACTTTTCTTTTTCTGCTACCATTGTGCCAGGATGGCATTTCTCTTACCTGGACCCCCTATTGTTCTCTGCAATGCTGCATGCTTGCGCGCAGTGGGTTTTTATGGGTTACTGATTTAGTGTCCGAATGGCGAGTTTGCCTGACCAAACTCGGGTCTGAGTACCGAACTCAACATATAATTATGATGTTTTCAAACAAATAAAAAAGGTTTTATATTACCCACGAATCATAAGGAATTCCACTATGATGTAGAAATTAAGTACTGCCTATATATGCTTAACTCTCCCACTCCATGTTGCCCTGTTGTGGTTCAAGTAGTCCAAATTTGTATTCCTTTTTTTGTATACATTCTGGAAATAGATTAAGGAGCAATGGCACATGGATCGAATAGTGAGGTCATTTAGAAAAAGTTAAATATTTTGTTTGCTCTAATCTAAGATGTTAGATGGGAAGGGTTAAGTAGGTCAACTATTGTTGATCTATATTTGTGATGGTGAAGTGAAAATCTCCTTAAATCCATTCCATGGTGTAATGAAGGAGTGCTGACAAGTTATATTTTTGGAGGCTGGGGAGTTAAGACCTCTTGAAGGGTTGTTGGAACCTAAATAGACTAGTTCTGGTGTGTTTACCTGCCCATATGAATTGTCTAAAAGTCTTTGATGGGGTTTCAATATCTCCAGGTCTGAAAATATACATTGGACTTCTGTGGAGTAATATATGAATGTAGGCGATGATGTTGAACATTGTGTGAGTGTCTAGGAAGATTAAAACATTGTAAAATAGATTGTGATAAAAAAGGCAGAAATAACAGCTGAAATAGCTGTTCTGATGCCCTCAGCTGAAAACTTACTGTAGATTGAGTAAAAACCCAGCTAATGCGTAGTGAGCAGTTAGGGAAAGAAGAAAGGATTACAAGTGCCTGGTTATTATTTTAGTCAGAATCTTAACGTCCTAGCTCATCAAACTAATTGGCCTATAAGCAGAAAGTTAGGTGGTATTAAGGATCAAACATTACCTAGATTCTATGATAGATGTAGTTGGAGTGTACATCAGAAATGTGTAATTAAATAGGAAAGCTGGGACATCAGTACTTTCAGTTTTCAG
>OW240917.1:95230266-95375037 GCA_933207985.1 Pelobates cultripes | reverse complement strand
TGATTTATTGGAAGGGGACAGGTTAGAGGTCTCTTCCCTGATTGTAGAAATCTTCTCAGTGAAGTGAGTTGCAAGGTTTGAGGCAGACCGGGCGGTAGGAGGAGGGTGTGCAACAGGGCAAAGGAGAGCATTAAAAGTGCTTATGCAATAGGCTGTGCACGCCTATAGCTGCAGCATGTGAGTGAGCTCTCTCTCTCTTGCTGTAATCACACTGTACAGAGGGCTCACATAACCCTCTGTACTAGGCTAGGGAATCCCTCTGCTGATCTCCGTCATGACATCAGCAGAGGGAATCTTTTGAAAAGGTGGGGCTATGGGGTGGGTTTAAGACTGGGATTATAGGTAGGTATTATGAGTAGGTTTATTGGTTTAAATTAGGGCTTGGTTATGGGTTTGATGTAAACATTGCATTAAGAATAGTAGCAGAATACAGATAGTGGTAGCAGTAGCAGTAGCAGTAATGGGACATGTGTGATATGTGCATTTCCCCACAATAAAATGTGTGTCGGGAAAAAACCTTTAACCAATTTGTCCTGGGTTTGTGATAAAATAGTTCAATGAAAATTGTCAAAATGCTCTAAATTAAATAGGCTGTGAGATGTACATCCTACAAATGTATACTTTTGTGCAGCAATTTTGGATTCTGTGACTACTATTAAAGTTGTAATCTCATCATGCCAAATTTTGCAAAGATTTAGCTTTAAAACCGTAATTCACTAATTTCAGTATTTGTTTTATAGCTTCTAAAAATTAATTGAAATCCTAGACCTATTGGGCATTTTAACAATCTGGAGTAATTAGTGAATCTATTTAGTTAGTTTTCTTTACTTGCACTTGGTATGTAGAAATGATTGCATGTAAAACTGAGAATTTTTACCTTTCCATTTTTTCATATTTTCTTCTTATTTAATATAGCCTTATGTATACTTACCCAGTGACATTGTGGTAGAATGAATGCATGGCAAAAAACGCAAAAAAAGGACTTGGTCACAAACGCATTTCATCTCAAAAAAGGCCTTGGTCCTTAAGAAGTTGATGTGTTTTCAACAGAACATGGAAACCAATGAATCTTGCACTTTTTCAGCAAAAGTACCTATTCATAGAATTCATAGAACACTATCGGATTTAAAGAGAGAATTCAATGTGAATTCAAAGTGAATTTCAAATTTAAGGTTAAAATAGTTGAACTTTAAACCTTCTCTGAGTGAGCTATGCTTTCAGTTCGACTTCTGCAGTATTATATTTGAAATTCACTTTAAATTAACTTTAAATTCTCACTTTAGTAAATATGAATTTCCCAGTGCCTCTGATTTCCATATATCATTATCATTTTACAAGTGGAATATTTGTTCACTCGCATTTCTAAATTGATGGAGCCATCTGGGGTTTAGCACAGTGTGCTTTCTAATATTTTCTAAGTTTGATTATTATTTTTTATATCAGTTTTGTGCAAAACACGGCTTTCTATCTATCATTTTCCCATGCGTAGTGGTCTCCTGTGGCACCAGTAGAGAAATGGTTCTTGAGGCAACTTCATTTTTTTTCATTGAACCAAAACATCTTTCACAATTTGGCTGCCGTCACTGTAAATGATTGATTTGCTGCATCTTTTGTGTGATAACTTTATTATTCTCATCTAATTTCTGCACTGAGCTTCCATTGAATATTTAAAAGCTGGATAATGCATTGATAAATTATGAGAAAAAATGGTTAAAAAAAAAAATGCCTTTAAATTTCCTACAGATGCCCTGTTTAGTGGGTCTTTCTGAAGTTACAGACAGACCCCACTCTCAATTGGAGGATGTAACGGATCGCCTGGCACCCCGACTGGGTACCTCCGTTGAAAGATGCTCCTAGCGCTTCCTGAGGACTCCAAGCACTGCAGCAGACACCACAACCACCGAACCGGAGAAGCATATGAATCCTCTCAAGCATATGAATGCTGTAGACAGTTGAATAGGAACCATACGAATAGGTTTACTCTCCTAGCAGTCAAACTGGAACAGCATACAATAAATCCTTCCCCAATAATGAGACGACACTTCACTTTGAGGGTTAAAACAGGAACTCTCTGTACTGTCACATACAGTCTCTTTTATTCCCAAATCACAAACATAGTACAGCCCACAGGGCGTTACAAAACAACCAATCACATATCAGTTACATCCCACATATTCCCTCCCCTTATCCTGAGAGGAAACTCAATTACACATACAGTTAAAACATACTTTCTACCCAACTTTCATAACTCTAAAACCATACATCACATTCACATAAAATTACATATTCACAATCAATCCATTCAGGGGAACAACATATTCAAAATGGCACAAATCAGACAAGGGGTTCAAAAGTTAGTAAAAAGTCCTTTGTGACTAAATGAAGCATGGCTTTCTGGCCCAAACCAGTTTCAGAGTCTTCTATCCTGGAGATAAGTAATTCAATTATCTCCCAGGATAGACACAAGACTCCATTAAGCACATGGTTGCAAAAAGACACAAAACACTTTAAAATACATAAAGTCACATTTACACATAACACACAGACATTTCACATATCCCCAGATAGCTGGGATCTGAGTGCACATTATTAGATGAATGGCACTCAGATCACACAAATAAGCCTTTCTGCAGGGGAAATAAACGGTTTAACCTGCAGGGCCATAGTCCAAAGGGAGCAGGCGAGCAACCAGGCTTCTCCAGTTCACAGTGGCGAGGTTGGTTTCGCCACAGAGGACATACATGGCCTGTTTTACTATATATTAGATTGGGATATTAGTTTGATTTGCAGCATTCAAGTCTGGGCATTCACAAGCAGGACTGACTGTCGCGATTGGTAGGGAGCCCTAACTCACAGACAGGAAACAACATACAGAATTGCAATACCTATCCTTAGAATGGCCGGGTTATGCAAAAGGATAGTCAAAGTAAAGCCAAGGTCATAGGGAAACAGAGAGATGGAATACGAGGAGACAGCCGAGGTCAGGGAGCAGAGAAGACAGAGTAAACGTAAGACAAGCCAAAGATCCGTAACCAGAATATCCAGTCAAAGTACAATGTGCTATTGGGCTAAGTAAAGACAACAACAGGGCACTGAGGCAAGGGGAAGGTTAGTTTATAAACACACAGGGTGTGTCTGATTGGCTAACCTCCAATTAGTGTTAATCACATATAAGGAAGCTGCTTTGGAGCATGCAGTGTCAGAAACACTGTCAGTCTGGGAGCGGCGGCAGATACAGCCGCAAGCCGCAGACAGGTACCGGAAGACGCCGCTCGAGATGATGTGGTAAGCAAGGACGCCGCAAGCAGCGCGGGAGCAGGGGATCTGACAGAAACTGCCTCTCAAGTTGACCAAATTATGAATTGTTGGGTTTATTGCAAAATGCTAAAGTGACCGTATTTGGCCACCTCTTTACGCAAGTGAAACCAAGATTCCTAAATTTTAAAGAGATAAAAATAATACAATATAGATAGAGAGGAATACATACTACCTGAAGACATCAGAAAAATGTGCATCCTCCTGCTGAACTCACTTAATTTCCTGTATGAAAAAGCAGTTTAAAGATTCCCCCTGGACAACTAGGGAAGGGGGAGTATGACTGCTGCCCAGGATTGTGGACTGTTAGAAAGAGAAACAAATGTAGCAAAGTGAAGTTTTGTCGAGAGGGAGAGGGAAGAGACTTACCAGTCGGCAGGATCAGTTGAGGGCCTCTGACTGTTTTTCTGGCTGACTGTACCCTGTGAAATAAGCAAATAAAAGCTGTAGCCGTTGCCTTTATCCACTACAAGAATGTGTCACGTGTGTTATTGGGGGATAACGGTGGGGGGACTGGTATGGGTCAGCAGTCATGTTCAGTAGCCTTTGTTCCTATGTTTGTGAGCACAGACATGACTGGTGCAAAGATTTCTGCCGCCCTAGGCAAAGATCCATTTTGCCGCCCCCTCATGTCACTCTCACTGACAGACACACACACTCACTGACAGACATACACTCACACACACTCACTGACACACACACACAGAAACTCACTAACAGACATACACTCACTCACTGAAAGACAAACACAGACACTTACTGAGAGACATACACTCACTTACTGACATACACACAAACACACACTCACTGACAGACACAGACACACATATACACACACTCACTGACAGTCATACACTTACTCACTGACAGACACACACACACACAGATACAGACACTCACTATATATACTCACTCACTAACACACACACACAGAAACTCACTAACAGACATACACTCACTCACTGACAGACACACACACATACAGACACTGACATACATACACTCACTAACAGACACACAAACATGCACTCACTGACAGACATACACTCACTCACTGACACACACACACACAGACAGCCAGGCACTCACTGACATACATACACTCACTCACAAACAAACACACACAGGTAGACACTGACACACACACACAGTGACAGTCAAACACACACACTCACTGACAGACAAACACTCAATCACTGACACACACACACAGAAACTCACTAAAAGACAAACACAGACACTTACTGAGAGACATACACTCACTCTCTGAAAACATACACTCACTTACTGACATACACACAAACACACACTCACTGACAGACACAGACACACATATACACACACACTCACTGACAGTCATACACTTACTCACTGACACACACACACACACAGAGACAGACACTCACTATATATACTCACTAACACACACACACAGAAACTCACTAACAGACATACACTCACTCACTGACAGACACACAAACATGCACTCACTGACAGACATACACTCACTCACTGACACACACACACACAGACAGCCAGGCACTCACTGACATACATACACTCACTCACAAACAAACACACACAGGCAGACACTGACACACACACAGTGACAGTCAAACACTCACACACTCACTGACAAACACACACACACAGGCAGACACTCACTGACATACATACACTCACTCACTGACAGACACACACACACAGTGACAGTGAAACACTCACTGGAGATAGTACAGAAAGGAGATGGGCTTTAGCTCAGTATAAGGGGGTTGGAGACCTAGGGAGGGGCAAGCTCAGAACAGAGAAGGTATGTAATGTTGATAATTGACAAAAAGTACAAGTGACTCATGATATTAAATGTATGCTTACTAATGCAAGGAGCCTAAATAACAAAATTGGGGAACTAGGCAATAGCATACATTAAACAATATGACTTAATAGGCATAACTGAAACATGGTGGGATGAGACACATGACTGGGCAGTTAACTTAAATGGGTACATGTTATTTAGGAAGGATAGGAAAAACAAGAAGGGTGGTGGGGTATGTTTGTATGTCAACCAAGAGTTAAAGCCAAATCTTAAGCAAGTGGAATGTGATGAGGAAAATGTGGAAGCTTTATGGGTAAATATCTGCTCAGGGCAAAAGAAGGAAAATCAACTATAGGTCGGGATAGGTTATTAGCCACCTAATGTTAATATTGATGAGGAACAAAAGCTGTTTGAGCAAATTGAGACAGAGGGACTAGTAGCTCAGCAAAGGGAATTAGGTTTTTGAACTTGTTAAATGACACCTTCATGTCACAACTTGTACAAGAACCAACTAGAAAGGACACTTGTCTGGACCTGGTTTTAACAAACAATGTTGATCTTTTGACCAACATTCAAGTAGGTGTGCACTTGGGAAATGGTGATCACGATATAGTGTCCTTTGAAATAAACTTTAAAAAACAAAAGCACATGGGGTATACTAAAACATATAATTTTAGAAAGGCCAATTTCTATAAGTTAAGGGCAGCTTTACAATATATTGACTGGCATAAACTCTTTAGTGAAAAGAACACTGAGGATATGGAACATCTTCCAACAAATATTAGAAAGGTACATTTCTCAGTATGTACCATTGGGTAATAATTATAAAATAAACAAATTGAAACCATAAATATAAAAGAAACAAATTGAAACCAATGTGGCTTAGTAGAGAAGTAAAACAAGAGATAAAAAATAAGAAAAGAGCATTTAAAGCATTTAAAGCATTTAAATCGGACAAATCAGATGCATCCTACAAAAGATTTAAGGAAGCCAATAATGCATACAAAAAGGCGATTAGATTCACTAAACTTCAAAATGAAAAATGATAGCCAAAAAGAGCAAAACCAACCCCAAAGCATTCTTTAAGTACATAAATTCTAAAAAAAAAAAATGAAAGTGTAGGTACACTAAAAACTGAAATGGGCGTGTTAGTTAATGGAGACCAGGAAAAGGCAGGAATTTTAATCAACTATTTATCCTCCGTATATATTAAGGAAGAACCCATGGAAATAGATGTGCAAATGATTGCTGCTAAATAATTGTAATTGGTTAACTCAAGACAAGGTGCTGCAGCAACTAAAGAAAGTTAATATAAACAAAGCTCCAGGGCCTGACCGTATTCATCCATGAGTACTTACGGAACTAAGTGTAGAAATAAATGAACCTCTGTTTTTAATCTTTCAAGATTTTTTTCTTCAAGGAAGTGTTCCGGAGGATTGGAGGAAGGCAGATGTGGTTCCTATATTCAAAAAGGGTTCAAAATCCTTGCTTAAATAATTATAGACCTGTGAGCTTAACTTCTGTGGCTGGGAAAATATTTGAAAGGTTATTAAGGGATAATATTTAAGAATTCCTTGAGAAGAACATGTCATGTCAAACTAACTTGATTGCGTTCTATGAAGAAGTATAGATCAGGGTGTTGCAGTGGATATGATCTATTTGGATTTTGCCAAGGCATTTGATACAGCTCCACACAATAGATTAGTGTTCAAACTCAAGGAAATCGGTCTAAATGAAAATGTTTGTTCTTGGGTAGAACATTGGCTTTAAAAAGAGTACAAAGCGTTGTCATTAATGGTAAATTTTCAAGCTGGACAGATTTGGCAAGTGGTGTCCCTCAGGGTTCTGTTCTGGGACCCCTTCTATTTAACATGTTTATAAATGATGTTGAAAAAAGTATTAAAAGTCATGTTTCAGTGTTTGCAGATGACTCTGTAAAATAATACAATGTGAGCAAGATATTACTTTGCTGCAGAGGGATTTAGATAGGCTAATGGACTGGGCACTCAAGTGGCAGATTAAATTTAATGTTGAAAAATGCAAAGTTATGCACTTCAGCATAAAGAATGCACAAGCAATGCATACCCTTTATGGAAGTGAATTAGGGATAGCAACACACGAAAAGGACTTGGGAATTGTTATAGACAAACTATGCAAAAATGTGCAATGTCAATCAGCAGTGGCTAAGGCCAGTAAGGTATTGTCATGCATGAAAAAGGGAATTCATTCTCGGGATAAGAATATCATTTTGTCTCTTTATAAATCACTGGTAAGACCACATATTGAATATGCTGTGCAATTTTGGGCACCTGTTCTAAAGAAGGATATTATGGCACTAGAAAAGGTGCAGAGGCGGGCTACAAAATTAATAAAAGGAATGGAACATATCAGCTATGAAGAAAAGTTAACAAATTTAAACCTCTTTAGTTTAGAAAAACATTGCATGAGAGGGGATATGATAACATTATACAAATATATTCGGGGCTAATACAAACCATTGTTTGGAAATCTATTCACAAAGCAGAGTTTACAAAGGACACGAGGTCATGCGTTTAGACTGGAAGAAAGAAGATTTCATCTAAGGCAAAGGAGAGGTTTTTTTACTGTAAGAACAATAAGGATGTGGAATTCTCTTCCCGAAGAAGTGGTTTTATCAGAGTCCATACAGATGTTCAAACAGCTACTAGATGCATACTTGCAAAAACTGAATATTCAAGGATATAATTTTTCAATGTAGGGTAATAACTGCTTGATCCAAGGATAAATCTGACTGCCATTCTGGGGTCAAGAAGGAATTTTTTTCCTAGCTTGTTGCAAAATTGAAAGTGCATCAAACTGTTTGGGTTTTTTTGCCTTCGTTTGGATCAACAGCAAAAAACAAATGTGAGAAAGGCTGAACTTGATGGACGCTGAAGTCTCTTTTCAGCTATGTAACTATGTAACTATGCAACTGACACACAGACTCACACAATTTTATTTTTTTAGGCACATCCAGCCTCCCTACCTCCTTGGGGTCCAGTGTGGGGCAGCTCCTCACTCCTCCAGCGCGCTGTTTAGTATGCCATGGCCGGAATGACGTCCCGCTCCCGGCATCACAGAGGGCGTGCGAGGAAGGAGTGGGAGGCTGCAAGAACAGCTCCCTCACCATCTGCCTTCACCGTCCCCCTCTCCTCAGGTCACCGGCATTTGTTGAAAGCCTTACCTGCCTTACCTAGCACTGCATCGGGTGTGCCCTGAGGTGGCCAGATGGCAACATCCTGGCCCCCCTGTGAGAGGGCTCTTCTTGGCGCCCCCACCTTCGGGCACCTTGAGGATCGGCCCGGCGTTGGGGGCAGCTCAAGAGCCGCTCACCCAGCGCAGCAGCCCCAGACAGGGGCAGGCAGCCCACCAGGAAACATCAAATGCCTAGTTCACCTAACGGTTGCACCGGCCCTGAGCACAGAAGCCACAGTAATGTTGGGCCTGCTCTCAGTAGAATCATGTAGGCCATGGCCAATCAGGATTAAATCAGAGGTCAGACAAAGGAGTTTAGTTCAGAGGACAAGAATGTGTTGGATGAGTGAGTGAGTGAAAAATAAGAGAAAGACTCCATACATTTTCTGCATGTTAGATGAGATGTGAAGTTTATAGCTGGGCTCAATACTTAAGCTTGTGGAGTATATTACATTGAATATAGTTGATCAATTTTCCTATTAAGACAGCCATGTCCAGATCAAACGAGTTATATATTAACAAATCTATATGTAAGATAATATATTTAATATATTATATAAAATAAAAACTGTTCACTAATTGACAAAAAAAAGAGTATCAATTGTATAGTAAAATACAAAGCATTTTCTAGCTGTTTCTACGTATTATGATTTAAAAGAGCTGTATTGGTATGCTATGCACTCCCCTGGCAGTATGATGACAGTTTATACTGTTTTTATCATAATATGCAAAAGGTGTCCATTGTGACAGGAAGACTTTAAACACCTTTAGTGTCAGCAGCACAGGGTATAGTTAGGATTTTATAAATCTATTGAGTCCAACTGTCAACATTGAAACCATCATTCCATTAAAATTGGATCTTTTTCTGAAATGGTATATTTTACTATTCTGCTGTTTATATTGTAATGTGGGGACTGATAATTGGCTGATAGCTTTCTTTTAATTACAAAATATTTATGCTTAATGGTCCATGACCTACCAGTTCCAGCAAAAAAAATATTAGCCTAAAATTGTACACTGAGTGAAATGTAATTGCTACTTTGTTATTGTCTCTTATTGTGTTTCTGAAATTCAAACATTTTCCAGACACATATTCTACTAATGATTACTCATACATTAACATGAAATAAATATATATGATGATAAAGTGTATTCATAATTTTGGTTGAAATTGCAAGACAGTTCTAAAACTACTCAGTTATGGATGAGGGTGGTTTTAGTCATTGTCCATCAAAAACTGTTTGACAACATAAAATGTTCTTTGTAAGTAAATGTGTTAGCATTTTCAATCCTTTATAAATATATTTCAAACTAGAAAGAAAAATATATAGCTACTATTGTATTTATGTCTAATACTTCATCTTTAGATTGCGCATGTCTACAAAGGACCTTCTGTAATCCTTGAGTTATTAAAGCAGCTCTGTCCCTTTTCAGCATTTAATAAAGGTATAGCCTTTATGAAATACTAATTTATTTATTTTTTTACTGAAATGCCAATGCAAACCAAATATATAATAAGACAGAAGTAGGGACTACCTCATTTTATGGAGAAGCCTGAGGTTGACAAAAGGCGTAGCTACACCGTCAACTTTTGTCCAATCCAAACAGCCGTCATAAATAGTAGCTGTGGGATTCAGTCTTTGTCTGTGGAGGATCCTGTAGAATCCTCCATAAACCTCAGTGTTGTAGTCTAGCACATTTATGAGAGTACAGCACTGACATGGCTCCTAGCAGGTGAAGAGGACCTGCAGCAATAACATGGCGGCGGCAGTGACAGGCAGAAAAAGGTAACTAAACTCGCCTCCCTGGCATCCCGAAACTGACAGATCTGCTTTAAGACTGCTAGTTGGACTGTCATAGCATAAACCCTGATCAATTGTCTGACACTCACCCTAGTTTGTAATACATTCTGTTACATCCCTACACTGAATACAACTGTATCGATAATCAATTTATTAACTATAAAATCTTGGGAAGAGACGCTGCTTGACTAATGCATGCAAATGACCAATTCGTCAGTCAATACCACTTCTATGCTGCATTATTAAATTTGGAGGAGGCTTACCACCTAATCTTCAAATACATTTTATTGCAGCATGAGATGAATAAAAACACAACTTTTCTCCTGCCGTAATCATGTATGACATCACAATCCCCATTTGGGGGTCTAAGTAATCACAAGGTGGGTCACATGGTTATTAGTTAACTAGCTACCGTAAAAATCGTAAATGTGAAAACATACATAGTTTGCATACACAGAGTTCAAGCAAATTTAATTTGTTTCTATGTTCCTATTTCACACATCCTCATCAGTAACATTTATTTATTTTGAGACAAATTTATTTTTAATTGGAACAAAAAGACTCCCGAAATTTTAATCAATAGAATGTGCACAGTCATAATACCTAGAGGTTAATTATCAAAAGGCTGGATTTTAACCAATTTTAATATTCCATTAAAAATATGTCTGGGTTTTAGTAAAAATGCTCTAATTAGCAACTTCTTTCATTAAATTTGACATGTAAAACTAATTCTCACCAGTCTGACTTTCAAATAAGGTGGAATTCAGACTTAAGACCATGACTGCACAGTATATGAATATATGCATTAAATATAAATATACATTTAAATAAAATTATTTACATTATAATCATCTTCAACACAAATTCACAGGGAAATGGAAACGTTTATTTCATATTAATTCATATAGAAGTGACTGCAACAGATCCATGTTGATAGCACTATGTCCCTGCATTTTATTGTTTTATGGTGAAAATACACAGAAATGAAGAATCTTGGTCATAAAATTATATTCCTTTCTTTCTTAGAATAACAGCACTTACAGGTGCTCTTATTGTCCAGCCATCTCCCTTCTGTATCATTTATAATGGTGACACTTCTGAACGCTATGTATGGAGAAAAAGTATTTGTTCATGAGTTTTCCTTTCAATAGTACAAGGGAAATATACAATGGACACTCCACTGTTTAAAATTGAATCACATCAAACATGGTGTTCCCTTGCAGGCAAAAGGGCATTCTATCAAATATATCATACATATAAAGGCTGCACTCACCTGAACATACATATATTATAAGAGTGCTGCTGGACCAAAGCAGAGCAGTCAACTTCAGACTGAGTTCAAACACCACAAAATGATTAAAAATCCCTTACCAAAGCAAAAAAAACTAATAAGAGTTAACATACATTGCAAAAACCTGCCACCCCAATTTTTTATATATATTTAAAATATTAAATATTACGGCCCATTTGCAAAATGCCATATTCCCATATTTCACTGGACCAAGTGTATACTGCTTGGATATGTACAATGCCGCAAATGTACATGCGAATGATGCTATGTCAAAATGGACACATTGTGTGTTGAATTGCTTATTGACACACTTGACTTATTCTTTTTATTCCACTAGCATAAAAAAGAAAACATGTAAAGAATTAGCTTTCATTCATTTTTAGTGATGTCCCAAACGGTTCGCTGCGTACTCATCATTGAGTAAACTTTGACCCTGTACCTCACAGTCAGCAGACACATTCCAGCCAATCAGCAGCAGACCCTCCCTCCCAGACCCTCCCACCTCCTGGGAGGTCTGGGAGGGAGGGTCTGCTGCTGATTGGCTGGAATGTGTCTGCTGACTGTGAGGTACAGGGTCAAAGTTTACTCAATGATGAGTCCGCGGCGAACCGTTCGTGGCGAACCGTTCGTGACATCACTATTCATTTTTAATCTTCAGTATATCTCGTTCTAGTTAGGGAATTTGGTTGTCTAAATCTATAATAGGGATAGGCCTTTTTGGGATCATTAATAAGGCAGCTCACCGTGCTGCTGGAATCTGTACTTTCTGTTAGTTTCAAATGTACTGTTAGTCTACTGCATGTTTCTGATTATGTGCTGCAAAGTGCAAACCATATGCTTTGTGCCATTTCCCTGTGCTACCCAGAAACGTTTAATGCTTTTCTTTATAACAATGAATATACTTTACATCAATGTCACATAACCATCACTGTTCTGATTAGAATGACTTTATCCATATCTGTCATGTCCTTAGCATTACTGTCAATTTCATTGACCTTTAAACAAAAAAAATCAAACGTGTTTTTAAATCTATACTTTTATGTGTACACTCTGCCCTTACTTTATCTACATTTCTGTATGAAAAACAAGGAGGACAGCATGCTGGTAGAATATATACTGAGCTGGCATCATCCTGAGAGTATTCTACAGCTTGTCTCTACATTATGTAATTTCAGTTTCCTATATTATTTTACACTCCATTTTGAATACCCTGGATTGTCTACTTAGGAAAATGATATGCCATGATGGGGTTAATTTTCATTCCTGGGCTGCCATCCGGTCTCAAAGGCAGCATAGGCCCAGCAAACCAATGTCGCAAATTTCAATGTGTAAAAACCGAAATGGGCAAGCTCTTTATTTGACCCTGTAACTTTCCAAAGCACCAGAAAACATGTACATGGGGGGCATACACATATGTGTGTTTTATTGCAATGAAAGCTAAAAGTACTATGAAATTCACAGTTAATGCCATGTAGAAGTTAGAAAATTACAACATTTCTTAATTTCTCACACATTTGTAGATTTTCTGCATATTAAATTGTTTTCCATATATAAATATTTGATGTGAAATGAAAGCACTATTTCTCCTGAACAAAATGCTATGTAATAAGTGTGGGTGCATTTAATATGAAATGGTAAATTATGGTTTAATAGACATAGTCTGTAATAGTTCAAATTCTAGGGTTTATTTTGGTTTGGTTTTGGTCAGAACATGTACAATTGCCCCTATTGTTAAGGGGTTAATCCCCCTGGAAGCCTCTAGCATAACTAAAATGTGGAATGGATTATTGGCCAATGATACACAATTAAATTCCATTTTTAAAATGTCCAAGAGCATTCCATTCGTTATAGGAAAACATATATTCCATTATACTAAATCCATTGAGCTCTGTCACAATATAGATTTGTATATAAAGATATAAATAAAAGCATGTTGACATGGATTTATACCTGCCTGCGATGCTGGTGACAGAACTTTATATACACCTACATGTTAAGATTTTCTATGCACAGGAAAAGCCTTTATACATGACTGCATGTCCAGTTTACATTTATACTGCTGGTGATTTTCTAAATGTCTGCCTGTGCGATTTACAGATGGCACATGTGGAAATAGGTTTATATGTATCTGCAATGTCCTGGTAATGTGTATGTTATTAGGGATATTTACTAAAAAGAAATTGTCCGAAATTCAAAGTGAATTCAAAGTAAATTACAAATGTAAAGGATCAGTAAAGCCACTCAGGCCACTTGATCTCAATGAAGTGGCCTAGGTGATTTAACCATTCAAGGTAAACCATTGCATTTTTTCAAAAATGACAATGTTGACATTGAAGGGTTACATACACCTCCAGTGACTGTATAACTCCGTGAGAAGCATTGCATTAGATCAGATTACAGGAGCCATGGAAGGAGGATTACATTGAAGGGTTACATACACCTCCAGTGGCTGTATAACTCTGTGAGAAGCATTGCACTGGATCAGAGCACAGGAACCATGGAAGGAGGATTACATTGAAGGGCTACATACACCTTCAGTGACTGTATAACTCTGTGAGAAGCATTGCATTGGATCAGAGCACAGCAGCCATGGAAGGAGGATTACATTGAAGGGTTACATACACCTTCAGTGACTGTATAACTCTGTGAGAAGCATTGCATTGGATCAGAGCACAGCAGCCATGGAAGGAGGATTACATTGAAGGGTTACATACACCTCAGTGGCTGTATAACTCTGTGAGAAGCATCGCATTGGATCAGATTACAGGAGCCATAGAAGGAGGATTACATTGAAGGGTTACATACACCTCCAGTGGCTGTATAACTCTGTGAGAAGCATTGCATTGGATCAGAGCACAGGCGCCATGGAAGGAGGATTACATTGAAGGGTTACATACACCTCCAGTGGCTGTATAACTCTATGAGAAGCATTGCATTGGATCAGATTACAGGAGCCATGGAAGGAGGATTACATTGAAGGGTTACATACACCTCCAGTGGCTGTATAACTCTATGAGAAGCATTGCATTGGATCAGATTACAGGAGCCATAGAAGGAGGATTACATTGAAGGGTTACATACACCTCCAGTGGCTGTATAACTCTGTGAGAAGCATTGCATTGGATCAGATTACAGGAGCCATGGAAGGAGGATTACATTGAAGGGTTACATACACCTCCAGTGGCTGTATAACTCTGTGAGAAGCATTGCACTGGATCAGAGCACAGGCGCCATGGAAGGAGGATTACATTGAAGGGTTACATACACCTCCAGTGGCTGTATAACTCTATGAGAAGCATTGCATTGGATCAGATTACAGGAGCCATAGAAGGAGGATTACATTGAAGGGTTACATACACCTCCAGTGGCTGTATAACTCTATGAGAAGCATTGCATTGGATCAGATTACAGGAGCCATGGAAGGAGGATTACATTGAAGGGTTACATACACCTCCAGTAGCTGTATAACTCTATGAGAAGCATTGCATTGGATCAGATTACAGGAGCCATGGAAGGAGGATTACATTGAATTGTGACTGTAATGTTAGATTTATTTGTGTATATGGAGATGGATCTTTATATGTTAGTTCATGTATAAACTTGGCAATTGATCATTTTGTTTTTCAGGGCTATGGGTTCTTTTCCATCACTTTGACCACTGTCCACCTACCTTTGCTAGTAAAAAAAAAAAAAAGTAAACTAAAGATTACTCACCTCATTTCCAGCAGCAAAACTCCTCTGCATCGGCTGCCTTCTCCAACTCGATGTTCGTCAACATGCCTGGTGATGCCTTTTGCCAATCTCATCCAATCCAATGCTTCTTGTTGAGAATCATCAGTGAGCCAGATACACATATGCAGCCAAGCACAGCGCTCCTTCAGTCAAATGCTGAATCAGTCTATATAGTACTATATACATTTTGCATAATTGCAAATTAATTTTGTTTACAATAAATAAATTTAATTTGCAATTATGAAAATCGTGTATACACGATTGTGGGGCATGAATATATACTTTGGCAATAGTACCAAGGTGAAGTGGTTAATACAGTAACACAATAGTTGTGGCTGGGGAAAAAAAATGTAAACTTTCAAGGTCACAAATCCCTAGTGTTAGAGCAAATCCATACAAAGCCATGAAAATTCCATCTCAATCCCAGAATAGCTACTAGAAGTCTCCCCGGATCAACATTTCATGTAACCTGGGAACTTTGTACGCAAGGCTCTGCAAAATAGCAAGATAATTCCTGGAGATGTCTACTAAATGTAAATATTTCTGATAATATACAATTTGAATTATTTCCATCAATTATTTCACCAGCAATATTTTATGTGTATCCTTGATTTGTCTTTTTTTAATTTATAATTTTACTCATTTTTTTCAAACCTTATCTATATTTGTCTTTTATATTAAGCCTTGCCATGCCCTCAAATTATAAGGTATTGTTGATCCACATTATGCCAGAACCACCTACTGATACATGCAGTTTTGTAAAAAGACTAGAATTCTGCATATTTGTAGATATGGACTGCTACTACTACTAAGCTCGTTTGAGCAGGGTTCTCATCAACCTATTGTCCCTGCAACATTTTGTAATTGTCTAATATGTTGGCGCTATATAAATGCCAATAATAATAATAATAATAATAATAATAATATTTGTGTTTCTGTTTTTATTACTTTTTATTGATTAACTTTTTCTTTTTTTGCAGCCTTCCCTTGACTACTAAAAAGAGAAAAACAGACCTAACATAAGTGCTAAGTGCTATATGTTAGGTCTGTTTTTCTCTTTTTATAAGTTTCTACTTGATGAAGCCTATTGTGGCGAAACGCGTATAGGAACTTTTTATATAATCTAAGTGTTAATAAAGGAATATTTGGCTATTATACATTTGGTTGCCACATTCCTCTTTCCACCTTAGTATTATATTACCTTCTTTTAGTATAATTTTATTATTTTACTATTTGCAAGTTTATTTTATTCAGACCTGACTACTACTACCTTTTTGTCATATTCTCTGTTTTCCTATCAGCGCTGAACCTCCTTCCTGATCTCGAATTATTCAGCTTTAGTTGTGCACGTTTACTAACATGCTTTAAATGGTTACTCCAACCACCATGACCACTTCAGTGTTATGATATGTGCATTGTTCCTTCCTGAAACACTGAACTACTGAGATATTGTTATTTGTGTGCTGGGGCCTTGTTGCACCACCAGCACACATGACATTGGCAGCCCAGGACTGTTCAAAATCTGCCAATGTCAAATCTGTGCATCTGTCATCAGTCAGGGCATCTGCAAGAGGAAGATTGTTTGCCCCTCCCTCCATTCTCAATTGCGATCAGTATAAAATATAAAATTTAAAACTCCCTCTACTTCCTTCCCATGCTGGCCTGGAGTAGGCGCATGCTCTCTGAGCCAGTGAAATAGACCAATCACAGGCTTCTCTATGACATCAGAGAGTGCACTGGATTCCAGGTAAGTAAAAAGGTTTTATTTGCAGGTTATACAGCAAATGCAAAGTGGGCCCTTTTCCATAATGCCCAATAGGGCATTTTATACTGGAAAGAACCCCAGTGAAAAGTAGGAAAAGCCAGGTTGCTCGTAGAGCAAAGCAGAACCATGAAGGACAGCAAAGCATTTTGGGAAAGATTAATATTGGCCATCAGCATGTATGTACAAAGCATCCCTGCGGCTACCAAGGAAGTTTTTTTTAAATATTTGCTAATTTTGATGTTTGCCTAGTTCCCCAAAGCCCATAGAACAAACCGACAAGTTGAGCAATAAAATCAAACCTTACAAGACCCTCCTACCATTAGATACCCGAATTTGAAAAGGTTATAGAAGTGCATTATATTAAACAATCCATTACATAGTAGTTAGATATCTTTCTTTACATTATAAAAGTCATGCTAAGCTTTCGGTCAGGAAAGAGTAAAACATTTCAAACTGCATAATTTAAGCAGCTTTGGTTGCTTGTCCTTGCACAACGCATAATTTCCATTAGAATTAGAGATGTGTCAATGTACCCTCATTACTTATGCATTTATTATATGTTTATTTTGCATTTTCATTATCTGTGTAGAATGACTGCCTTGTTACTGAGGTAATGCCAGAACAAGGGTACAAGATTATGTGCAGAAGACCATCTAAGCGGATTTTAATGTATTTTTTTACATAATAAATCATTTCACTAGAAGCAAACTATTTATTTTAGAATTAGACAAAATATAATTACAGCACAAAAAGATAATTAGATTATTGAAGAATAAAAATCAAAGAATAAACTGCTGTGTAAAATTGGACCAACCACCCTTTGTTTAAACACTGTAATAAAGAAAAGAATTGCAAGAGTGACAGGTAATAAGTAAATAATCTGGTTTTGCACATACCCACAAGAATTCAATATGTAAGCTAATTACAGGGAAACCATGAAGTGATTCTGTCAAGACGAATGTGACAGGCTCCTAATAGAGCTCCTAATTTTTATTCCTACATTATGCTAGTCAAATGGCTACGTATATAAAGTTATTTAACATTATTTCCCATCAAATTCTATCACCCAAACAGCCAACGTCCAAAAACCACAAAAGTGGTCACCATGATTAAATGTGGACCTATCTATATATATATACACACATACATATACACACACACACACACATATAATATTTTTATTTTATTTTTTTTTACAGATTTTCAATGCACTCTCTCTGACCTCATATATTTTTGAGTAATCCAAGAAAAAAAGTGTATAGAACAATTCAGTATTGCACTTTTTTTCTTGGATTACTCAAAAATATATGAGGTCAGAGAGAGTGCATTGAAAACCTGTAAAAAAAATAAAAAATATATGCACTACAAATTTACTAGGATTCCGCAGTGAACAAGTAAAATTGTGATAACTCATTAATATGTGATCTCCCTAAGCTTTAAGTGTTGTTCTCTCATATTAATTATGAAGTTATAATTTAAAATACTTTATGAGTTTGTAACGATTTGTGGTGAATAGGCTCAATATGCAGAGAACTGTCACTTTAAAGTTTCACTTTATCAAAGAGAACTGTCACTTTAAGAAGGAAATTTTCTATTCATTCCTAATGAGCCAGGAGGTCAGTTCAAGCGACGTAGGTTTAGACAGAGTCAAACAAGCAGATGGTCAATAAACAGGAAGGAGAAACTGTAGGCAATAAGGATTTTTAACACTTTGAGAACTCGCAAGATATCTGAGCAGTGAGTTTGGGGCAGACAGGGTTTACATAGGTAGATGGGAGGAGTAAAACATCCATGAGGTATAGTTTAGAGGGCTATTTAACCCGGGAGGTAACAACGTTTTAATGAGTGTGACACCATGTTAGGCTTTCTAGCCTGTGCTGCTGTTCCTCCTGCACACCCACTGCTCACAGGAGAAAACTGGACAGAGTGGCATGAGGAGCACCATGAAGAGCGCCACATGGGTCCCCACGGAGGTGAAGCTGGCAGACAGGTAAGGAGTCATGGTGCGTACTTTACTATGTGTCAGCGTACATTTTATTTTTGTAGTGTTCCAGGTGGAGTTCTATAGGGTCTACAGTAGTATCAGACATAGTAGTTCACAAGGCCACAGAGCAGATGGAGCATATGCACAAAACAAAAGGAGTATCCAGCACAAATTCAGTTTTACTCACTATCCGAGAGTATAATATCCAAGTTTGTTAAAGCATCTTTTTTTAGAATACTGCTCAATCTGAACTACTGGTCTAGATCATTGTGCATCCAAGGTAAAATGTACAATTTTGTGTTGGTTACTAACTTTTGTGTGTATTCAGTGCACCCTGAGGACTTGTGTGCAACCATGTTAATCAATACTATATAACAACTATAGGCACTGCGATCTCGCGGCATGCGCAAAACAAGTCAGGGGGATCAGGCCATCCTTCACAAGCACCTTTACCCTTATATACACAACTGGTAAGTCAACACACTAGTAAATAAGTGCAACATTTCGGCTCTATGCAGCCTTAATCATACATAACAAGTACAAACATTCATTAGGTATATATTCTCTTTTAATTAATTAGTAGATCACATGGTCAATTTAATTAGCAATACATTCCTAAAATCCTGGCATGGATTACTCCCTGTATTATATTTAAGTGTCACAAAGATTAAATATTTTGTTTTTCAGTTTAACTCATGGATGGCATTGTGTCTCAGGGCTCTTTTGATCACTGAAAACAATCTCGGACACCTGTGATAATTAGATTGCCAGGTAAGCCCAATTTAAGGAAAAACTACTAAAGGAGGGTGTTACACATTATTAAGCAGAGCACCATTTTCATGCAATATGGGAAAGAAAAAGGATCTCTCTGCTGCCGAAAAGAGTGAAATAGTTCAATGCCTTGGACGAGGTATGAAAACATTAGATATTTCACGAAAACTTAAGTGTGATCATCGGATTATTAAGAGATTTGTGGCTGATTCAGAGCACAGACGGATTTGTGCAGATAAAGACATTGAGGAAGATTTCTGCCAGATCCATGCATCGGATCAAGAGAGCAGCTGCTAAAATACCATTACATAGCAGCAAACAGATATTTTAAGCTGCTGGTGCCTCTGGAGTCCCAGGGACATCAAGGTGTAGAGTCCTCCAGAGTCTTGCAACTGTGCATAAACCTTCTATTCAGCCACCATTAACCAATGCTCACAAACAGAAATGACTGCATTGGGCAGAAAAATACATGAAGACTAATTTTCAAACAGTCCTGTTCACTGATGAGTGCCATGCAACCCTGGATGGTTGGTGGATGAGGTAAGTATATACAGAGGGAGAGGGAGGGAGGGAAGGGGTTAAAAAATTTTTTAATTATTATTTTTTACTTTTTAAAATTTTATTATTTAATATTTATTATTATGCCAGTCTGATTATTTTATCTGTTCCTATCTACTTGATAAGGCCTTACAAGGCAAAACGTGTTGTAGATATATATTTTATTTTATTGATTTGTACCAATAAAGGAATCTTTTAATAACTTTTAAACCTGGCATCCTGATTCTACTATTTCAAGTGAGGACCAAAAGAATCCTAGGTGGGGTGGAACGACAAGAACCCAACCCTCAAGAACAATTTAATCCTATCAAGTATGGCTGTTCCTTTTAAAGACTTTTATACTCTTTCTTTTTATTTCAGTATACCTGTATTTTATTTATATTATCAGATGTTTTGTCTCTGGTAAATACAAAAAATATATTCTTTGGTATATTAAGCGCAAACTTATTCTCCTTCTCTTTCTCTTGTTGCTAATATTAGGAGGGAACCTCTTTCTCCCTTAAGGTGTGCTGCCCCATAACAAATTCTATTTGTGACTTTCTTCAGCGCTGACCCTTTTGTGAACACTTCCTATTATTTATACAACTAGTTTGGGTTATGATTGATTGGTAAATGTAACTAGGTGGGTGGTTGACTGATAAGTGGGACATAGCTGGGAGAGCATGTCTATATATGTGTGTAAAGGCTGCTTGTAGGGTTGTATGTTTGTGGAAATGCAGCTTGTGGGAATGCATGTAGGGTGGTGGCTGCTTTGTGTTGCATTTGGGGCTGTAGTGGAGGTATATATGCTTTAGTGGGGGTTAGTGGCTATAGTAAGATTAGTGTACATGTAGTTAGGAAATAGAGGCTGTAGTTGGAGAATTAGGGCTATAATGGGGGATAGGGGCTATAGTGGATGGATAGTGACTATGGTGGGATGATAGGGGCCATAGTGGGGAGAATAGTGGTTATAGTGGGTGGGAGTAGAGGCTACAGCAGGGAGGATAGTACAGATCTTTGGTCTTCCCATCGGTTACTCCTCTCCTGCCTGCCGCCCTGGCCTTGATGGTCTTGTGGCAAATCTGGCCCTGACTGGGGCTGAATCCAAACAGAGGTGATATCACTTCTCTAGTCATCTTCATTTGGAACTTGAGGAGCTGGTCTATTCTGACACTGCAGCTCTGTTGCTCTCTCTTCCAGCTGCCTCTTCTTGCTGACAGTGTACCTTATACTGAAAAAAAACACCTCTTGTATAATGTTAAAATTTCCACTGATAACTGCCTCAGGCAATCCATATCACCCAACATTAAGCATGGTAAAAGGAGACAGACCAAAGACCAAAGGCACAAAACATGTCACTGGTGCTGTCCAAAGTGGGGGGAAGGAGGGTTGCCGGAAGAACTGCCAAGTTAACCAGATGAGTAAGAATTCCAGGCTGCCTGTCAATCATGCAGGCCAGCACCCTGGGTGCTCTCTGCAGTGTCCTAGTACCTAAGCATCATATGAGAATGTCTAATAATGTGCTTGCATTAAGGTTTTAGTGGGCATTTCTCTAGTGTTCCAGAAGTGGAACACTAGGGAACAAAGCCAGAATGGAGGGACAGGGCTCTAAAATCAGGACTGTCTTAACTAAATTGGAAAGGTTGGGAAGCCTGTCCAATCTGCATGCAGTACCTAAGTGCCCAGCAAAAAAACAATGTATAAACCGATTCACCAAAGCTGCAGCTCTGCACATATTAGCACAAGCTAAATTGTTTGTTTCATTTCAAACCAGCAGTTCTACATGCTTCTTCCCTTGGGCAGTCCTGATTCCAGACCTGTGGTCCTGTATTGTCACTGTGAGTTCACGTGTTTACCAACCCTGAATGCTGGTGGATTTAGTTGTCTGAAATGAAAATAAGGAATAGTAATACGGAAACAAATGACAGCTTATTCATGTCCATACATACAAATTTTATTAAAAAAATGTGCTATCCTTTATTTTATCGTTTGTGAAAATATTTGCGGTTAGGTTATCTGGAGAAATCATGTTTTACTGTGAATCTAATGCTGATGTTGCTCAGTGAATTGAACTTGTCAACCAAATAATTAACGAATGGCGAAATCTGGTAGCAATATGCAAATACAGCTTTAATTTCATTTTGCTTAGAAGGATAAACATTGATACAATTTATTGGACTGAATGCAAGAATTAAACAAAGTAAAATAGACTGCTCAACTTTCCAACAGCGGAAAAGGCATATTTGGGATTTTAGAGTTTCCTCCACTGTTGCATACATTATTCACCACTAAATAAATAAAACTGTTCCATAGTGGTCCTACAATGCTCAAGAATAAATCTATTTTAGTCCATTCCCAGGCTCATTATAAAGGCTGCTCACACAAATAAAGCTGAAAGCTCTCCAAACATTGCTCAAATAATAAGAATCAATCTGTATGTACACAGCCTCCTCTTCACTTCCATCATTCCTAGGGAATTGTGTGCTTATTTGTGTTTGTGTTGTTACTGTATAATTTCATCCTGATGCAAGCTGTAGGCTTCCATCTATGTGTCTAGGAATGAATTAAATCTCCAGCAATGTAACTGCAATTTAAATATTTATCTGCACAGAAGAAAACTCTGACTGTTTATGATACAGTGTCGCTGGCACTTTGCATGTTGATGTAAGGTGACATATAATCAATAAGCAGCAGATATAAGGAACACTAGAGCCGTAAATAAAGGTCAAAAGCTTTATAAAGGATTTTTCCATAGAAACAAATAGCTCTGAGGGTGGAGATCATTAAAATGTGGACAAGATATAGAAAAAAGAAAAGTGTTTTTGTTTAGTTTTTTAGTTAATTTGCATTGTGAAACTGTAATTAAAACTTGTTTTATTTTGTTGCGTCCTCTTCTTGCAAATTAGGTTATTATATGAATATATATCTTTTCAGTTTAAAGTAATACTGCAAGCCCTATAACCACTACAGCATGCTGAGTGCCCTTGCACCTGGCCAGTGTCAGTAATCAATCTATTTGCTAATTTTGTGTCAAATTACCTAGGCTACACTAGGGGGCCTACCTGCCGGAAGCTCTCTGCTCTGAGCAATGACTAGCTGTGCTGAAGCTCAGTGGCTGAAAGAGAGCAACAGAGGCTACTTACATTTAAAGAGGGGTGAAGGGAGGCAGCATGGGACTCTTAATAAAAAAAACAACTACTGCACAATGTCATGGCTATAGTATGCGTAGTGCACCTTTAAATCTTGTGCACTGAAAGATGAAACCAAGTTAACTGTGAAACATCAGTAACACTCAAGGCTAACTCCTTCAATTGGGGAAACGTAAGGCATCTTGAATAATATATAATATACTAACATCCATGCAGTATCTAGAACAGTTAGGATTTGTGATGTTTTTTTGTAGAAATGTCCTGTATTACAATGTGACTATTGCTGTATTTTCAATTGGAGCACAAAATATACGATTGTATGTTATAGCATCAGGTGTCACTATTTTATTCAATAAGATTGTAATGTTTAACAAGGGAAAACAATACACAGAAAAAGAAGGCTTATGAATGTAATTAAGAGACGTGCATATGACAAAATATTCAATGCCTTAAGTAAGAAATCTGTTCTAATACGTGTAGAACTCAGCATGTATAAAGGGTGTATCAAAGAGCATATTATGCAAAAATTAAGTGATAACACTGAAACACCTCATTAAGGCCAAACGTTTAGAATGCCGTCACTTCCGAAACTCTATAGTAAACCTGTGCATACCAGGAATTAGAGACAGCATGCAAGAGGAGTGAGTAACTCAATATGGGAATCAGGTGAACTCTGTTGGCACCCAGGCTACTTCATATCAATTTTCCTGGTGGGTTTTTTGTGATCAGGGTTTTTTTTTGTTTGTTTTTTTTTTCAAGAGTTGTGTTGCAGGATTATGGATTTTAATTTGGCCTTTTTGGGGCTTGAGATAAGAAGGTTTACCAGAAAAAGAACTTCAGATGGTAAATACTATTTATTTTTTTCACAGGTATTAGCTTCAATGCCCCCATTACTACTATAGAGGGGAGGGGAAGTAGAGAGGGCTAATTTATTTTAAGGGGGTAGTTAAAGGATTGCAGACTCTTAGCCCACTGGGATAGACAGGGGATTTGGACCATGCCACTAAATTGGGGGAGTAGACAATGGTATCGAAAACCCCTTTGTAAAATTACTTAAAAAGCAAGTGAACAGTAATTTGGAAATTTGCATCCAGCTGACTGCATCTGGGTATGAATTGGTTAATCTTAGTAAACTTTCCTAGTCCTATACTTTGCACACTTCAATCCGGGCACTGAATGCATCAAAGCAATTGCTGCATATTTCCTCAGCCCAACCGAATTCCGTATTTGGCTTTTAGTAAATATGAGAATTTTGGCAGAAATCCAGCCTTTTGCACTGGATTTTCTCTGTTTGTTTTGTTTATTATATTTGATTCTATCTTTCCAAAGAGGTAAAGAAAAAAAAAAGCATTATTTCAAATTTTTCGCTAATTTGTGCTTGGGTGTTTGAGTAGCAGCGGGTTCAAGTGTTATTACTATAACGTATTTAACGGGTAAAACAGAAAGAGGAGGTCACTTTAAAAAAGCAGGAAAATATTAAATATAGCTTATAAGTATATCCCAAACAATATACAAACAATAAATAATATAAAAAGCAACAATACTTAGCTTATAAAGATGTATGACAGCCTCCCTAGGTCGTTACCCAAACAAGCGACCTATATCATATATAGTATAAACCAAAACAAAGAAGATTCGGGATATGGCTGTGTAAATCTACAGAGAAAGCATAAAACAAAACATAGTGTGATATTGTTATAAAACACAATATTTCATGCGCAGTAATCTTGTGCACTCACAGGATGTAGACAGTAAAAGCGCTCTTAAGGTGCCTTCCCCTATGAAATGGGGGGCTAGCTGGTATTCCTTATCACCTCTGGATCCTTGTTCCACCAAAAGACATCCACAGGTCAGGGTTCAGTAGTAAAAAATGTATTTAGATAAAAAGTGTAGTCACCATTTCAGCATAGGATATAAATAACAAAAAAGTTGTCCTACGCGTTTCGTTCTATAAGAACTTCCTCAGGGACCACAATTAAAAACAATAATAACAATGTATCAATGTACAATACATGAACATATCCTATGAGAATTTTGGCAGAAATCCAGCCTTTTGCACTGGATTTTCTCTATTTGTTTTGTTTATTATATTTGATTCTATCTTTCCAAAGAGGTAAAGAAAAAAAAAAGCATTATTTCAAATTTTTCGCTAAATTGTGCTTGGGTGTTTGAGTAGCAGCAGGTTCAAGTTTTATTACTATAATGTATTTAACGGGTAAAACAGAAAGAGGAGGTCACTTTAAAAAAGCAGGAAAATATTAAATATAGTTTGATTAATTATTTTTTTTTTCCAGCAAAACTTTTTTCAATTGCATTTTCCTTAGTGGATTGATTTAATTAAAAAAGTATGTCAAAAGGCAGGATTGAAAGCAAACGGTTACTATATTTCAAAGGGAAAGGTTCTGCATTATAAAGATAAATGAAGTAACTTTAAAATTAAATTCATCCTAGCACGTTGTTTAGAGCAATATACATGACTAAAAGGTAATCACTCATTTATAATGGTGTATACTGGTGTCAGGCCATAGTTAATTAGTGTGGCATCCTCAAGGTTTAGCTTTGCAGTCTACATCTAAATCCTTCTGCTGGTATGAGTTATGGTATTCCCTGTCTAGTGGCACTTACTTGTTCCACCTCTTTTGCCATAACCAGCCTGAGGAAAGACTTTATGATGGACAGCCTGGCAAATTGTCACCAAAAATCAAGAAGGCCTGAATCTCTACCAGAGCTATTTCTGCTGTAATAAGTGCTTTATAATTCATATTATCTATTAACAGACCTCCGGCTGGAATCAAGCACTTGGAGTATAGAAAATGTTCATGTATCATATAAGTATCCATACATAGAAAGTGTTAAGATTGTTACAAGATGAAATCGCCCATATCTATAAATACTTACAGTAAAGTAAATTTCATATAGGCACTAAAATAGAAAATAAATCAAACAGTGATACATTACCTGAAATGAACCTTGAGAAAAATAGCTCAGAGATATGTTACACAAACCCTATTTTCTGTCCAAATAATCTAAATATATGGGAGCACAACTTAAAGACTTTAAAATAAAAAAAAAGGAAAATTAAATTAGAGCCGATTACTTTTTTAGGCAGTTTGTACATTTGTGATAAGTCACAAATTTTAAACCCAATACCTATATTTTACATTAGAAATGGTGGCATCAGTGATTCAATTTAATTGATTGGGCACATAATCCATATCAATAGCCTCTTTGAATTTGACACCTAAGAATAGTTGATAAATGCTTCTTTACACCATTTGCCAGCTAGCAGCACTATTAGTAGGGGGATTAACACTTAAAGGGGTACTGTCACCTAGAGACTTTGTATAATTTGCAGATATCCCTAATGGTGATATCATTTCTGGAGGTCCAGTTTCAGGTGGGGGACAGGCAAAGTTGAGTTTAACTTATCCAAACCTGTCCCTTGTAGGCACCGTCATCTTCTTCTGGCCCATTCGCGATGGTACAGCATTGAGGTGTATGGAGAATCCCGCAAGATAGCAGGATCATCCATAGTGTGGCGAAACTAACCTCGCCACTGGGTTGTGGAGAAGCCTGATTGCCAGCCTCCTGCCTCATGACTATGGCCTCTCTCATCAGCCCATGCTAAACTTAAACCCCATGGTGATTTGACTGTGTTTGTAGGATCTAAGCGCTGTTTGGATATATTGAGCACTCCAAGCCATCTGGGGATAGGTTGAATGTGGGGATTCTGTTCAGTATGATAGGAATTATGTATTTTTGTATATTTTTGCTGTTGTTGTGAATAGAGATATTTTCTGTACCTGGAGATAGTTGGCTTACCACACCCAGTTAAGCCAATTATCTCCAGGATAGAGGACTCTGTGGAACTGGTTTGGGCTGGAAAAACCATGCTTCAGTGGTCACAAAGGACCTTCAACCTAACTTTTAAACCACTGGAGGGAATTGTCAGATTTTGAGTATGTTTGTATTTGGAGTATGCTGATTCTGAAAATGTTTTATGTGAATGTGATGTATACTTTTAAAGTTATGAATATTGTGTAAAACTGTGTATTTTCCTGCCTGTGATAATAACGTTAGTCCATTGTGTTCAGTAATTATAGCACAAGCAGAGGGGAGGATTTTGCTGGAATGAATGGAAGTGTTCATTGTATATTAAAACGTATATTACGTGTTTGATTGGATGTTCCACAAGTTATGAATATTGTGTAAATGTTGTGTAAAACTGTATTTTCCTGCCTGTGATAATCACGTTAGTCCATTGTGTTCAGTAATTATATTACAGGCAGAGGGGAGGATTTTGCTGGGATGAATGGGAGTGTTCATATTAAAACATATATTACGTGTTTGATTGGATGTTCCACAAAACCCTGTGGGTGGTACTAATGTGTAAAATGTGTATATAAGAACAATAAAGCCACAGCTCTGTCTGTTCCTGTTTTGACCCTCAACATAGAGCCTCATCTCATGATTGGGGGGATATGACTGCATCTACACTGGGGGATTGCTATACTCTGTATACTCCCCTAGCTATAATCACTAAGCTCTTGTAAGAGCTTGTTCCAGCTTCGCTCTCTGTAGGAAGAGAGGTTCGATCTGCAGTGATTATGGTCTTCCTGTTCAGCGGATTGATGTATTAGATAGCTGCCTTTGTATCTGGAAAGGGAATATCTCCTAAACGGCTTTTAACCCCTTTTATGCCCGGGGTGCCGTTACTGCTGATGGCTGGGGGGGATTGACAATTCTAGACGGCGTTAGCTCGACCCAGTATATAGAAGTGTCAGGCACAGGAAAATACTGAGACAATATAGTCCCCACGGTGTCACTTTAAAAAAGGCTATGGGGTCAATATTGCCTCCACATTAGTATAAGGGAGATGTTTAACCTCCCTTCTGCCCTCACCTTCATGATGCCAGTAGCTGCTAACTGTCATTAGAAACAAGTGACTGGGCATTTATAGCTGTCCTGTAAATTTTTAAATATAGGTGGAACATGGCACAGTACATAATGGGATGGACAGGTCAGCTGGTGGGAACTATTAAACAGAACACTACGTAAATGTTGGCATTTACCACTTCTTGGGAAACGTGCATGGGAATTAAAGAATTGAGACTTGCCAGTCAGAGCACTCTTCATGAGATTGCATAGCATGGGGAAGCCTTTATAAGGGCTTTTCCCACCAGGCAAGTTCAGTCTACATGGAGCCCTTTAAGGAATAACATGCATTAATTTTGCATGTGTATTGTTTTTGGTGGGTTTATTTGTTGCTTATTGTCCTGCTTTTGGTTTTTGTTCCTTTTTTGTGAATTGGAGTTTTTTATTTTTAATAGTAGGATCGCAAATTAATATGTGACTTAAGAAAAGAAGATTTAAGAAGGAAGACATCTGATTGTAAGTATATTTTTATATAAGAATTTGATTTAATGTGCACCCTCTCTATTATTTAGGTAAGGGGGGATAGGCAGGAGGGTGGCTTGGGGTTTGTGGACAGATAGCTGCTGGGGGAGTGGAAACCCGCTGAATTGTGAGGGTATGGACAATGCTAAGTCCAATCCCCTTCTAAATTTTAACAGTGGCCAACACCCACTGTATATGGGTGTGGGCTATTGGGGGCATTAGATCCCCCTGGTTTTTATATTAATTATAATCCACTCATGTCACCATTTAATTTATTAAAGTATTAGCTACCATCCACCACATGTGAGTTGGGATTGAGAGGGACCTGTGTTTCCACTGTGTTTTGTTAGCAACTGAGCAGTAATAGATGACTAATCGCTAGATCATAATGACAGTGAAAAGCTGCTGCATGCTGACTTTTTAGGCATAAGGGAGACATTATATATTATAATAGGGGTCATATTGACCTTAATAGAAAAACGCAGAGTGAGGAAGACAGACAGATCTATAAGATTAGGCAGAAAGAGACTAAGCAAGTTATAAGAGCCTCCAAAGCACACACAGAAGAGAAAATAGCACAGTCAGTAAAGAAGGGGGATAAAACATTTTTTAGATACATAAATGAGAACAGGGAAAGTAAAACAAGCATTAGTTAGATTAAAAACAAAAGAAGGAATGTATATAGAAGAGGATAAAGGTCTAGCTGACTGCCTCAATTAATATTTTTGTTCAGTATTTACAGATGAAAATGAAGGAAAGGGGCCTCAGTTGAGAAAAAGGATAAATGAGTCATTTATTACATGTGAGTTTACAGAGTAAGAGGTTCTATTTCAACTGTCAAAAGTAAAGACAAATAAGTCGATGGGACCTGATGCGACACACCCAAAGTTATTAAAAGAACTTAGTGGTGTACTAGCAAAACCATTAACAGTTTTATTTAACTAAGCATTGTTAACAGGAGTAGTCCCAGAAGATTGGAAATTAGCAAATGTTGTACCCATTAACAAGAAAGGTAGTAGGGAGGAGTCGGCAACTATAGGCCAATAAGCCTTACTTCAGTAGTGGGGAAAGTAATGGAAACCATGTTAAAGGATAGGATTGTTGAACATCTAAAATCACATGGATTTCAAAATCAGAGACAACATGGGTTTACTTCAGGGAGATCATGCCAAACTAATCTTATTGATTTTTTTGATTGGGTAACTAAAATTATAGATCAGGGTGGTGCAGTAGACATTGCTTACCTAGATTTCAGTAAGGCTTTTGACACTGTTCCACATAGAAGGCTCATCAATGAACTGCAATCTCATTTGGATTCCAATATTGTTGAATGGGTCAGGCAGTGGCTAAGTGACAGGCAACAGAGGGTTGTGGTCAATGGAGTATATTCAAAGCAAGGTCTAGTTACCAGTGGGGTACCTCAGGGATCTGTAATTGGACCCATTCTCTTTAATATTTTTATTAGTGATATTGCAGAAGGTCTTGATGGTAAGGTATGTATTTTTGCTGATGGTACTAAATATGCAACAGGGTTGATGTTCCAGGAGGGATAAGTCAAATTATTTAGAAATATGGTCAGAGCTGTGGCTACTGACATTCAATGTGGATAAGTGCATGATAATGTACCTTGGACGTAAAAACCCAAGGGAAGAGTATAGGATATTTGAAATATCCTATATATTTGATACCCTACTAACCTCAACATCTGAGGAAAGGTATTTAGGAGTGATTATTTCAGATAACTTAAAAGGTAGGAAGACAATGTAAAAGAGCAGCTGGAAATGCTAGCAGAATGCTTGGTTGTATAGGGAGAGGTATTAGCAGTAGAAAGAGGGTAGTGCTCATGCCATTATATAGAACACTGGTGAGACCTCACTTGGAGTATTGTACGCAGTACTGGAGACCGTATCTTCAGAAGGATATTGATACTTTAGAGTGAGTTCAGAGAAGGGCTACTAAACTGGTTCATGGATTGCAGGACAAAACTGACCAGGAAAGGTTAAATAATCTTAACATGTATAGCTTGGAGGAAAGACAAGACAGGGGGGATATGATAGAAACATTTAAATACATAAAGGGAATCAACACAGTAAAGGAGGAGACTATATTTAAAAAAAAGGAGAACTACCACAACAAGAGGACATAGTCTTAAATTAGAGGGACAAAGGTTTAAAAATAATATCAGGAAGTATTACTTTACTGAGAGGGTAGTGGATGCATGGAATAGCCTTCCAGCTGAAGTGGTAGAGGTTAACACATTGAGGGAGTTTAAGCATGCATGGGATAGTCATAAGGCTATCCTAGACTTAAGGTAAGGCCAGGGACTAATTAAAAGTATTTTTCAAATATTGGGCAGACTAGATGGGCCGAATGGTTCTTATCTGCCGTCACATTCTATGTTTCTATGTTAATAGATATTTTCCTATTTTTTTAATGACTAATATATTTATTCGTTGAAAAAGGCTAATAAACTTCCAGTGCACATTTATCAGCGAATTTTTTTTTTTTTTTTCAGAGCAGCCAAACCATTTATTATGTCAGCTGCATCAATTTTGCCTGTCATTAAATCCTGCCGACATTCAATGAAAAAGAAATCAACTGAAAACAGCCGAAATAAATACATCAATGTCTTAGTCCTTCTCTAACAACATGTTGCTGCATTCTCAGTCATTTGATTGGACCATAAGAGAATGCCTATGGTGTAGCTGTCTCCAACAAAGGAGACTTTACAACCCCTGGTTTTGATTTTTACTGTATATAAAACCAAGATAATAGATGTTGTGAAAACATATTTATTGAGTGTAGATGGTAATGGCTATGTTAAGAAAATCATACTCTTATGCTGGAACTTGGATTCAAAAGATCATGAAAGCCAATTCATTCCAGGCTAAAAAAAAAAAAAAAAAAAAACAGCACTCCAACTGAAATACCTATTTAATAGACATATGTTTGGAAATTAATGTCATAATCACACAGTGAATGTTGTGCTACGAAGGGCTTGGAACAAAGAGTTAAGAGAATACAGTGAAAAAAAGGAAATAAGAAATTCAATAAGATGAATGCCACTGAGATCAACATAAATGAATCCATATATGATTCTGATTTTGCCCCTATAGCTACATTTCTGCTAAATACAAAAGATAAGAAGAAACTATTAGGGCATGTAGTTTAAACATTATATAAAATATCAGATATATGTTTACTATTTGCAATTTTCATTCATTTAAAGGAACACGCCAAACAACGGTTTGACTTCTTATCTGGTGTCCGCCACCAGTCACTTCTGCCAGTGAGAGCCAAAAACGCCTGATTGCAAATTCTGTTAACGCTCTTTTGGTGAGCAGCTCATTGACTGAGTCTCTAGCTCTTATGGAGACTGTGCACAGTGATTGGTGTACCCGAGGTAAGAACTCAGTAGCAAACAGTTTAACTACAAAGTGAATAGTTAAACTTCTAATGGTTTGAGTTCTTACATTGTGTCCAACAGGCACTGCTTGCTGCATCTATGTTTGAGCTGTATATACTACAAAAGGATAAGGTCTCCACTATGGGATCTTATGGGTAATGACAAAGGGGTCCCTAATGTGGGCCTATCCAAGAAAGCCAATACAAGAGCAGAAAAAAAAACCAAACAAAAAAAACACCTAAACAGAGTATTGAGAAAGGGTCTCCATTAACTAGTTTACATTTAAAATTATAAAACTTAAAAGCCAAATATTTGATATCTAGTGAATTGGAGATAGTGGACTCCTACATTATCACATCTGATAGTGTTGTGTCAGTGTATTCCTGCTGCTTTCTTCACGTATAAATATAGAGAAAGAATACTCAGTAATAGGGAATCTCATTCTGTCTCCCTGTACTGACATAAGCTCTCTTTTGTAAGTTCTCAGTGAATACTATAGTCACCTCTTGACTGGTTGTAGCCACCTGGCTTCAGTATACAGGTGGTCCTCATTTAGCGACCTACCTATTTTATGACAGCTCGCACTTAAGACCAGGGGTAAGTGTGAGCTGTCATGGGGATTCCTGCTCTGGTGTGCATGTCTATGTTCGGGGAAAATTCCCCCAACATAGACGAACAAACGAGAGCAGGGAATCCCTCTAATCTATATTCAGGGAAATTTCCCTGAGCATAGATTAGAGGGATTCCCTGCTCTGGTGCATTCGCCTATATTCAGGGAAGTTTCCCCAAACATAGACAAGCGCACCAGAGCAGGGAATCCCCATGATGGCTCACACTTACGCCTGGTCTTAAGTGCGAGCTGTCATAAAAAAGGTTGGTCGCTAAATGATGCCTCTGAAGCAATATAGATAAGCTTAAGGAGTCCCACTGAAGCCTCTGAAGAGGCGAAACGCATTAAGTAGGACTCCTTAAGCTTTTATATATTGATTTTTAATGCTTATTTTATGGTTGATAAATAGTGTAATTTAATTTATATTTACACATTCATCACTTCCTGGTATCATCATATTCCTAGGTGGGGATTATACCACCAACACCAGATATACCAGAGCAAGTCTGGCTCTGGGAAATGTGAGTACGTTACTTTATTTATTTTACTCCACATTTACAAATATTTATTTCACCATTGGAGAATTGTTTGTATTTTTTTTCTACATATGAGATAGATTATATATATATATATATATATATATATATATATATATATATATATATATATATATATATATATATATATATATATATATATATATATACACACACACACATATATACACACACACACTGCACTCCATTTGGGACACCTAGACCAGCTAGTATCCTTAGTTGGGGATTGTTCCGTCCATGCGCTGAAACAGCTGAGCTCTGGGATAGCTCAATTAAATGTGAGTGTAATCACATAAGATCACACATCACGTACTTACTGTACTGTATTGCACTATTATTGTTTCTTCTATTTCTTTTGAGGTCCATTATGTGTATAATTTCCAAAAGACCTACGTAAGTATTAAGTTCTGTACATAATCTTTGGGCGCAGTTATTTTCCTTTTTTTTCTTGAAGATGTAATTACAGCTGTGTTGGATTTGGAATTTTTCCATATCATCTTTTTGTCTTAACTTTGCCATTCATTTTTAATTTGCTAGAACTCAGTGTTTATTGAAAAGCCATGCCTATAATGATCATGGTAATAGCTTGAGGTAACATGGATTTTGTGACATGGCTTCTTCTCCTTGTGGAGATAGCAAACGTAGGGCAAACTGTAACCATAAAGGGATGCACTGTTATGACTTTCAAAAAGGGGAACTTAGAGTTTTGTGAAACACAATTGCAGAAATATGTTGTAACTGTGCCTTTAAGAATTTAAAGGGAGAAATTGATTCCTCTTGGTTTAGAAGTCTTTAATTAGATCCAAATAAATTTTGAGAGACTTTAACTCTCAGTTATACAATAGCAGAGACAAATAAACAAGTAGCATTAGGTCATTGGCAAATAAACAAGTAGCATTTGAAGTATCTTTTGCAGGATTAGAATACAATATAGTCCAAAGGTATAATGGCGGATATAGTAACAGGCAATATAAGCAAGGTCTGTAGTTCTTCAGCAGAGATCGTAACAAGCAAAAGCAATTAATGTCCACAGTATTAGTGTTGAAGCAGAAGCAGGCAGAAGTAATCAATCTCAGCAGAGGTTTTACATAAGCAGCAACAATAGATGAGAATTAGTCCCCAATAATTAAAGAGAGGAGGCTTGCTATTAGTGATAATGTCCAAAGGCAATAAGCAATATTAAGCAAAGTCCATGGAAGGTATTGTAACAGGATTAGTAATCAATATCAGTGATACATTGAGGAGTCAATTATAGAGATGAAACTAAAGAGTTAATTGCAACCTGCAGCAATAGCTAGCCAGAAGGTAAAAGCAGGAGATACTTCAAAGAAAGTAAGTTAGACTTATTTGTATTCAGGTTGTTTTTAGGAAGAAAATCCTCAGTAGTTAATCCTTCTTGAGAGATGATGAATCTTTGAATTAGTTTTTGAGAAAGCAGGAACAAAGTTAATTCAAGTAACAACCGATGAGAATCAGGAGCTTAGATGAGCATTCCCTTCACAAGGCAAAATCACCAAGTCATTAGACTTAGGCGCGTCTTCCCTATATGGCAGGGAAGCCACGCGTCATCATCTTGGCAGAGTTAATTGCTGAACGCGGACGTAACCCCGAGGATCCGACAATGCGTTCAGACAGGTTCTTGTATGCACATACTCACTTACAATGCTCAGGAAGGCTTCGGCATTTAGATTAAGCTCAAAATATTTCCTTAACCACACTACACCCTCAGTAGCCTGAACCACTAACATAGAACAAAATGGTTTCATGAATTCATGTTGGTTATGCCAAACACTGTTCTTAAAAACATGTTTCCAATTGTCAATTATCCAATTTTGGTGCACATATGCCCCTATGTTGGCCCAGTTTCTTTATTCTTAGCTGACAGAAGTGGAACGGGGTGTGGTCTAATACTGCTTTAGCCCATCCTCTTCAAGATATGACATGTTGTGCATTTAGAGATATCCTACTGAATAGCACTGTTCTAACTTGTGGTTATTTATTTTGATAACTGGCACCTTCTTGTCAACATAACCAATCTGGCCCCTCTCCTCTGATATCTCTTATTAATAAGGAGTTATTATGTACCTCTGTTGTGAATGAAAATCATAGAATATTAGTAGTGTCTGTGATACGTCAACCACTATGTCAGGCACCAACAATTACTCCATAGTCAAAACCACTTCGATCACATTTTTTCTCTGTCCTAATCTTTGGCTTTAACAAAATATGAACCACTTGCCCATGTCTACAAGCTATTTATTACTGAGTTTCTGCCAGATGATTGACTGAATCTATATGTGCATTAATGAACAGGTGTATGTAATAAAGTGGCCATTGAGCACACATCTACAATTTTCCATTCCCCAAGAGAAAAACACAGTTAAACTCTGCATGTGGGCAACATTCCCTGAAAACAGCATTAATTATACTATGGCATTAACTCTGGAGCTAGCTCCTACTGATTTATGTAACTACTAGAAGATTTTAGTTCAATTGCCAATTACAAAATATTTGTATCTGCAACAAAACCGTTTCTAGCTGAATTCAAATTAGAGTTTAATTAGTTGCTTTGAAACAAGTCTTCCTTTATAGAACATTACACATCATTGTACTCAGTAGCCATACCTCCGGAATGATAAACACTGATAAATTAGTAAGCATCATTTCCATTATTACTTGTAGAGCAATCTGCATTAGAGTAATCCGTCTCCATCTCACACAGATTTGTAGCACACACCATGCCCCCACCCAAAATATAAATCTGGCATTAAAAGCCACTAATAACTTATTATTAAATGTACTGAAACTACTGCTTTAGATCTTACAGGTCTAACATGTTTTACATAAGAAGCAGCTGCAAGGTACATCAATTGAGTTACTAAAAAAAAAAAAAAAGGTAATTAAAGAACACTTTGCATCTGTGGGAACATAGAGCAAAGAGAGAAAGACAATGATGAGTACTGCAGCTAAATGCAGGTAAGACGTTAACATGGAAATAGTGCAGAATAGTATAATCCTCCATTAATAAAACCCATTAGGGCATTTAAATATACATTTTACATGTCTGTATTTAGCAAAGTATTGCAAGGCAACATAGTATTGCTCAACTCTATACTGTATTTAAGCAGGAGCAATTATTTGAAAAGCATTCTTCAAGGTAGTATTTTGTAAAATAGGACATTTTGAGAAATGCAGCCCTGAATAGTGTATTTTTTAGAAAACATTCATGTAGTTACTCTAAGTATCTAGAACTAAAGTCCAGTTTAAAATCACAAACGTAGACTGTGCTATATGTATATATAATATATACTTTAATATACAGTACATACTGAGAACTGAAATTGACTATTGGAAGGAGTGATGTCAATAGTTCAGCTCCTGTCAGATATGTTATGATAAATTAAGCCTAGGAGCAGCATAATGCCATATACGCACAAAAAAAAGCCACTAAACTGGATATATGAGTAGATATCTCTGGTAGTGAATGTAGGTGCTAAGACCAAAGCAAGCAAAATACGTAGTCAGGAACCGCGTTAGGTATGTGCTGTCAGCACAGTATTAAAGTCAAGTACAAAGCAAAGGGTCAAATAGGCAAACTATTGTAAAACAAATGGATTTCACAATATACGTCTATAACAAATGAGCACCAAATATATAGAGACTCATCCTTATCGGATTCCAAATTAGAACAACATAGACCTGAACACCGAGAGCTTGCAATAGGTGGTGGGGCGTGACAACTCTTGAGTATGTTCAAAATACATGTAATAATGATTTTTTTTTGGAAGATTGAGAGTGGCTAAAGGTACAATGATATTTTGCAGAAAGCTGTAAACCAGCTTTTTTTATTTTTATTTTTTTTTTAGCAAAACTAATGATATTTGAATGTGAAATAAAAAAAACTAAAATGGCTTTTAGAAAGTGTGAAAGTTTGTGCACCACTAGTGTAAATTTTTCTAAACCTGTGCATTCATTTTCATACGAATACGATTTTGTCCGAAAATTCGGGTTATTTCGTATTCGTTTACTAAAACGTAAAAGCCCTACGAACTAAATATAAATGAAATGAAAGAGCAATTGCAAATGCATTACCGTTTAGTTTGTTTAATAGACTCCATGCTGCTGGGGAATTTCCCCCAAAGCACGGAGAAAATAACAGTGCGCATGCAGGAAAAAAAACCACAAGGAGGGAGCCGGCAGCGCTACCAGCTCCCTCCTTGTAATAAATATTCATTCCAACACCCCCTCCCCCCACCCTTGCATTAAAACCTATGGGGGTGGCTGCTCGCTGTCATTTAACAATAAATATAAATCAGTTTTGTCATTTAACATTGATAAAAGGGTGGTTAAATCCTGCCGCATGCCCCTACTTGTGGCATGCTGCAAGTAAGGGCATGTCGCCTAAACAAATTTAAAACTACTAGTGATTTCAGTTAAAAAAAAAAATTGTTTTATTGTGAATTATATACAGATTACCATATGTTTTGTTCTGTGTTTATATTTTTTTGTATAGGCATATTTTTCCATACATTACTGAATATATTCTTCGTATAAAAGGAGGGGATACCTATTATCAGTTACCAATCACTATATAATACTACAGGTAACTATCTCTATCCTTTTGTGTGCGCTTTTACCTTTTGTTTTTCATCTTTTCTAAGTATATGTGGTAGCAATATACTTGGGTATAGCAGCACCACATATTGTACATATCCTTAAGCGCCATCTCTATATACTTTTTTTTTGTTAAAACTTCTAGTGACTGGGCAGCTATTGCTGCCCAGTCACTAGAGCAATAAGTGGGGACCTGGCACAGGTCAAATCCTCCCGCCCTACCTGTGCCAGGTCCCCCCCGTGTACTAGGTGAATGTCGCTTAAACAGCGAGTAGCCACGGGCTGCTTGCTGTCATTTATAACTGGATATAAAAATCTGTATTTTATATAGACGTGATAGAGAGCTATGGTATGAGTGCGTGTAACCAAAAGTTATAGTAAAAACTATAACAATGTTACAATATTAAAAAGTAGCTATTTAGATCTAAATAGCTATTTTTTGACACTTATTCTTACCATACTTTTTGTATTAAAATGGGGGTCAGAGTGACCGTGGGGGGGGGGTAAGAATGGTTTATTACAAGGAGGGAGCTGGCCGGCTCCCTCCTTGCTGTTTTTTTTGCGCATGCGCAGTGCTGTTTTCGTCCTAATTAAACAATTCGCCCTCCATTAAACAAATTATTTTTTAATGAATTTAGTTCTAAAACGAATGGATTGAGGATCAAAGTTGCAACTGACTAATAAAATTTTTATTTAGTACGAAACTAAAATTTCACTGGTGCACATGTCTAATGTATATCTAAACATAGTTTTTGCGAACAATTAGTCTGAGTTAAAAGTTAGAGGATAATAGAAAATGTCATGATAGAGTCGCATAAAACTAGTGTCGTAGTACTGTACTGTATTTTCTAAACCGTTAAACCTCTTAGAAACTTTATTTGTTGCTATGACAACAAGGCTCATCAAGTAAATGTACAGAGGTTGTATTGCTTTTGTTATATATGATTGGATAGCATGAAGGTCAGTGTGGCCTCAATCGTATTAATTTTTAATAGAGATTTGTAAAGGAAAGACAGCATTAGCAATCAATTTTCCAAAGCATTGTGTGTTATTGACAACCTGTTTATAATCGTAAGAGCAGGATCACATCTTGGAGTTATTGCTGATGCAATGAATAAATTGGTTGATAGCATTTGTTCCTGATATGCAAGCAGGATGTTGGCATATTTCTTAATGTGTCTGTCAGATGAGATGAAGGCTGTATTTATAGTGACCCTTGTGAGTTAAGGTATGTATTTTGGACCATTTCGGCTGCAGAGAATAAAGCACAAACTAATGTTAAAATGCTCTATGTAAAAAATTCTTTCATCATTTTTTATTTTAACTATAATTATATTAGGAATGGCAAATGTCAAAATGTAGTACATTTCATTAGACGTTTGGTACAATAGGTGAAGAATAGATAAAAGGAATTGTGATGTAGAATAGGTAGAGTTGAGCGAACCCGAACTGAAAAGTTCGGATTCGTACTGAACGTTACGTTTTTTGGACCCTGGACCCGAACACAGACATATCACTGTATGTTCGGGTTAGAGTTCGGAGTTCGGCGATTTAATGACGCGTTTTGACTCGTGTGCCCTTAGAAGCCATCACAGCCATGTCTACTAATGGCATGGCTGTGATTGGCCAGTGCAGCATGTGACCCAGCTAGTAGGGGCATGTCTGTTAAACAGTGAGCAGCCTGTGGTTGCTCACTGTTAAAAAAATAAATAAAATTCTCTCCCTCCTGAGCCCCCACCCGCGACACGCAAGTGGGGGCTTTTAAACTAAAGGGGGGACCTATTGCCCCCACCCCTGAGTGGCGGGTGGGGGCCCTAAATACCAATAAGGGGGGGACCTATTGTCCAGCCCCAGCCCCCACCTCTGAGCAGTGGGTGGGGGCCCTAAATAACAGTCATATGGGGACCTACTGTCCTCCCCCCCAGCCCCCACCCCTGTGCGGCAGGTGGGGGCCCTAAATAACAATAAGGGGGGAACTTAGTGTCTTCTCCCCCGGCCCGCACCCCTACGCGGTGGGTGTGGGCCATAAATAACAATAAGGGGGGGACCTACTGTCCTCCCCCCCCCAGCCCACACCCTTGAGCGGTGGGTGGGGGCCATAAATAAAAATTCCCCCCAGGTGACTAGGGATCCCCAAACCCCTAGTCACCCTCCTCCCCCCTTGTCTAAATACCTGTAAAAAAATAGACTTACCATTGATGTCTTCTTTCTTCTAAAATCTTCTTTTTTCAGCCCCAAAAAATGCCAAATAAAAATCCAGAATAACCAACACACTTTAAAAAAAAAAAAAAAAGGGGGGCAAAAGAAACATAATCCTTCTTCACCCATGGAGGGCTCCCCGCAGACTGAGCTCTGCAGGGCGGGGGAAGGCTTATAAAGCCTTGCCCCGCCCTGCAATTAGGCTCAGAGCACTCTGATTGGTGGGTTTAAGCCATCCAATCAGCGTGCTCTGACAGGTAAATGAAGAGACTGACAGGTAAGTCTCTACATTTACCTGTCACAGCGTCTGATTGGTTGGCTTGAAATCCACCAATCAGAGTGCTCTGTGTCATTTTACACAGCGTGGGAAGGTCTTTCAGCCTTTTGGTAGATACTCCCTAATACCGTGCTGATGTTCTAAAGTTTCGAAGTGTCGAATTGCGGAAGTCCCGAATTTCGGAATGCAGAACCGAACCGAAAATGTTCCCCCTGCACATGCCTAGCTTTTCGACAGACTTCTTTATTATGGGATCAGCTTCATTATTTCTGCACTGAGTGGAAAAACAAGGTTAAAAAATCTTATTTATAATTCAAGATATTCAAACTGTAGATTATTAGTAGTATAAACTTGTTTTATTAGTTTTACATAGATAGATATATTATAATTCTTTTATTATTGATTAACACCTTAAGACCGCAGGGCGTTCTATGCCGTCCCTATTTAGATGGCTCTAAACGCCGCAGGGCGGCATAATTCTACGTATATATTTATGTAATAATTTTACATAATTAGGTCATTTTATTAATTACAATTTGCAGGACTTGCCTGACAACCCAGGTCGAAAGTTCAGGGAATTTAATTTGCTAGCGCTATATTTAACCCTGTAACTTTCCAAGACACCATAAAACCTGTACATGGGGGGTACTGTTTTACTCGGAAGACTTCGCTGAACACAAATATTAGTGTTTTGAAACAGTAAAATGTATTACAATGACGATATCATCAGTGACCTTTTTTGCATTTTTCACTCACAATGGCACTTACACTGACGATATAATTGTTGTGATACATTTTACTGTTTTGAAACACTAATATTTGTGTTCAGCGAAGTCTCCCGAGTATAACAGTACCCCTCATGTGCAGGTTTTATGGTGTTTTCAAAAGTTACAGAGTCAAATATAAGGCTTGCGTTTCAGTTTTTTCACATTAAAATTCGCCAGGTTGGCTATGTTACCTTTGAGACCAGACGGTAGCCCAGGAATGAAAATTACCCCCGTGATGGCATATGATTTGCAATAGTAGACAACCCAGGGTTTTGCAAATGGGGTATGTTCAGTCCTTTTTAGTAGCCACTTAGTCACAAACACTGGCCAAAATTGGCGTTCAAATTTGTTTTTTTGCATTTTCAAATATTAATATTAACTTTGGCCAGTGTTTGTGACCAAGTGGCTACTAAAAAAGACTGGTCATACCCCATTTGCAATACCTTGGGTTGTCTACTTTTGCAAATGGTATGCCATCATGGGGGTAATTCTTATTCCTGGCCTACCATAAGGTCTCAAAGGCAACGTAACCAATCTGGCGAATTTCAATGTGAAAAAAATGAAAAATGTAACACGCTATATTTGACCCTGTAGCTTCCCAAAACACCATAAAACCTGTACATAGGGGGTACTATTTTACACGTGAGATATCGCTGAATACAAATGTGTATTTTATTTCAGTAAAAGCAAACAGTATTTTTGACATTCACAGTTAAAATGTCATGTAGAACTAAGAAAATTTTAAAAATCTTATTTTCTCCCATTTTTTTTATATTTTATTCATATTAAATTATGTTTCATACTTAAATAGCCCTGTTTCCCCTGAATAAAATGATATATAATAAGTGTGGGTGCATTTAATATGAAAGAGGTGAATTACGGTTGGACAGACATATAGCGTAAATGCCAGGTTTTGTTTTGCTCACAACTTGTACATTTGGCTGCGGTCTTAAGGGGTTAATTATAGACTTATCAATATTGCACAAAAATTTTGTAAATTCGGATGGTTACTTCCCCAAGTTTCCCCTTCCCAGTTTTTTGTTGTTATTCATTTAATTATTGTCATTTTTATTTTATTATAATATTAAATAACTAAAAAAAAAAATTTGAAAAGAAAACATCTGAGAAATATCTCTAGGATTCGATGCGAAACAGAAGAGGCAGAGAATTTGAATATTCAAAAAGACGAACAGCAGGATATGAAGACATGCCAAATGAAAAGGCCTAAATCACGGGCGAAACACATATTTGTAAAACAGAGGATTAGAGGACTTTTTTTATCTTATTTTCTATTTTATTTTGTAATTTTTAATCTATTTGAAATAAAATCTTTACGGAATTCATTCATCATCATCTCCATATTGTACCCTGACACCAGAATAGACACAAAATCTTCATACTTGGAGCCAGTTACGAAAAGGCTCTAAATAAGGTGAGTACCCATTTTACCATATTTGGATTATTACATACTAAAATCTGGGATACTACAATTAGACGTTCCCTGTATGTGTTTTTTTTTTCCCCCTTTTTTTCCTCCAATATATAAACCTGTGTGAGAAATAAAGGACACATCAACACAAGAGGGTTACAGTTGCCACCTTAAAGGCACGAAGGCCAATGTGCTTAGAGCATATACCCATAGAAAAGGTTCTAAAAAATGTGAGTTTGTTTTTCACTCGCTATACAAACCACAATTTATATGGATATACAATACCACACTATTTTATGTTTCTCTTTTTCATTAATTTGCATGTATAACCCAATCAATATTGAGGGGTAAGTGATTTTTCTTAACACGTATAGAGCGCTACACTCTAACTAAGTAATTCCTACAGGAAAAGTATATACCAGCCAAGTTGAATTAACTAGCATTCCAAGGGCAATAGTCAACCATAGGATTGTCCGAACATATAGCCTCAAAGGACACAGTGCTGCTCAAGTCTCTTCACTACGGTACTACATATTGCCCATGTGACCATGGCATGCTTGTTATAACTGAGCAGCCTGGGCCCAACATCCTTACAAGGACTCAACTCCTTGTATTGGAGTTTGTGTGGTGGATGTATGCAACAGCAATCTGGCGCTAACATATATTAATGTCTCCATGTTACCTACAGTTGCAAGAAAAAGTATGTGAACCCTTTGGAATGATATGGATTTCTGCACAAATTGGTCATAAAATGTGATCTGATCATCATCTAAGCCACAATAGACCATCACACTCTGATTAAACTAATAACACACAAAGGGTTCACATACTTTTTCTTTCAACTGTATATTATGATGGAACTGGGACTTTTGTCTGGTATCAATATAACATTGTCTGCAATGTATGGTTAAAACTAAGCCCTGTTTCCATTTACTTGTAAGACCAGGGTTCCTGTATTTGAGTCTTAATCACTGCAACGCTGACTATAACTACTTTGAAGACACTTATGGTATAGTTGTGATTGTGTTACTGCTGTGGTATTAAACTACAGAGATAATTGGGGGGTGGTTGCTAGAATTGTGGTAATTTACTTTGGGTGTGGTCATGTTTAAATGAATAAGGGTTAGAATATGATATATGCCTTAAAGACTGACTATTATTACAGCATTGTTTTCCCAGTTTTTTTCACATATAGCACAGAGATTCACCTATTGAGGGAAATATACAGTTACCTACAACTTCTAAAGTCACATTGTAGCTGCATTCTACTTATACCAAAGAAGTACTGTATAATATCCCAGAAAAAAACAGAAGATAATGCTAAACACCCAAAAGTCTACCTCACATACACCAATATAATATATAACAAGAAAGGCAAATCTATACAGCACCAACGGAGTAAAAGTATAGATTAAAGGGGTAGCATACAAATATCATGAAAAATACAACCTGTGTATAACAGGGAATGATCTTGAGAAAATCTAGAGGATATAAAAAAATCACACAATAGTGAAGTATGTAGAAAAAAATTATAACTCAATCCCGGAGGTAGAGAACTTACAAAGAACACTGGTGAGCTGCGCTTATCTCCCTTTTTTTCAGGGTATCTTAAGAAGGTGCTTGACTTTCTTTGGAAAGATCTTGCGATGCAAACAAGGGTGTTTTCAGACTACCAAATCCTCAAAGGGAAAAAACCATATAGAGCTGTATTGTTAAAAGAAAATATATTTATTTGCACTGATTGCACTTCCATTCAAACTGCAGTCAGCCAGCATATTTCCACTAACAAGTGGAACCGTGTGGAAAAGTCCGTAAAACAGCAAGTGGAGTAGCAGTCAAAAGCAGCAGAAAGAAATATGCATAAAATAAAACAAATAAAAACTGGAAAACAAGTGTCCAGGTCTTTAATACAACGCGTTTCATCGTTTATAGACTTCTTCAGGGATATGGATGAATCAGGGGAACTGCTTCCTTATATACTGATGGATGTAAGTGGTATTTAAAATTGACCGCAAAATTTTGTTACTTCCGGGTTTCGTCTGTATTAGTCTCTCATTGGGTAGACGTAATGACTGCTGTATTCATTGACGCAAGTGTTTGAAAATTTCCGCCTTCCACTCTGAAACGCATGCAGTGGCGTCTATAATCATATGAGTATACAGAACTTCCACGTTCCACCTTGGAACACATACCGGCGTGGACCAATACAAGCCCAACAGCCGAGCGCTCTGAAATGGAACATATTACATTAAAACAGAAAAAAAGAGAGAAAAAGGGGAAAAAAGGGTGAAAAAAGGACCCAAAAAACGGGTCCTTATATTTACCCTACACCTACATTAAAAACATATAAATAAATATATAACCACAAAAAAATCAATCATAAAAATCAAAAATTCTAAAACACTATAGATAATTTCCAATATTATAATGGTAATGCCAAGAACCTTTTAGTCTTATAGACCTACCCATATATAGATATGTGAAAAATTCTGTATAATTATGCCCATTTCACAAAAAAAGTTTTTCTGTAAAAGAAACAACAGTTAAAACAGTGGATAAAAATATATAACAATGTTTAAACACGCAGAACCATATAGATTTGTACAAATATAGTTTTGTACAAAAAAGCACAGATACATCTTATATTAAAATAAAAATATAAAATTATACAAAAAAAGAGATATGTTACAAACAACCATATGGTCCCTAAAAACAATCCAACACTTATATTATTGGGACTAAAACAATATAATAACGGATATGCTCAAAGGGGCCTTAATATGTAAAATAAAATTAAAGAAATAATATTAAAGAAGCCCTGTCCAATATGCTTCCTTTTTAGCTAAATCATTCATTTTATTTCCTCCCCTCCAGTTATTTGTAATCTGATCTATACCTATAGCAATAAAAGTAGACCAATTGAACATACTGCAAGTGTTGCAATGATTAGGAACACTATGTTCTACTTTGTTCGTCCTAATATTGTTAAAATGTTCACGGAGTCTAATGTGAAGTTTTCTAGTGGTTCGCCCTACGTATTGAGCACCACATCCACATTGCAATAAATAAATTACTTATGTGGATGTGCAATGTATAAACTTTTTTATTGTGTATGTCTGATTGGTATAAGATCCTGTAAAAGACACAGTCCTTCTTTTTTGGTGGACACCTGTAGAACACATGCCACATTTATGGAAAACCAGAGTTTTTTGAGATTGTAAAAAATTATTTTTTGGACTTTTTATCTGTCTAGGTAAAAGACTGAGTGCTAGTTGATTTTTTTAGATTGTCCGCCTTTCTGTATATAACTACAGGTTTTTCAGGTATCACTTTTCTTAAAATTTCATCTTTTTTCAGAATCGCCCAATGTTTATTGAGAAATGTTTCTATTCTCTTGGCCTGGGAATTGAAGATTATGCTAGCGCCAGTGTATTTATAATCTTAATTTTAATAATGACAGGAGGCGAGTATTTTGCATTTCTCTCTTTACTAAACTCCACAGCAGTAAAGAAAGTGAAACATTTAACCAATGAAAAAATGCAATAGGGAGTAGGAGTTCCCAACAATTAGGCTCCTCCCCCTCTTTCAGAAGCGACATCGTGATAGTAAAATAAAGATTAATACATAACATCTGAGTAAATACAACAGGTAAACGTTCGTAGTGGGTGATGAAACTGTAATCCGCACCAACGGGTGAACATCTGTTCTTCATGTAGTAAGAAGAATTCCGGGTAGTGTACCGAAGAACCTCCAAGGTGACACCGAATTAAACTGAAACGAGAGTGTGAAATGGGTTAGAATGGGATCTTCGAACTGTTTGTCACAGTGACCCTTGGCCGTTAACAATATTTTATGGCAATAGTATAACCAAGATTATTAAACAAATAGTTGTACATACAGGAATATACTAATCCTCGTCTAATGTATTAGTATATGAACAAATCTCGCTAAGACAGAAGTAGAGATATAAATGAGAGATGAGATAGGAGAAATCAGAACTCGAATGTACCCATCTTCCCTAGGGTGGGAAGGGTGGGAAAATACTCGCCTCCTGTCATTATTAAAATTAAGATTATAAGTACACTGGCGCTAGCATAATCTTCAATTTTATCACATGACAGGAGGCTTCCTATTTTGCATTTTTTAACGCTGTAATAGTGATAATGCTGCGTTGGAGTTCGGGCGGAAATAGAATGTGCGAAACGTGGATTCCCTAGACCAGTCAGCGGAGCGTAATATGTCTGCTAGTGAGGCGCCCGCTGTGAAAGCTGATGAAGCCGCTGCCCCACGTACCGAATGAGCGCCGAAGGAGGCATCTATGCCTGCTAAAGAAAGAATCCACCGGACCCATCTGGCTAGGGTAGTAGTAGTGATGGGAACGTGTGGTCGGACGTATGACACGAGGAGTTGCCCCGAGGCCGGAGTCCGTATTGGACGCGTAACCTCCACATATCGCCGTAGTGTGGCCACGACGCAGAGTTGTGGATCGGAAGTGAAGAAAGGGTAAAAAACCGTCGCGGAGTCAGACTTCGTGCGACGCGATATCTGGAATGTGACTCCCTCCGGAGAGACCGAGAACGCGTCAATGTCAAACGCTCGGACGTCCGATACCCTGCGGAATGAAACTAGACAAAGTAGAATTGTAAGTTTCGCAGAGAGCTGCCGGAGGGAGAGATTGTCGTTGGTCGGCCATTCTCTCAGGAAGCGGAGGACTACCTCGACATCCCAGAGTCGAGAGTATTTTGGTTCCGGAGGTCGTTGTAGTCGAATGCCTCTTAGAAGTCTGCAAATCAGTGGGTCTTTTCCTACTGGGATTCCCAGTGTGGGAACATGGGCCGCTGAGATGGCTGAGCGGACTACGTTAATGGACCTGTATGATCGTCCTGAGGAAAACAGGTGTGTTAGAAAGTTTATGATGGTAGGAATAGAGGCCTTAAATGGATCGTCGTTCCGTTCCAAGCACCAATTGGACCAGCAATTCCATGCGTGTAGATAGGATCTTCTGGTTCCTGGAGCCCATGAGTCCCATAGAAGGTCCTTAGCAGCCTGCGATAGTTCGCCGACTTGCCAGGCACCCCGGAAAGAGTCCAAGCCACTAGGGTGAGTCGATTGGCCAGGACGAGCGGATGAGGGCTCCCTTTCGGATCCGTGAGAGCATGCTGGTGCGAGGGTAGTAGGAGCGGGTCCTTGTAAGATAGGGCTAGGAGGTCCGGAAACCAAGGTTGTCCTGTCCATAGCGGTGTGATGAGTAGCAGGGATACTCTTTGCTGTCTCAGGTAGTGTATGGTCCGTGCTATCATGGCGAAGGGGGGAAAGGCATATGCTCCTGTGGTCGGCCATGGTTGTAGGAAAGCATCCGTTGCTTTGCTCTCCGGGTCTGGGAGCCAACTGAAATATGCCTGCGTTTGTCTGTTGTTGCGAGACGCAAACAGATCTAGGTGAAATGGACCCCGGTGTGCCGCTAGACCCTGGAAGATCTGTGGATCCAGCTTCCAGTCGCTGGCATCCCTCCAGTGGCGTGAAAACCAGTCCGCTGTGAGGTTCGTTTCCCCGGGAAGGTATTCCGCTTTGAGGGAGATGTTGCGGGGTAAGCAGAAATCGAAGATCTCCTTCGTTATTTCCGAGAGAATCCGGGATCGGGCACCGCCCAGACGGTTGATGTAGCGGACTGCGGAGATGTTGTCCATCCTTAGGAGGATGCAGCAGTCCGTCTTTTCTTTTGCCAAGCTGCGGATGGCAAAGGAACCTGCCAGGAGTTCCAGACAGTTTATGTGTAAGTTGAGGTCCTGGGAGGTCCAGGTCCCGCCTGTTGATGTGCCTGCGCCTGTGGCGCCCCATCCCCAGAGGCTGGCATCCGATTCTAGAACTAAGTCGGGCATGCTCCCGAAGATGGCCCGACCGTTCCATGCTTCCATGCTGTCCAACCACCATCTGAGTTCGTCTCTGACCTCCTCCGTGACCGGGATTGGTTGGTCGTAGGATGGGTTGTGTCTGAGGAAGGATGCTTTGAGGCGTTGCATTGCCCTGTAGTGAAGTGGGCCCGGAAAGATCGCCTGTATGGAAGCTGAGAGGAGTCCCACTATTCGAGCGAGGGAGCGGAGTGGAATGGTGTGGGCGCGAATGGTCTTGCGCAATTCTTTGCGAATATTCGAGATCTTTGATGCAGGTAGCCGTAGGGTGCTCGTGGTGGAGTCTATCTCGAAACCTAGAAATTGCACCGTTTGGGATGGTGACATGGCTGACTTTTGAAAGTTCACCATGAAGCCCAGGGATGATAGCAGGTCCGTAGTATAGTTTGTGTGTTGCGTCAGTCTGGTCTTGTCGGAACAGAACAGAAGGAGGTCGTCCAGGTATATAATGCAACGAATTCCTTGTGCGCGAAGATGAGCGACTACTGGCTTCAGTAGTTTGGTGAAGCACCATGGAGCCGAGCTGAGGCCAAAGGGAAGGCATGTGAATTGCCAGGGTTGATTTTGCCAGTGGAATAGTAGGAATTTTCGGCAGGACAGGTGGACGGGTAATGAGAAGTAAGCATCCTTTAGGTCCAATCTCGTGAACCAATCTTCGTCCTGTAGTAGGTCTCTCAGGAGGTGTATGCCTTCCATCTTGAAGTGCCTGTACGTGACGTATTCATTGAGTCTTTTTAAATTTATGACGGGTCGAAAATCCCCTGATTTTTTCCTTACCAGGAAGATGTTGCTGAAAAAGCCGTGAGGTCCGGAGGCTGGTTCTATTGCGCCTTTCGATCGAAGTTCCCGTAACTCGTTGTGTAAGAGTTCGGCATCTTCTGTCGAGCATTTGATCGGGTGCGGTATGACTGTTTGCTGTGGGTGTGACGTGAAGTCGATGATGTACCCTTGAACAGTTTGTAAGATCCACGCGTCTGTGGAGATGGTCTGCCATTCCTGAAAGAACAAAGATATGCGACCTGCTGGACGGAGAGTAAGGTAATGTGTTAGGTGATTGCTTACCTGTGGAGAAACGTGCTCTGCCTCGGTTACGTGGTCCACGGCCTCTATCCGCTCCTCGGGTATATGAGGATTGTTGTCTGTATCCCACTTCTGGGTAGAAGGAGTGAGGTCTTGAGGTACGGGGGCCTGAAGGCCAGAATCGGCTGGCAGCACGGCCCCTTTGGCGGCCAGCCCGTCCAAAAACACCCCTGGTGGGATTATGTCTAAATACTCTCCTCATGGAGGACTGAGCTTTGTTCAGGGAAGTAAAGATATTTACGTGCTTGTTCAAGTCCTTGAGGAAAGGATCGCCAAATAGTTTGCCCTGTGCCAGAGGGCCTAATTCCTTGGTGCCCAATTCCACCAACTTTCCGTCGATACGGAGTAGTGCTGCCTTGCGCCGCTCGGAGGAGAGGGCTGTATTCGTGTTACCCACAAAGCAAAAGCATCTCCCGAACATCATGAGCCCATTCGCGAACCATGGTCGCGTCAAATTGGTCTGCCTTTGTGAGGGCATCGTCTGCCAGGTACATGATCCTGGAAAGTGGTCCTATAGAGTCTAGCAGTTTGTCTTGGACTGCTCTGAAACCCTTCTCCACGCCTTTGCGTGGGTCCCGGCCACCTCGGGACATGAAGGTGGTCATCACCTGGTCAAATTCTGGTGTTTCTGCCACGTGATCGGGTAGAGAAGGTCTTGGACATTCGGACCGTAGTCGGTTGCGGACCGTCTTGTCCATGGATTTTCTCAGCCAAAGATGCATGAATTTTGCCAGATGATCTGGGGGTGTCCAATCCCCTGAACGAGGGTGTCTTAGGTTCCTCGGATCAAATAACTTCTGACCTGATGGGTCAAAGATGGCATCCTCGTCTTCCTGCGGGCTATCCATGGTGTCCTGTAGTTGGGAGTCTCCCAGTAGCGTATGCGTGACGAGTCCAGGTTGGGACTCGGACTCGGAGCCCCATGGGTCCTCGTAGGAGTCTGACCCCTCCGCCTGCCATTCATCTAAAATCGCCAAGGACTTTTTGTGTGCATCCTCCTCATCCGAGGAGTAATCAGGTGGCGGGGGCGGGGTAGTGTCCTTTGAGGGCTTAAGCCTTTTTGCGGGGGTCTTACCCTTGGCCGGGTTCTGTTGGCCCTTTTCCCCTTTCCAATGGCGTTTGCCGGTGGGGGGTTCGTGGCTCGTATGCGGTTCCGAATCTTCGGAATCCGAATCGTGTCGGGATCGGTGGGTTTTTGATGGTTTCCTCTTATCGACATTAGAGGCCATCATTATGGAGAGGGCTTTCTCCATGGAGGCTGCTACTGCCTCATTAATCATTGTTTGGAGGTCTGCTGAATTTTGAGCAGCTTCCATATTGAGGTTAATAATTTTCTGGCACAGGGAATATTAGAAAAAAGAGGATCAGAGGTCAGTTCGGCTGTATCTTTATATGAATAACACTATGCTGGCCCTGACAGGGTACCGTAGTGTGTAATAATATATATCAGTACTCAAAGTATAGAGTAAAACAAACCCCAGCAGGGTGTGTGGTGGTGATGGTACAATGGACTCCAGCAGAGTCTGGTTATAAGGTGTAATAAAGATCCCAGCAGGATCTAAGCTGCCTAGGCAGGCAGAGGGTAACTGCACTAAAGCAGTAATACAAAATAATAAGGTGATAAGATATGATGATAGAAAAATAATAATAATAATAATATCAATAATATTAAAAATATTGGTGACACCACACTATTGGGCTATAGTATTTCTGGGCCTCACCCAGGATCACAGAGGTGGCCACAAGGCGACCTCCACAAGCAGCACAAAAATAGGGCAGCACCCCTAACAGACACAGGTGATCCTGTAGGTGTCTGGATACAGCAGTTAGTTATTTTATGAGGACGGACTGACCTCCAGGAAGATACAGAGCTGTCTCCGGTCGTTGGCTCGTGGAACTGAGCGGGTAGACAAAATGGCGGCCGCAATCTCGCGAGACGCGAGATTGCAAATGGCCGTCGCGAGATTGCCGGCGGGAATGGAAGCCGTGCTCTGCAGACGCGCGGCAACAGAGCCGGCGAAGCGGGCGGCTGGGAAGGGGCATGGTGTCCGACGGAGAAATCCGTTGTGCGGCTGATATCCACCGCTGGCGAGACGCAGGCTATACGGCCGGGTCTCTCCGCGGGCGGGAGAAAGGGGAAGCCAGGCGGGGAGCCGGGCAGAGCAGGAAATCACCTCATAAAGAGGCATAGACAGGGAAAAAACACAAACCGTGCGGTTGTCAGGGGAAAAAGGGGAGGGGGGGGGCCCCAACTACTACACAAAGAACTACCACACAGTGTCTCAGAAGTGGATAACCCTGAGGAAAATTGCAAATTATAAATGTATGAGGCAAAAACATGAAGAGAAGGCTAGAAAATAAAATAAAATAAAATAAACCTCAAAAAATATAGTAATATCCAATAAAATCAATAAATTCAATATATATATACATATACATGGGGAGCCAAAAACTCTGACCTGTCTGCGATGGAGCAGTAAAGAAAGAGGGGGAGGAGCCTAATTGTTGGGAACTCCTACTCCCTATTGCATTTTTTCATTGGTTAAATGTTTCACTTTCTTTACTGCTGTGGAGTTTAGTAAAGAGAGAAATGCAAAATAGGAAGCCTCCTGTCATGTGATAAAATTGTATTTAGTTATAAAAGGGAATTCAGTATGCATACTTTTTTCACTGTCCTTGTGTCTAATATTTTTATTCATTAAAAATTCTGTACAATCTTTATTTCTTTATTTTTATGATGTCCCTTTCTATTTGATCTATATCATAGCCCTTTTCTAAATATCTCTTTTGTATTATTCTAGATTGTTCCTCAAACACCTGAATGTTTGAACAGTTTCTCCTCATTTGGGTTATTTGTCCCTTTGGGACATTGTTAAGCCATGTAGGATGATGTAAACTAGTCTTTTTTTATGGCTGTGTTACAATCAGTTTTTTTTTTAAAAAAGGTCTTAGTGTTGAGAATATCATTCTCATACAGAGTTAAATCCCAAAAATCTATGGTTTTGGGATGAATATTGGAAGTAAAATTTAAATTATATTGATTTAAATTTATGGTCTCAATAAAATTTTAAAGACCCTGAACATCTCCTTACTGTCAGGAAAGTGACAGGGATCCAATACGCAGAGTGCGCACAGAATGAGGTACGTATACCGGACCTTAGAATGGCCGGACTAACGTAAGGACAAAGCAAGAATAGTCAAAAGGTAAGCCGAGGTCAAGGGAGCCGGAGGACAGGTAAGCGAGATACAAGCCGAGTCAAAGGAGAGGAGAGGACAACAGGACAAAAGACAAGCAAGGGTCAAAACCGGAAACACAAGATAAAGAACGCGCTGAGTGACTAGCAAGCTAGAACCACGACAGGGCAATGAGCAGTAGTAAAGGTTTCCTTTAAATACCCTGTACCTAAATAGAGACCACGCCCCCAAAAGGTCCGGAATAGCGGTTCCCGGCACTTTATGCAAATGCCGACGTCATGACGTCGACGCTAGCCGTCGCGTCATAAAAGGGGGAGGAGCTAGCGCGGCCGACGCGAAAACGGCCGGAATATGCCGAAATGCTAGGGGCAGGGAGGACCTAAGCAGAGAGGATGTCCTCCCTGGATACATCACCAACAGGTACCCTGACAGTACCCCCCCTTCTAGAAACGCCCACCGGGTGGATGGGACCGGGCTTAGAGGGAAAACGAACGTGGAAGGCCCGAAGAAGACGAGGAGCATGTACGTCATTACCAGGAACCCAAGACCTCTCTTCCAGACCATAACCTTTCCAGTCTATGAGGTATTGCAGCTTCCCCCTAGAAATACGAGAATCAAGGATGGACTTGATGATATATTCCTCCTGACCATCCACACGGACCGAGGATGGAGGAGCAGAGCGGGAGGAAAATCTGTTACAAACAAGAGGTTTCAATAACGACACATGAAAAGAGTTAGGGATGCGTAGAGTAGGAGGTAGATCCAGCAAATAAGAAACCGGGTTGATCCTCCTCAGTACCCTGTAAGGACCAATGTAACGAGGAGCAAACTTCAAGGAAGGAACTTTCAGGCGAATGTGTCTGGTACACAACCAGACCCTATCCCCCGGAGAAAAAATAGGAGCAGGACGTCTACGCCTATCAGCATGTGACTTAAACACCGCGGAACTACGTTCAAGAATTTGTCGAGTCTGATCCCACAACTTTCTCAGGTTGGCTACATGAATATCAACCAACGGTATACCCTGGGAAGGAGACACCGACGGAAGAACAGTAGGGTTAAAGCCATAGTTCAAGAAAAAGGGGCTATTACGAGTGGAACCACAAACAAGGTTGTTGTGAGCAAACTCCGCCCAAGGAATCAGACCGACCCAGTCATCCTGGTGTTCAGAAACAAAACAACGTAGATATTGCTCAATTTTTTGGTTAGTGCGTTCGGCTGCTCCGTTAGATTGAGGATGATAGGCCGAAGAAAAATTCAGTTTGATGCCCAACTGTGAACAGAAGGATCTCCAAAAACGGGAAATAAATTGGGAACCCCTGTCTGACACAATCTCATTGGGAATACCATGTAAACGGAAAATTTCTCTAGCAAATATCACGGCCAGTTCGGGGGAGGACGGAAGTTTAGGCAAGGGAACGAAATGAGCCATTTTAGTAAACCTGTCAAGGACCGTGAGGATAACTGTATGCCTATTGGAAGCTGGTAGATCAACAATAAAATCCATAGCCAAACAAGCCCAAGGTTTGTTGGGAACGACTAAGGGCTGCAATAAACCACAAGGGAGATCCCGCGGAAGTTTATTCCTGACACAAACATTGCAAGCCTTGACAAAGTCTTCCACATCCCTACGTAAACCGGGCCACCAGAAGTCTTTGGAGATCAGGCAGTAAGTTTTGTGGATGCCGGGGTGACCAGCGAACTTGCTATCGTGAAAACAGCGAATAATGTCCACTTGGAATTTGGGAGACACGAACAAGCGGCCCACAGGAGTACGTTCGGGAGCAAGAGATTGTTCGTTCATAATATCAGCGAGCAATGGAGAGTGTATTTTGACATTGGTGTTGGCGATAATATTGACTTCAGGAATAATAGGGAACAAAGTATCCTCTGTAGAGGTGGTAGGTTCGTGCTGACGTGACAAAGCGTCTGCCTTAGTGTTCTTAGAACCAGGCCTGTAAGTAAGCACATAATTAAAGTGTGTAAGGAACATAGACCAACGTGCCTGCCTGGCAGATAATCTTTTGGCCTCCCCCATATACGATAAATTTTTGTGGTCAGTCAAGATAGTAACTGGGAGGACGGTGCCCTCTAACAAATGTCTCCATTCCTTTAATGCCATAATGATAGCTAGAAGTTCTCTATCACCAATGTCATATCTCCTTTCAGTGTGTGATAGTTTCTTGGAAAAAAAACCGCAAGGGTGCAGCGGCTTATCTAAACTTTGTCTTTGGGACAACACTGCGCCTATCCCTGTTTCAGACGCATCAACTTCAAGTAAAAAGGGTAGAGAGGTATCAGGATGAACTAATACAGGTGCTGAGGCAAAAGACTGTTTGAGCGTTTCGAAAGCAGATAAAGCCTCAGTAGACCAGGTTTTGGTATCGGCTCCTTGTTTGGTCATATTAGTGATAGGAGCGATAACAGAGGAGTACCCTTTAATAAAACGTCTGTAATAATTAGAAAATCCAAGAAATCTTTGTATGGCTTTGAGTCCCTTAGGTAAAGGCCAATCTAAAATCGATTTTAGTTTGGTCGGGTCCATCATAAACCCGTCTTTGGAAATTACGTAATCTAAGAAAGTTACCTGAGACTGGTCAAAGCTACATTTTTCCAATTTACAATACAATCCATGTTGTAAAAGTTTCTGTAATACCTTTCTGACTTGTCTATGATGTGAATTAATGTCTCTAGAATGGATTAGTATATCATCCAAATATACAATTACACATTCATGTTGGAATTCTCTAAGAACTTCATTGATCAAGTCTTGGAAGACGGCCGGGGCGTTACAAAGCCCAAACGGCATTACGGTATACTCATAATGCCCGTAACGGGTATTAAATGCTGTCATCCATTCATCTCCTTGTTTAATTCGCACTAAGTTATATGCTCCTCTTAAGTCAAGTTTGGTAAAAATACTCGAGCCCCTTAGTCTGTCAAAGAGTTCAGTAATTAAAGGAATAGGGTAAGCATTTCTGATAGTAATTTTGTTCAATCCCCGATAGTCTATACAAGGACGTAAGGTACCGTCTTTCTTTTCTACAAAAAAGAAACCCGCCCCCGCCGGAGAAAAAGACTTTCTAATAAATCCTTTGTCTAAATTCTCCTTGATATATTCCTCTAAAACTAAGTTTTCCTTGGTGGATAGAGGGTATACCGTACCCCTGGGAGGCATAGTACCAGGGAAAAGTTTAATAGAACAGTCATAAGACCGGTGGGGAGGTAAAGTATCCGCCTTACCCTTGTCAAATACAGATTTGAGGTCTAGATATTGTAATGGTATCTGAACGTCTGTGGATTGAGAAGTGTTAACATAAGAGTTTACGGGGCAAACAGAAGTAACTCTCTGCAGACATTCTTTCCTACAACCCATACCCCAAGAAACGATTTCTCCACCCTCCCAGTCAATCTGAGGGTTGTGTCTCTTGAGCCAAGAATATCCTAGTACCACTGGGACTGCCGGGGAGGAAATTAACAGAAGGGAAATCAACTCCTCGTGGAAAATACCAACAGTAAGCTTAACGGGTTCGGTCTCATGGAATATTACTGGTTCAGATAAAGGTCTACCATCTATGGCCTCAACGGCCAAAGGTGTATCTCTCAATTGGAATGGGATACAATGCTTATTAGCGAAAGTTTGGTCTATAAAGCTTTCTGCTGCTCCAGAATCTAATAATGCCATCGTAGCAATAAACCCCTTTTCCCAAGCTAGAGAGACAGGAATCAGAAGCCTATGGTCTTTTTTATTATGCATAGAGGACAGTAATGAAACACCCAAGGCCCGTCCTCTAAGGGAACTTAGGTGCGAGCGTTTCCCGGACGATTAGGGCAACTAAGACGTAGGTGACCTCTCAGCCCGCAGTATAAACAGAGACCCTCCCTTCTTCTGTACTGTCTCTCAGCCTCAGATAAGCGAGTATTACCTATTTGCATAGGTTCTGGTGGAGTAGGATTATAGGAGTCAGGGTTCTGAAATGAGGGAGCGAGTCTTACAGGAAGTCTAGTAACTCTTTCCCGAGTGTTCTGCCTCTGTCTCATGCGTTCATCTATTCTGGAAATGAAGGATACTAAATCCTCTAAATTTTCCGGAAGTTCTCTTGTGGCAATTTCATCTAGAATTTCATCAGACAACCCATTCAAGAAAACATCCATAAAAGCTTGTTCGTTCCATTTCACTTCTGCTGCCAAAGATCTAAACTCTAGAGCATATTCTACAAGGGTCCTATCTTGTTGTTTAAGGCGTAACAGGGATCTGGCCGCATTAATCTTCCTCCCTGGGGGGTCAAAGGTTCTTCTAAAAGCCGTGACAAACGCAGTGTAGTTGTAGACTAAAGGATAGTCATTCTCCCAAAGGGGATTGGCCCATCTAAGTGCTTTATCTATTAGCAGGGTTATAATAAAGCCTACCTTAGCCCTGTCAGTGGGATAAGCCCGGGGTTGTAGTTCGAAATGTATGCTTATCTGGTTTAAAAAACCACGACAAGCATCAGGCGAACCCCCATATCGTAAGGTGACGTGACATGGGAAGATGCGCCTACAGTGGCTACTTCCAAACCAGTACTTAGCGAGTGGCTAGCAGTGGAACGTATTTCTTCAGACTGGGTACTGGAGCGTGTTAACAAAGTTTGTAACGCTAAAGCCATTTGGTCCATTCTATGGTCCATGGCCTCAAATCTGGGGTCAGGAGGGCTAGCACCTGCAGGATCCATCTGGCCCTGTCGTAATGTCAGGAAAGTGACAGGGATCCAATACGCAGAGTGCGCACAGAAGGAGGTACGTATACCGGACCTTAGAATGGCCGGACTAACGTAAGGACAAAGCAAGAATAGTCAAAAGGTAAGCCGAGGTCAAGGGAGCCGGAGGACAGGTAAGCGAGATACAAGCCGAGTCAAAGGAGAGGAGAGGACAACAGGACAAAAGACAAGCAAGGGTCAAAACCGGAAACACAAGATAAAGAACGCGCTGAGTGACTAGCAAGCTAGAACCACGACAGGGCAATGAGCAGTAGTAAAGGTTTCCTTTAAATACCCTGTACCTAAATAGAGACCACGCCCCCAAAAGGTCCGGAATAGCGGTTCCCGGCACTTTATGCAAATGCCGACGTCATGACGTCGACGCTAGCCGTCGCGTCATAAAAGGGGGAGGAGCTAGCGCGGCCGACGCGAAAACGGCCGGAATATGCCGAAATGCTAGGGGCAGGGAGGCCCTAAGCAGAGAGGATGTCCTCCCTGGATACATCACCAACAGGTACCCTGACACTTACCAAATAATAAGTACATCATCTATGTAGCGTCGACAAAGGACGAGGTTCCCCCCTGGGTACGGCCCCAAATGGATACAAGAAGCCTCCCAATGGGATACGTACAAATTAGCAAAACTGGGGGCAAACCTCGTCCCCATAGCGACGCCACATAGTTGTAAATAAAAAATGGAATCAAACCAAAAAAAATTCTTGGTTAAAACAAAATGAATACAAGTTACCAAAAATCAATTTGTCTAGAACTCAAAGTATGTTGTTGGATTAATAAATCTCTGATAACCTCCAAACCCTTCTTGTGGGGGATATTGGAGTACAGGGAGGTAACATCCACAGTAGCTAATATATAAGATGGTTTCCAAGTGAAGGACTGTAAAGTTTGAAGAATATGTTTTGTATCTTAAAATAATAAAATATGGGCATAAAGGTACAAAAGGTTTTAAAAAGAAATCTACATATTCAGAGAGGTTACAAGACAATGAGTTTATCCCACTAATGATTAGGCGACCCGGGGGGGTTGCCAAACATTTATGGATTTTAGGAAGAAAGTAAAAAATCCCTATTTTACATGAGGGATTAAAAATGTATTGAAACTCTTGTGTAGAAATAATAGCACTATCAAGTCCTGTCTGGAGTAAAGATCAAAGGTCCTCCAGAAAGGGCTTGGTAGGATCCTGTTCAAGTATCTTGTATGTGGAGTCATCTCTCAAAATTCGATGTGCCTCCTGCATGTAATATTCCCTACTCATAATAACCGTACCTCCTCCTTTATCGGCCTCTTTTATAACCAATTTAGAATTCTTTTTAAGTTTGTTTAAAGCCTGTCTTTCTGTATTAGTTAGATTATATTTAAATTTATTGCATTTCCATTGGATCTTATCAAGGTCGGTTTGAACCAAATCATTAAATACTTCTAGATATTTTCCTTTTTCATAAGAAGGATAAAAATTTGACTTCTTTTTTAAGGATGAATGGACATTAAGAATCTCTTCTAAAAGTGACTCTAAAGTATTTGTGGTGTTACTTTGCTCCGGAAAAACAATATTATTTTTCTGATTTAAATTACGTTTTTCAAAAAAACGTTTGACAGTTAATTTCTTAAAGGACCACTATAGTGCCAGGAAAACATACTCGTTTTCCTGGCACTATAGTGCCCTGAGGGTGCCCCCACCCTCAGGGACCCCTCCCGCCCGGCTCTGGAAGGGGGAAAGGGGTAAAAACTTACCTTTTTCCAGTGCTGGGCGGGGAGCTCTCCTCCTCCGATCCTCCTTCTCTCCTCCCCGTCGGCTGAATGCGCACGCGCGGCAAGAGCTGCGCGCGCATTCAGCCGTTCACATAGGAAAGCATTAGCAATGCTTTCCAATGGACGCTGGCATGCTCTCACTGTGAAAATCACAGTGAGAAGCACGCAAGCGCCTCTAGCGGCTGTCAATGAGACAGCCACTAGAGGAAATAGGGGAAGGCTTAACCCATTCATAAACATAGCAGTTTCTCTGAAACTGCTATGCTTATAAAAAAATGGGTTAACCCTAGCTGGACCTGGCACCCAGACCACTTCATTAAGCTGTAGTGGTCTGGGTGCCTAGAGTGGTCCTTTAAGGAATTTTTGGTTGTCAATAAAAAGATCAAAATGTTTTGTACCTGCAGTGGAAGCAAACTTTAAACCCTTCTCCAATAGGGATAATTCCTGTGATGTTAAATCTACACCTGATATTTTAAAAATACCGGATGGATCCTTTATTGTTGTTTGTGTTCTGCATTCTACTGTTTGACTATTTATTGTTTGGTTTTTTTACAGGCTGTATTACTGACCATTTCTATCTTTTGTTTTATATTGTGGTTATGATAATTTTCCTTAATTGTCATTGTTTTTGTTTTGGGGTTTTGTTTTTTTATGGTGAAATAAAACCAATTTTTGCACTCATTCTCTATTCTTAATTCTAAAATTATTTTTTGATGACTTTTTGGAGTCAAGTTGATTTGAAACCTCTACCCCAAGCATGTCAAACTCAAAGGCTAGCACGGGCCAGATAAACAAGGTTTAAAGGATCACTATAGTGTCAGGAACACAAACATGTATTCCTGACCCTATAGTGTTAAAACCACCATCTTTCCCCCCTGGGCCCCTCATGCCTCCATAAATATAGCGAAATATTACTGTATTCTAGCCTGAAGCTGTAACTCTGCATGCTGTTTGACTCAGAAAAACAAGCGGTCTGCTGACATCCTCAGAAGTGGTAGCCTGATCCAATCACAGTGCTTCTCCATAGGATTGGCTGAGACTGACAAATCAATGAATCTCTAGGAAGAAAGTTCAGTGTCTGCATGCAGAGGGAGGAGATACTGAATGTTTGGATGCATATTAGGCAGCCATGACCCAGGAAGGATCTCTAACAGCCATCTGATGAGTGGCCAGTGAAGTTATCACTAGGCTGTAATGTAAACACTGTTTTATCTCTGAAAAGACAGTGTTTACAGCAAAAAGCCTGAAGGTAATGATTCTACTCACCAGAACAAATTCAATAAGCTGTAGTTGTTCTGGTGACTATAATGTACCTTTAAGTTTATGTGGTTCGCAAATTCTTAAATTTTCATAGAAACATAGGTTTCTTTTGAAAATTACAGTATAAAAAAAAAAAGCATCCCCCTCTACTTAATCCCAGCACCCCCCATACTAAACCCCAGCCCTTGTTTAAAAAAAAAAAAACATTAGCCAGCAAGCACACTCCACTCACATTGCCGCTGCCAGTGTGCAACTCTGGAGTCCAGTCTCTGGTATACCCCTAATGGCGCCGTCCACACCCTGTGCCAAAGCGGATCCTCCTGCTACTCCTTGAAAACCCATGAAGGTGGAGCGCGTTGGTGTCATGTTGGAATGTGACGTGGCATTGCGTGCCTCCGTGCACCTCCAGGTCCTCCACTGCCCAGCTTTTGCAATCACAACACTGACCAACACACACTGACAGACACACACTAACTCTCTGACAGACACACACACACTGACACACACACACACACTGACAGACACACACACATTTCCACATTCTTGCACACACTAAGATAATTTTCTTTTTTGCTCCCTACCTTTGGGAGCTGGTGTGGGGCCTCTCCCTGGGGTCCAGTGGAGATGTTAGTGAGTTAGATGTTGCTCCTCACTGCTCCCTCATGCATGCAGTTTAGTGATGTCGGGTGCCAGAATGACGTCATATTCCGGCATCACTACAGAGGGAGTGTGCGAGGGAGCAGTGAGGAGCAGGAAGACTGAGCTCCCTCGTTGCTGCCATGGACCTCTCCTCCACAGCCGGGTACATTTTTAGCGGTGTAGGCACCCGCAATGTAAGGATTGCAGGTGCCTACTCTAGTTTAGTAAGCATGTCTCAAACTTGCGGCTCGCTGGACCGCAAAGATATTCATTGTGGGCCGCGAGTTTGACATGCTTACTCTACCCTAACTTAAAGGGACTCTCCAGTGCCAGGAAGACAAATCGTTTTCCTGGCACTGCAGGCCCCTCTCCCTCCCGCCTCCCGTCCCCAGTTGCTGAAGGGATCAAAATGTCCCTCGGCGCCGTTTCTGGGTCCACCCACACTCCTCCCCGTCACCACGTCATCCGGCGAGGGAGACCGATCACGCCCGCCGGCAGGGGAGACCTAATGCACATTAGAACTCTCCATTCTTTCCTATAGGGATTTTAGCGACGCTGGAGGTCCTCATACAGCGTGAGGACGTCCAGCAACGCTATAGCACAGAAAACCTGTGCTAGAATCCCGGAAGTGCCGGAGCAGTTAACCCTGCAATGTAATTATTGCAGTTTATGAAAACAGCAATAATTACACTTGCAGGGTTAAGGGTAGTGGGAGTTGGCACCCAGACCACTCCAATGGGCAGAAGTGGTCTGGGTGCCTGGAGTGTCCCTTTAAAAAGTAAATACAGGTTTTTGCTGTAATGTGTGACGAGGGTGTTGATGTTGATTTTAAAAATAAAGAGAGATTTGTCTTGCTGGGAATCCTGGGAGAATTATGAATTACTGTGCCCAAGGTGAATGTTTCCCCAGATCCTGCTTGAGACATGCAAATGAGCATCAGTCATTTTTGAATTTGCATAAATCTCTGGGCAGTTTTATCGTGTTTGGTCTCGCAACAACTTATTTAATACTTGTATGTTTATACTTACATGTTACAATTTGTTCAGATGACCAGAAATTTTCCAGACTGAAAAATTCTGCAGCTTCAATTAATAATTCCTATAATTTACCGACAAAATGTCAATTTTCCAAAATGGTTGGGAAGTGTTATTCTGCCACCTTGTAATCACCAGGCAACAAAAAAATCACTATTTATGAAACATGTTCCATATTTGGGAATATATCATTTCACTCAAAGCTTCACTATGGAAGCTGCTGAGATAATTACGATAATAGATTGCTTTGAACTATCGCTAGTTCGAGTATCTTAGTCTGTTTGATAAAGAAATTCTTCAGCGGAAGGAGACCTTTGAATTAATATACCAGCAGATAAGATGTTTCTTTTACTTGCAGCTGTTTCCACTTTTTTTTTTTTTTTCAAATGCTATAGATATTTCTGGATGACATTCGGCAAATGTAATATATTCATCAGTAAACTATATGCTGAAGTTTCTTTTTCATGTGATGGATCTAGGCCATTTGTGATTAAACAACTGATCTGGTTGTTTGCCATCCCCCAAAACCTGAGCAAAACATCTTAAGAAGATTCATAAATAAAGGAATGTCCAAATTACCTAAAGTCAGGAGGACACGGTGAGGATCCCTAATTGATTAAAAACGTCCTATACAGTATCAGTCTTTATTGGAAACATTAAGTAAGAGTGAAATAATCATAACCAAAATGAAATAATAAAAAGTAACCACAAAGTGACTGGCAGTAGGGTGGGGGCTAGGTGGGGGTAAATGAAGTAGAGGGGGAGATAGGAGTGGTAATCCAAAAAACAGCTTTATATCGCAGGCATAGGCAACCTTCGGCACTCCAGATGTTTTGGACCACACCTCCCATGATGCTTTGCCAGCATTATGGGTGTCAGAGCATTATGGGGGATGTAGTCCACAACATCTGGAGTGCCGAAGGTTACATAATGCTGGTATAGAGCAATAATGTCTGCTACTTGCCATGTAGATTTGCTACTGTAATGTAGTAGTAGTGCTACTGTAACACTAGAGAAAGGTTGTAGCCTACAATTGATACAAAGTATCCTGTATGACAGCCCTGTATCCTGTGTAATAAGTTGTATGGGTTAACCAATAATCTAAAATAGATCCCAAGATGATATTATAGGTGTTAGCATCTTAACCCAGCAAATAATAGACAAGTGGAGATTTCTCTGTTCCTATTACACTTAACAGTGTGTCTCTTTCACATGATAGGGCATTTTGATATGCTCTTTTCAGGCATTTTTTCGAGTAGCTCCGTTCCCTGAATCTTTGCCTTAATTGGACCGATTTCTCTCTAAAATCTTTGATTGTATAGCAATTGCGCCTAAGTCTTAAGTATTGACCCATCAGAAGATTCCACAACTGGCTGTGTTTTCCCTTTCACAGATTCCTATATAAAACCACTAATCATGGCTTTGAATGGTAAATATTTAAAGGGAAATTGTCGCCCCTCTGGAATTTATACCACTAAATAAAACATACAAATCACCTGTAACTTGTGTTAACCGTTTGTTCATGAGAATCTCTGTTGTCTTTTACATTTATATTAAACATGTAGCAAATTATATCATAATCCAGTTCAGACAAGGTAATGTAGGGTCAAACATCGCAAACAAAGAAGAGAAATAGAAAAAAACATCTTTCCCTCTCGCGTTCCTTTTTTGACTTGTTCACAAGTCTTAAAGAGTTATTCACTAAAGTGAGTATTGTTGGGAATTCAAAGTGTATTTTAAATGTAAGGCCAAAGTAGCAAAACTAGAAATATTCTCAAAGTCGGCTATGAACAACCATGTAAGTGTTACTACCAATATATCATTGAGGTTTTGAAATGTTATTTCCACTAGGCCTTGTAGGTGCAAAGTACATTTTATTGCAATACAAACAACACAAAAAAACAAACAAAAGGACATACAGAAGTTTTGTTGTTGTTTATATGTTTACACCTAGAACTGATAATTGGTAGAACCACATTTGGAAGCAACCACAGTTATAACATTTTTGGTTGAGTCACGAAAAACGATTTCCCATTTTACTTGCAAAAGTACTGTTAGTTTTGATTTATTTTAAATGTTGTGGTCTAGTCATGGATGAAAAAATACAGATTAAGGAACAGTGCACACACAAAAATGCAGCTGTACATTTTACAAGGCTACTTTAATCAATCACCTATCTTAGCAAACAAATATGGGGATTCGGCAACACCATATGCAGATATCATGTTCTGAGTTGTCTGCGTATATTTGGAATCCAGACCAGATTCCTTCTTGGTTGAGCAGTATGTATTGCAGGTAGCATCTTAATCTCTCATGTTTAAATCAGTATAGGACCCAGTGATATTGTGGTACTGTGGCGAAGTGGATGGGATTAACATGACATGGCCAATACATTATAACTGAGTCCCCAAATTTATTTGCTAAGTAGCTTTTTAAATTTTTAAACTGTATTACTTTTATGTGTCTGCATTTCCTTAATCTGTATTTTGGATATATTGTGGTCTTTATAGCAGCACCACCACTGATAAATGCATGTCCCAGCTTTGCCACCAATTCCCTTTTTTCAGACTCTAAACAGAATTGAGGTGCAAGTTTTGATTGGGCCACAATAAAACATCCAGGTACTTGTCTCTTAACCACGTTGGTTACACGATTAAGGTAAGTGTTCGGGTGGAAGGTGAACCTCAATTTTAGTTTCTGGTTACATGCAAGCAGAAATAGTATTTCATCTGTAATCACCAGGTATTTTAAGTCTCTCCATGATGCTCAATCCTGACTAGTTTCCTAGTCCTTGCCAATAGAAAAACAGCGAAATGCTTTCTAAATCATTCATGACAAGGGTTTTCATATTCTCAGAACAAAGAGGAATATTGGCACATAAGACTTACGCTTAGGATACTAGGCAAAGAGTGTAAACACGTAGATACATTTTGACTCAGTGGTTCATCTATACAAATGCAAGAATTTTGGCTAGTACAATATGGAGATGAAAGTTGTAGTTTCACCTCACTGTCTTAATCAGTAGAAAGTTGATGAAATTTCTGTTTAAGCATCGGAGGAATTGAACATATTGTGGATCATTGACTTTTTTGGAAAGAATTTTAACATTCTGTAAACAAAAATAAATGTGATTTTATTTTAAGGAATCAATACCAACTGAACAAGCAATACTTGTCATACCAACTCTTCAGTTACACTTGCAGTTTATCCTAAAGCGTAACAGGGTTAGTCACTAAAGGAAGAATTGCCTGGAATAAAAGTGAGTTTCACAATTTAGGCCAAAATAGCAAATTAAGAGAATATTTTCAAGTTAATGGTGTGTTTCATTTAGCTATTTTGACCTTACAATTGAATTTCACTTTGATTTCCCAGCAATTCCCACTTAAGTGAATAACCCTGTAACCTTTCACCAATGATTATTAGAGTAAATCTGAGACCAGTGATATTATCTAAGAAGGAGAAGAAGTACTTGCAACGCTAGAAAGGTATATTACAAAATGTTCTTTCATCATTATGCTGCTAAATAGCAAGTGTCTCCAGAAAAGCATTGCAGAGACCACAACAGAGAATGCTTCAATGGGAAACATTTTGCATTCAACCATGGACGCGGCTACATTCTAAGCCTCCCAAGAACCGCAAAAAGAATAGTTGACACCATTCAGCAATCTAGAAGACATTATAAAGCCTGCCCATTGATCTTAGTAATCAACATTACAAATGGTTTATTTTATACATAGGCATCATGTATTTATGCCTTTTATGAATATTTATTTTATTGGTTATTTTACTCTGCATATATAAGCTTTAAATTAGGATATCAAGAGCCCCCTGTCTGGAATAAGACTGGACATTGTCCTAAAAAATATTTTGCAAGAATAAGTCAAGATTTTATCAAAGACAGAAGGAATGTATTATCCCTCTGTAACTCCCTGCAGATTGTGTCATCTTCTAATATTTTATCCAAAGAAGATCCACATAGCTGTTTAACAAGTTGAGTTTCAAAGGTTTTATTATAGTATGTTGAAGAATTAATTTTAAATAAAGAGGATTGTTTTCCCTTTTTCATGTAGAGGTCGTTGTTCTACAAAGAGGACAGGTATTCTTTGTTATAAAATATTAGCACATGATTGGTTAATACCTAAGATTCATTTAACACATTGTCTGCTCCGTTTTAACACTTTCTATTAGTTGGGGTTTTTATTTTGCTATTACACAGAGCATTAATGATAATAAATCTTAGCTAAACACCAAAATATTTGTTAGGAGAATATTCAGTCTAGGTAATAGTATTTTTTATTATATTGTTCAACTCTGCAATCCAGTGTGTGGCAAAGTGACTCTGAATTACCCATAGGAATGTCTTTGGCGCAAAAAAAAAAATGCACTGTTCAAATCCACAATTATGTGCAAAATACAATGTAAAACAAAATATCAGTATTATCTTTTAAAGGCTTTAAAGTTCTAGTTAGGGCACTTTCAGAATTAGTATGTATAAAGTAGACCATATGATGAGAAAAACATATAGAAAAATAAATATTATAGTGTAGTATTTAACATAACAAAAGTTCAAAACAACCAAATGTACCCTCACACAGATACAAGCACAAATTAATTTGTGCTATATAAGCATTGCCCACCAGGGGGTCACTTCTCTGGCAAACATATACAGTTCCCAGGATTTTATGCACCAATAGCAATCAGCTGGAAAGGCACAGTTTGTTCGGTAGATTATATTCATCAGGTTTTCGATTCACTAGAGTGCTTTAGTGCATCTTTTTGGATTCGCTCAACATATTTCGTCCACGTTCAGGACTTTTTCAAGAGATGTGATATCCAGTATATGTTTGCCGGAAAAGTAGCCTCCTGGTGGGCAATGTGTTTATAGCACAAATTTGTTTGTGCGTATATGCTTGTCAGTGTAAATTTGGTTGTTTTAAACCTTAATTGTTATATTGATATTTGTCATAGCACTTATTGTTGTTCCACTTTGATGTATATATACTTTTTTGTTGTTATTGCTTTGGTTATTTTTTTAACAGTAGCGAGGTACTTATATTATATCCCCATTACGTGCCTTACTGAGGTTCTAGTTACCTATCTGATTTTTATATCTCCCATATGTAAGCACCAATTGAATTAAATATTTGTTCTTTTGTATCATTTTTTGGAGTGGGGTATAAGTTTTTTTGTTAATTTTTTTTATTTACCTTGAGGTAACCAATTGGTGGGTCACCTTGATACCAGCATGTCTTTAACATGAGAGTGCCAACACATATATTTATTGAATAAACAGGGTGTGTACTACATATGTGACACAATAACAAACAGTGCTATCACCTGGAAAAGTGTACCTTACATACACCTATTCATATAGCAAACAACAAGATACATACATACATACATACATACATACAGCTCCGTAAGGAGGTATAAACAAAGAGGTATAGCACAATATAATCAAGGATACAACCTGTTATACAGGATGTGGTATATGGAAATCTGGAAAAATAAAATCACATATAGTAAAGTATTTAGAGCAAAAGTGACTGAATCCAGGAGGTAAAAAACTTACAAGAGAACACAGATGTTCTGCGCATATCTCCCCTCAGGGGTATTGTTGGCTGGTAGAAACTCCTTCCAATAAGCTGAATCCTCAGAGGGATAAGGGAAAAAAAATGCAGATAGTATAATACTGTAAAATATAAAATATAACAAAGGTTTATTTATTGCTTGCACTTACATCAATGCTGAAATCAACTTGCATATATCCACTAGGAAGTGGAACAGGGAGGTATTCTCATCAGACAAGATGATAAGGCATACTTGAAAACAAGAGAAATCTCAATGTATCTTTCCTGGTAAAATATTTTATAAATAAATAAATAAGTGTGGCATAAAAACAAATACAAAAAAACAAATCTCCTCTCTTTTATCCAAGCTCTGGTCTCTTTTTGACCATATCCATGATTAAAATATATGTAAGGCATTTATCTGACATGGCCATATCTCTTTCATTCAAATACAAATGTTGGGATTATTTTTGCAACACCATTGTACACGTAAAATATAATTTGTATACATGATCTATGTTAAACATGGACTTGTATGATATCACTTGCGGCTGTGCGTTCCACGGAGGAATGCGGAAGCAAGTCTTTACACCAATCTGGAACCGGACTTACTGAATACATACGCCCAACATGAAATACTCACATGCCGGACCCGGAAGTATTTTGCACCGTGATTGGAACGAAAACTATCCAATGGGATACATCTGTGCCCCTTCATAGACCGGCATAAAAGCAACAGATCTCCACACCTTCTACATCCCTGAGGAAGTCAAGTTTTTGACGAAATGCGTTGGATTTGTATTTGTATTTGTAAGTGCAACCAGTAAATAAACCTTTGTTATATTTTACAGTATTATACTATCTGCATTTTTTTCCTTATCCCTCTGAGGATTCAGCTTAGAGGAGAGATGTGGGGAGATATGCGCAGAACATCTATGTTCTTTTGTAAGTTTTTTACCTCCTGGATTCAGTCACTTTAGCTCTAAATACTTCACTATATGTGATTTTATTTTTCCAGATTTCCATATACCACATCCTGTATAACAGGTTGTATCCACGACTATATCGTGATATACCTCTTTGTTTATACATATATTTATTAAACACAAAGTCAGAAACTCAAAACTCGAAACTCAGACAGAAACTCAAAAACACACTCAGACACAGACAGGGAGCACACACCACTGCAGAAAAACATGCCTGTACTTTTTGTGTCTCTCGTTACATCTTTTTCATTGTACTGCATCTCATACCACTCTATTTGGTGTCTTTGTCTCCTTTCCCATCTTATTATGTCTCTCTCCCTCATCTCACCCCTTACTGTTTGTGTCTTTCCCTCTCCATTTCTTCTCATTTGAGTCTACTTCACCATACCTCTGCTGACTGAGGTTCTGTCAGCTGTGGCTGTGTTATGTATGAGGAGACACTTGAAACATAGCACATTATATCTCTCTGGCTTACACACTGCACCTTAGTATCACAACTGCATTGATAAAGTGTGCTGAGCAAACAGTAGACAGACCTCAAACAGCATCTACATCAGCTGACTGAGCTATATCACATACCAAGGGAGGGAAAGTGCAACTGAAGAGTGTTTACTTGAAGGATAAGATTTTCTCTCCCGGTTCTAAATGATCTGGAAATAGGAATAACAAATGTAAAAAGTAATTATATGCAGGGTTTTTCAACTCGTCATTTGGGGCTTTCACTGGGCCCCATTGTATACATGTCTCATTCTCCCCCATACCCTCCATGTGTTTCCTTCTATCCCCCAGCCCTTCCGGGTGTCTCATCCACCCACAGCTCCTCTTTGTCTCATTCCCCAGTCCCTCCATGTGTCTAATCCCCCCTCAGCCCCTTCATGTCTCATTCCCCCCAGTTCCTCCATGTGTCTCATACCCTCCAACTGATTCATGTGTCCCATTCCCCCCAGCTCCTTCATGTGTCTCATTCCACCAGCCCCTCCATGTGTCTCATTCTCCCCCAAGCTTCTCCATCTGTCTCATCCCCCCAGCTCCTCCATTTCTCTCATTATCCCCCTTCCAGCTCCTTCATGTGTCTCATTTTCCCCCTTCCAGCAACTCTTTGTCTCATCCCCAAATGTCTCCTTTCCCCAACAGCACCTCAATGTGTCTCTCCCCCTCCTCCCCAGCCCATTCCTGTTTCTTCTTACCTCCCCCAGCCTTTCCATGTGTGTCCTCCCCAATCTACTCACCTCCATTTAATGTGGGCTTGTGACCTGCGGTACCGGATCTGACAGTGAGCACTTCAGCCACGCTACATACAGTGACCAGCAGCAAAGGGGCACTGTGCCCGTGTCCCGGGCCAATGTGGTTGTGCACTGGCCCTGAAGTTATCCGGTGGCAGGGGGACATCTGTGACCCCTGCTACTGCTATAGGTATGCCACTGTTTCAAACCATTTCATAGATTCCAAGTTTAGCTTGCCAAGACTCTATACACGTTATATCTTGAAGTCTTACTCTACTTTTATTTACCTGGGGTTACATGAGATCAGTAAGAGAGTTGGTTTAGACTTTACCCCTCTATTGCATAAACAAAACAATAACAGTAACCTGAACACTATTTCAAACAAAGACACAAGAGTATTTTATATAAAACTCTACAGGCTGGTAAAACTTTAGTTAGAAATGCAGTCCTAGCAGCTTACAGTATGTGTTTTTATATGTTACACCAAAGTACAATACAAATGAAGACATTAACAGCTTGGCTATTTTAGCTTACATTTTGCTTTGCCCTTTCTTAATTCGCTAGAATTCAGTATTTAGTGAATAAACCACAATTAATTTTTTTTTCTTTGAATATAAACATTCTGGAAGGAAATATAAAACAAATGTATAACTATTAGTTAATATTCTCTTTTACATGTTTTGAGGGATTTGTGCAGCTGTAGCATTGCACAGAGAGATTCCATCCATTCCGATACATTCACGATTACTGTGCACTGCACATTTAGCATAAGCCAATAATTATGCTGCTTGCTCCCTTATAACTACAGATAGACGTCTCGTTCCTTGGAGGGGAAGAATATTTTCACAGCATTTACAGCAGGGAAGATAAGTACAAGGACCCTGACAAGCATATCAAAGGCAAGCAATAAATTGTCGAAAACAGATGAAAGATTTCTGGAAAGCATACAGATAAGGTTTTTTTGAGGATATAAAAACATGTGTCCACCGGCATAAGCTCATTGCCATAATCAGGAAGGGAGGGGATTGATAATATGTATGATATTGTGTGAATGGTTCTTATCCTAGGAAACCATTTTTAGACTTTACCCAGAAAGTCAGGATTATTTGGTAATTATTAGCTAAACTATTGTGTTTGGTTTTGTAAGATACAGTTCAAGGCAGGAGAGGCCTTGACCATCTTTTGCCTGAAAAATAAGTTTAAACAAGATGTGCGTAGATGTACCTACTCAAATAGAATATGCAATATATGCATTGCATAACAGACAAAGACTGCTGGAGATGGAGGTGTGAAATCATATACTCCTGCAACCTCAATCAGTATGGAATGCAGATCATGATGGGGGATTGTCACTGGTGACTGAAGTGCCACCAGTGACAGTCAGGCTGTGTTATAAATGTAATGACTGTTGTCCTCACTTCTGCTTGTGTGTCGTTGTGTGTATCTGTGCATCTGTGTATCTATATGTGTGTCCGTGTGGATCGGCATATGTGTCAGTGTTTGCACCTGTGTGTATGTGTATCTTTATGTGTGTCTATGTATCTGCATTTGTATATGTGGAGGTCAAGAAAGGGTACAGGGAAGCAGGGCCTCTGTGTGTCCTCAAACTAGTATGGTGGTGTGTCAATATGGAAAAAAGACAGAATATAGTGTAGTATATTTTATTGGTGGTGAGGTAAAATAAGATAAATGCCACTTACAATTTTCCGGAGCTTATTTTTAGCTCCCGATATATGCGATTGGGCAGTATGATTCCCGCCTGTGGATATGTCGCTCAATTGGGTTTGTTGCAGATGGTAGGTCAGGGTCAAGGGCCAGTTGAAGTGTCAAACATTCACGGGTATTTACCTCTAAATTGCAGTGTCACAGATATTCGGTAGAGGTAGCTCTGCCACTGATACAGACATGCCTCTACATTCAAATGCAGACACTATACACAAGTAAACCATTGCTTTCAAATGGTAACAGTACATAAAACACTCAACAATACACACAAATACATCCCTACATTCACACACACATACTCTATAGAAAAACATGCTTATATTCAAATGCACAAACAGTTCTAAATACAACTATGCCAGGATGGGCAAATGGAAGATCTCCAGCTGGCAAAGCATTGTATGAAAAATTCTTGCATCAGGGCCCTACTTTAGTTCCACCACTGAGAAAAGCTAACAGTTAGTGCTACTGCTTGTTTAATAGTATATAAAAAGAAGAAATAATATTACAGTAAATAATATCCATTTCCATAATCATAATTAAACAAGTACATTTGAATGTCAAATAAATGTGTCTGTGTTGGATTATATTAGACAAGATTTGTTCTTAAATGCTTCAAGAAATAGTTAAAAAAAATTACAGTAGGATTTTGTCTTAATTATTGCATTTAAGACATTTGTAATCTTTCATAGATGAAAGATGATGGAATGAAATGATATGCGAAGCAAAATTACCAAGAAGACAGGGTTAGGCCATACTTCTTACAGAAATAAGCAAGAACAGGGCAAATAAAGTATATTTTTTCAATGTATCAAATAAAGGAAATACAGGACAATCTAATCATGTATGTATGTGGCATGCTTTTTTTTTTCTATGCTCTATTTTCCAGTTAACATAATAAAAGAAAGAGGGGGCGGAGCCTGACCGCTGAACAGATCAGACATGTTTCGTCTGAGCTCCAGGATCTGGGCCAGAGAATCGGAGCCAACTCAGTGCCACGAGCAGCTATCGACCAAAATCGGCAACCAAACTGCTCACAAGATGGGGGGACACACAGTGATACCACACATGCCACGGAACGGCACCGGAGTAACCCGACCAGGGCCTGGGCCTATGCGAGCTTGAGCCGGGGAGAGACGGCCGCTCCCCCGGGTCTCCGAACGGTGTCCTGCGATTTTCCCCCCCCTTGGACCAGTGCTGGTTATCCCGGTCCCCACGGGCGACCACCAAGGACGTCTGCCGAGCCAAAATACAAACCGGGCCGCAAAGCACAACCCAGATAGAGCTCTCCAAAACGGTGGACAGCCCGCATCCACGTGGACAAACAAAGAGGGACCCATCAAGTACTGCAGGGCCCGCCAGAAAGCAGAGTTGGTTGGCAGACCACACAAGCCCCCAGGACAGGCCAGCACCCTACTTAAAGCGGCAACAAACATCAGCAAGTGCTCGCAGGGCACAAAACCAAGGGCGGGAAATGAAGGAAACCTCCATGGGCGCCCGTAGCGCACGAACCACGCAACCTTACCTCACGAGCCCTCTCAGATTGCAGCTGTCCAGAAGCGCCAGCCACAAACATCAACCTAACAAATGGCGGACCCGACAACACAGGGGACACCCCACATCAAGATCTACAACAGCCTCTTTACGGAGAGAGGACCACGGCCCTCAAAGGAAGTACCTCCACCACGAGCCGCAGAAGCAGTCCCCCAGGAGTGCCCAAGGTTCAGAGAAAAGCATAACTGGACTCTGCTACCAGGTCCCTTGTGGCCCTACAAGCCCACTGCCGAGACTAAGCACCAGCTAACAATGGACACTGTTCCTGGACTATAAAATGGACACTAAAACTCTGCTCCAGCCCTGCACGCACTGACACTGATGGTACCCACAGACCCACACACGCTAGGACTCGAACAGCAAAAAACCACCACACACAGCAGACAGAGTAACACATACACGCAACACAGGACACCACTCAAGGCAGACTCACACTACCGCAGACAACTACAATGCACACAAGCCGTGACAAACTCATTGATATTACTCAAACAGACTCCAGACCGGTCCAGGGGAGCGAAGGCAAACCATCCCCCACAAAACCCCACACACTCCAGAGTGGTGCCTGAGGTAGACCAAGCCAGAGTTAAACTACTAAGTCCAAACGACACACTAGAGATCACACACTCAGAGGATTATAATCTGTATATCTTTAACTATATGTCATGCAAAATATGTGAAACAAAACGTAATCCTAAACTATGCCTATCTTTATGCTCCAACTGATTAAACTGAAAACACTAGCGGGGAATATAGCGGGAGCACTATGTGCTTAACTACCTTACCACTATACTATAAAAAATTGTGCAGACCTTATATGTGCCATATGTGACATGTAATGTTGAAAATGTGCATGTGAATGCTATTGTGGCTCCCGGCTTAATTGTGAAATCTTGCACACAAAAAATAAAGAATTTAAAAACGAAAGACAGAGATAAGTTTTTACTCTTATAGAATTTTTCTTCTATTGTCAAATGTGGCAAAGGCATACATCTCCAGTAAGCTCACACCTTTTTCCTTTGTCAGCCCATATCTCAAGCAAGCCTTATACGAGAGATGTAAAGAATGCATGTGACCTACAGGTAAGTATAGGCAGTTCTTTGTAACCCAACATAGAGTAGATCTTTTGTAAAATGTAATTTAATGATGTTATGAGGATACATTTGTTTGTATAGCCCCAAGGAAGGAATTCCTGACCATGCAACTGTACATCACTATGGAAGACCCCTCATTAAAAATGGATGTATAAGTGTAGTTTATATTTTATTGATGAATGACTTAGAAAATCGTGATATAAAAATAAATTGAATTGTATTTAATTTAAACGTGAGGTTTTTTTTTATATTTCAAATTAAAAAAAACTCACGTTTAAATGAAATACAATTTATTTTTATATCACGATTTTCTAAGTCATTCATCAATAAAATATAAACTACACTTATGCATCCATTTTTAATGAGGGGTCTTCCATAGTGTATAACTGACTAGCTTCTGCATGTGAGGTTTACACTAATTTTGGCACGGAAAAAAGTATAAATGCAATTAAATTATTCTAACCGTTAGGACATCTGATGAAAGCTTGAGGGAATCAAGCTGAAACGTTGACCATTTTGTATTGGAAGGTAAATAAAAGTTATATTTTATATAAGTCCTATCCTTAACAATTTTTGTGTTCTTGGCTGGACAAGCACTGGGCATTATATTAGTTTTTTGGTGGAGTGCAAGATTTTCTTCGTTGTTTATATAGATAAACAACAATGTGCATAGATGTAAAACCTAAAATAATGAGTTTTTGTCTCTCAATGTAAAATGAGCAAGCCAATGCTGAGAACAATCATCCTGTTGCTGCTGTGATTATAGGTAACTATTTTATCAACATCAGTGTTAACACTATTGTCCAAACCAATGTGAATTGTCCAGTTTAAATTTTTTGTTTTTTCACTAAACACCAAAGTGGATTGAAAATCAAAAGCTGGATATTTAAAAGAATCAAGTTGTGACTTTAGCAGGGTTGGAGAATTTTTCCAACTCCTTTCCAAAATGCCTACACAGTTCAATTTACTTTTAACGTTCATACAGTTTAATTCTTTGTGAATAAATCCCTAAAGCCCTGGAGGGGACTTGCCTTTACTCATAATTTAGGTAACTTTGGTAGAAAAGACTTCGATATTGAGTATTATACTTTGCAAAGAGTACAACTTCAGAATCTTCAAAGTTATGGCAAGTGCAATTAAACTAGCTTCAGTTGTTTCATTAGACTTTCTGTTCTCTTCAGTCCATATTTTTTATCTGAGTCATGGTGTAATAAATTATAACCCTCTTACAAGGTTATTCTTTAAATAATGTGTGACAAGTAAGAGACAAATACAAGTGTAAAAAATGTATTGTTAATATTGATTTAGGTTACTGTTACATAATTTAAAAGAATATATTCACAGTACACATTAAAAACACATCCAGCCCATAACCAATGGATACATAGAAAAATGGCAATTTTAATGAAGAACTTCTCCTTGTGCCTTCATCTTAGGACACCGGTTCACCACGGCACTTCTGCTGCTGTGCTGTCGCTCCCAAGACTGTCCTTCTTTGCTGATCTCCTTCTTAAGACTAATTCTTGAAGTCCTTAAATAAAAAAAATCCCACAAAACTAAAAAATACTTGCATGGTTACATCTTGATGTTATTTACTCTGATGTTCTGATCTCCTGATAACGTGACTTTTGCAACCTTGATAATAAAGATGTACACAATATTTCTTAGAACTGTAAGGTTGAAAAGGCTAGTTTCCAAAATATAGTTACATAGTTACTTAGCTGAAAAGAGACCTGCATCCATCAAGTTCAGCCTTCCTCACATACATTTTTGCTGTTGATCCAAAAGAGGCAAAAAAAAAAAACAGTCTGAAGCGCTTCCAATTTTGCAACAAACTAGGAAAAATTTCCTTCTTGACACCAAAATAGCAGTCAGATGTCTCCTTGGATAAAGCAGCTATTACCCCACTAATTAGAAATTATATCCCTGTATGTTATGTTTTGCAAATATTTATCCAATTGCAATTTAAACATCTGTATGGACTCTGATAAAACCCCCTCTTCAGGCAAAGAATTCCATATCCTTATTGCTCTTATTGTAAAAAAAAAAACCCTTTTCTTTACCTTAGATGAAATCTCCTTTCTTCCAGCCAAAATGTTTGACCTTGTGTCCTATGTATAGCCCTGTTTATGAATAGATTTTCAGATAATGGTTTGTACTGGCTCCGAATAAATTTGTATCATATCTAGAGTTGAGCGAACCCGGACTGTAAAGTTCGGGATTCGTACCGAACATTAAGTTTTTTGGACCCCGGACCCGAACACGGCGATATCACTGTATGTTCGGGTTGGAGTTCGGTGTTCATCGATTTAATGATGCGTTTTGAAAGGCTGCAGGGCAGCCAATCAACAAGCGTTTGACTCGTGGGGCCTTAGAAGCGATCACAGCCATGCCTACTAATGGCATGGCTGTGATTGGCCAGTGCAGTATGTGACCCAGCCTCTGGTTACTTAGTATTATTAAATTATGCCCCTACTCGCTATACTGCGAGTAGGGGCATTTCTATTAAACAGTGAGCAGCCTGTTAACAAAAAAAAAATTCCCTTCTCCCCAGCAAGTAGAATATTCCCCAAACATGAGCATAGACTTTATGAAGGGTGTAACAGGAATAACTTTTATTGATGCCACACTGGCTTTTATGAGAATCCCCCTGCAAGAGGACCTCCCACAGTAAACAAAGACAATAACCAATCAACATACAGATTTACAGTATCCCCCGCCCTCTCTCTGCCTGGGAGATATTGAGATAAGTTAAGGAATAACCCAATTATCTCCAGGCAGAGGGCACACAATTTTCCCAAAAATTAGAACACCCCTTTCCACACAAGGTATCCCCACAAATTATCCCCTGATAGTCCCAATCTGGGGGAACAACATATCCAAATTTCACCCAGATTGGTTCAGGGGTTCTTAAAAAGTATGGAAGTCATAAGTTACCGACCACACACGAGGCTCCTGCCCAAAACAGTTCCACGAATTCAGCGGTCGGTCAATTCAGTAAAAGGCATAAAACAAATAAAAGTCCTGAATGGATCCTCCTGGCTCATAGGAGCGATTGCTCCCCTTGTTCATATGAACCAAACTACCGAATGGCGCTCTCATGGCTGTTCGGCAACTAAAGGAAGCAGGCGTTCGGTAGTTTCAGCAGTGGTTCGGGAGGTCGAGTGTCCAATTTTAGTTCCAGACACTCGATGACCAAGTCCCGCTGCCTCCTTTCGTGCAAACAAGATGGCCACCATTTTCTGTTCCACGTGACATTTGGCTATACGAACAGCGGCCATCCAGAGAGCACTTAATAGTTGGTTCCTTTGAAGTTAATGAGCCAGGAGGGTATGGTGTTCGGTAGTTTTTAACTACTGAACTAATAGATCCAACATGAACAAAATACTGCAGAAAAGCCCGAACATAGAAGAAAATACCGAACTCAGTCTATTTTCTTCACAATACTCCCCCTTAGTTCCATGGGTCGGCATACCTGCCTAGACCCTGCCGGGTTGGCTAGGGGATGTCCAGGTAACATAATTATACATCCAAGTCAGTTGCAGAAAAGCCCAAACATAGAAGAAAATACCAAACTCAGTCTATTTTCTTCACAGGGGCCATAAATAAAAATTGGGGTGGGACCTAATGTCCTCCCCCCTGGCACCCATCCATGGGTGGTGGGTGGGGGCCATAAATAAAAATTGGGGGGGGACCTAATGTCCTCCCCCCTGTCCCCCACCCCTGAGCGGCGGGTGGGGGCACTAAATAAAAATGTAACCCCCCAAGGTGACTAGGGGTCCCCAGACCTCTAGTCGCCCCCCTGCCCCCCAAAAAATAACCCCTACCTTCCCCCCTCATACTGAAAATAATGAGGGGGACCTTATCTAAATACCTGTAAAAAAAAAAATAGACTTACCATTTGATGTCTTCTTTCTTCTAAAATCTTATTTTTTCAGCCCCAAAATAGGCCAATAAAAATCCATAATAACCGACGCACTTTAAAAAAAAAAGAGCGCAAAAAAATAATAATTCATTTTCACCCATGGAGGGCTCTGCGCAGACTGAGCTCTGCAGGATGGGGGAAGGCTTATAAAGCGTTGCCTCACCCTGCAATTAGGCTCAGAGCACTCTGATTGGTGGGTTTAAGTCATCCAATCAGAGTGCTCTGACAGGTAAATGAGGAGACTGACAAGTAAGTCTTTACTTTTACCTGTCACAGCACTCTGATTGGTTGGTTTGAAATCCACCAATCAGAGTGCTCTGTGTCATTTTACACAGCGTGGGAAAGTTCTTTGGAATTTTCCCACGCTGTGTAATTTGACTCATATAAGAAACAAAAATTATTTTTCCTTAGTCCTAGATTCACAAGATGTTAAATCTATGACTAGGAAAAAATTGGTCAGAGTAGGCGGTACCAGCTCCACCTAATATGGGCATGAACCCTTTATTATAAGAGATGGAAAACACACACGAAATGCTCGGATATATTCCTCTTTAAAAGAAGAGAGGAAGATACCAAGCAAGCTGGTAAAGGTATAAATTATAAGTGCACATAATTATTATACCTAATAACTCTTAGAATCTAGAGCCCAAAAGACAGGAAAAATGGGGAATAGGAACAGTTGTAGAGACAAGCTGAATAAAATTGATACAGTGCATAAAAAGTATCTCTAGGTCCACTGAGAGAAGTAACAACTTTATTAACCTATTAAGGAGAAAGAGATACGATGGCAACTGTGTATCAGCAAAGTGAAAATCACTGATTCCTATGGTTACCTATAATCTCTAGTCTTAATACATGAATAGATCCATTGATCGAGATGCTAAAGGTAGAAATCCCCTAAACAGTGCAATCCCTCCAGATATATCGAATCAATATGAAAGATAACCGCCGAAATGGTACAGTATAGATCTGTGGGGATGTTGAACCAAATGCTCATATAGAGAAGGAATGAATAGAAACAGCAAGTGTCTGGAGAACGGAGAGAGGCAGCAGAGACAGGATATATAATCAAACTCAAGTCTGATGTAGCAAAAGGAACTAACTCCGTTCTAGTGCTATTTCCCTCACTTCTGCTAATAAACACCTTCGTGGGTGTTCTAAGCTAGGTGGTTGGTTATTACCCTCACTTCTGCTAGTAAACACCTTCGTGGGTGTTCTAAGCTAAATAGTGAGCTGAACACTGTTATCCTGTCAAATAAAGTGGAACTCTAAAAGCAAACTGCGGGCATAAGTGATTAGCAAGAAATAATAATAATCATAATCAAAAGGTGAGAAAAAAGAGGGGCGGGGGGAAGAGAGGAGAGGATTCCCTAGTGCATCGTGAGGTGTGCACAGTGATGTGCCAAGGTGCCGTGAGTGGGAGTCTCCTCAGAAAAGATCCGACGCGCGTTTCGGAGTAGCAAACTCCTTCGTCAGGGATAAGAATTGCCGCCCAAACACTCCCTGTATTTAAATCTCGAATAGCCAATCATCACGTCGTTCATGACGTAACGCCCTATACACTTCAGAAAAAAATCTGACCCAGTCCAGATGATTATAATATCATCTATGTATCTTTTCCATAGATATATGTACTGGGTCAGAGGATTTTTCTCCTCTGACCCAGTACATATATCTATGGAAAAGATACATAGATGATATTATAATCATCTGGACTGGGTCAGAGGATCAGTTCAGGCAATTTACACTTGATCTGAACATAAATGAATTGAATCTTAGATTCACTGCCGAAATTGGCACTCCGTCTCTAAGCTTTCTTGATCTTGTGGTATCTCCACAAGAACAAGGTATTATTAAAACAAACCTATTCAGGAAAAGCACAGCCACCAACAACCTTCTGAATTGGAAAAGTCATCATCCTATTCAGCAGAAACGGGGAATACCAACGGGCCAATATTTACGCTTAAGACGCAATTGCTCAGACTTTGAAGATTTTAAAATACAAGCAAGACAACTGCGCCATATGTTTAGGTCCAAAGGATACCCCAATAAATGCCTGAAGAAAGCGTATCATAGGGCTCTCCTAACTGAACAGGGAGACCTACTAAGAGAAAAAGAGGTCTCCTCCTTAACACCATTGAAAGTCGAACAAAAACAACTTAGGTGTATTGCCACCTTTGACGCCGGCTGGGATCAAGTGAAAACAATCATGAATCGCTTCTGGCCTTTACTAAAACAAGACATGTATCTTAGGGACGTCCTCCCCCCCCCATGCAACTCTGACAGCTAGAAGGGGCAACAACCTGAAAGATTTATTGGTACATAGCCACTTTCAGCCTAACAAACTACCTACACATTGGCTGTCAGAAAAAATTAAAGGTACCTATAAATGCGGCAGGTGTAAAGCCTGTAGGTATATTAATACCAACTCCAAAAATTTTAATAATAGCTCCAATACAGAAAATTTCAAATCCCTTTCATTTTTTAATTGCAATTCAAAAGGAGTGATTTATTTAATCACTTGCCAATGTAACATCATGTATGTAGGCAAAACCTTCAGACCGTTCAAGAGACGAATTCTTGAACATATAAATTCAATAAAAACAGTAAGGAACATAGAAACATCGGTTTCTAGACATGTGAAATTAGTTCACAATGGGGACTCTAATGTCCTCAAATTTCAAGGCATCGAATTAATTAAACAGGACCAGAGGTAGGGCAGAGTTATGAGACAAATTACACAGCGTTGGAAAATTCCAAAGAACTTTCCCACTTTTTTTTTGTTTTGTTTTTTAAAGTGCGTAGGTTATTATGGATTTTTATTTGGCCTTTTTGGTGGCTGAAAAAAGAAGAGTCTAGAAGAAAGAAGACATCAAATGGTAAGTCTATTTTTATTTTTTACAGGTATTTAGATAAGGGTCCCCCCTCATTTTTTTAGGATGAGGGGTTAGGTAGGGGTTATTTTTTTGGGGGGAGGGGAAGACTATGGGTTTGGGGACCCCTAGTCACCTTTTTATTTAGGGCCCCCACCCGCCGCTCAGGGGTGGGGGCCGGTGGGGAGGAGAGTAGGTCCCCCCCCACATTCTTATTTAGGGCCCCCAATTTAGGGCTTTCAGCCTTTTGGTAGATAGCTCCCTGATGCCGTGGGAATTAGGGAGCTATCTACTAAGCGGCTGCAAGATGCAGCTGCGGCAATGAATAGGATCGGATTATTTTAATTTTTATGTTTTTTTAAGTGATTTCCTATCCACATTTGTTTGCAGGGCACTTGTCCTACTCTTACCCCCATTTTACTTCCTTTTGCAGCCCTCTAGCCCTTTCCATGACTTTTTAGAGCCATTTTTGTGCCCAAAAGTTCGGGTCCCCATTGACTTCAATGGGGTTCAAGTTCGGGGTCAAGTTCGATCCCGAACCCGGACTTTTTTTCCGAAATTCGGCCGAACCCGCCGGACCCGAACATCCAGGCGTCCGCTCAACTCTAGTCATATGCCCTCTGAGGCGCCGTTTTTCCAAACTAAAGAGATTTACATTTTTGTGCCCAAAAGTTCGGGTCCCCATTGACTTCAATGGGGTTCAAGTTCGGGGTCAAGTTCGATCCCGAACCCGGACTTTTTTTCCGAAATTCGGCCGAACCCGCCGGACCCGAACATCCAGGCGTCCGCTCAACTCTAGTCATATGCCCTCTGAGGCGCCGTTTTTCCAAACTAAAGAGATTTACATTTTTTTTACCTTTCTTCATAACTAAAATGCTCCATTCATTTTTTTAAATTTTGTAGCTCGTGTCTGTACTTTTTCTAGTGCCATAATATCCTTCTTTAGAACAGGTGCCTAAAATTGCACAGCATATTCAAGGTGTGGTCTTACCAGTTATTTATAAAGAGGCAAAATTATATTTTCATCCTGAGAATTTATGCCCCTATTTATACATGACAAAACCTTACTGGCCTTAGCAACTGCAGATTGACATTGCGTATTGCTGCCTAATTTGTCTATAACAATTCCCAAATCCTTCTTGTGTGTGGTTATCCCTAATTCACTACCATTTAGGGTGTAAGTTGCTTGTGCATTCTTGACCCCAAAGTGCATAACTTTGCATTTCTCTACATTAAATTTCATCTGACATTTTAGTGCCCAGTCCCCCAATCTAACCAAATCCCTCTGCAGCAAAGCAATATCCTGCCCACATTTTATTACTTTACATCATCCTTGCTGTACCCTTTCATGACAACCTCTTTTGATTTGTAAATAACATTCCATTGTGAAATTAGATAGCTTATAGTCTATTACACACCAAACCTCCACAAAAGCACATGTCTATATATTAAATAGAAAATACAAATTTTAAGGGAAACCCATTTCTTACAATAGGTGTCCACATGGGATGTGCCGGGTTTGCACAGGTACACCCTAATGCAGCCAGAATGCTGGCTGCTGAACAAGCCAACAGGGAGATCAAAAGGTCTCTGGCATTGTCCCAACACCATAAGTCGCTGGCCATAGTTTCAACCCGGCCCCTGATCTGAGAAGGAGAACTTGGCCTTTAGTTCTAGGCCAAGTTCTCTGCTCCTTCTACATGGTAACCACGGTTTACCATGTCAACCTCTGGTTCTTGGAGGAGCTTGTTGCCAGCCTCCTGCCCTGTGACTATGGCCCCTGTATTGAATTTTGGGTTAAAGACTCTGTTTGTGCCTGTTTGGGCTTTCGAACGCGCAAAGTCATTCAAAGTTGTATTGGAACACATGGTGGCGGCCATCTTGTTTAGTCGAACGCCTCCCACGGTGTTTGTTCATCGATTGCATGGAACTCAAATCGGACACTCGACGGCACGAACACCGCTAAAACTTTACCTTCCATGGAGGTTCGGTTGTTCGAACACGAGTCAAATGATGTTCAGTAAAAAGAAACCCATGAACAAGAGACACATATACTAACCTTATCCACGAACGGCTACGTTCTGTATTTTGAATGTTATTTTGAATCCTCGAAGTAGAACGTCTGCAAGACCTGATTTTCTGGAACTGTTTTGGGCATGGGACCATGCCTGCGGTCGGTCAAATATGTGACTTCCGCGAAATTCCTGAACCGCTGAACTGGTCTGGGGGATTTTGGGATATGTTGGTCACTTAGATCAGTGCTATCAGGGGATGTGACATTTGTGGGGATATCATGTGTTTTGGGGTGCTTTTGGGACTTTATAAATTATGTGTTTTTTTTCTGCCTGGTGATAATTGGGTTAATACATTATCTGACTCAATTATCTACCAGGCAGAGGGGAGGGATTGTATGCTATGTGTGGGAGTGCCTTACATTGTAAATGTGTTACTATTGGTTTGTAAGTTTGTGTCCCTGTCCTCAACAAGGTCCATGTGGGTGTACACCTTGCTTGAGGACTTGCATAAAAGGCCAGTGTGGCTCCCATTAAAGAGATATTTGTTTACCCCTTCATGAAGTCTTGGCTCATGTTTGGGGGATTGGAGAACTACATTCACTCTGGGGATTGCTATTATCACTATACTCCTCTGAGTATAATCACTAGCTCTTATAAGAGCTGTTCCTGCTACGCTCTCTGGACTAGGAGAGGTCTACCCACTGGAAGCTAGATCCTGGTCTTGACTGAGGTACCGGTCGGGGTGCCAGGCCATCCGTCACTCCCACTTTATCCTCTAACATCCCATTACAGGTCCCAACCCCCAATACTATGCCTAATCTCCCACTACATGTCCTAACACCCCACTATAGGTCCTAACTGCCACTTTAGCCTCTAATCCCCCACTACTGCTGCTTACCACCAACTGCCCCTAATCCCCACTTTAGCCCCGTAAATCTACACTACTGCCCCTAACTTCCCCATTACAGCCCCTTACGCCCCAGTACAGACCCTATACCACCAATACATCCCCTATCCCAACTAAAACTTGTCATTTTCACTACAGCCCCTATCCCCCACTATGGCTTCAAACCCTGACTATTGCCCTTAAAACACCCACAACAGCTCCCAGCCTCCCACTACTGCCCCTGTTTATCACTACAGCTACTACCTCCTCTCAATACAGCCCCTATCAACTCACTATTGCCTTTAATCCCTCACTACAGCGCCTAACATTAGCTATATTGGGCTGAGGGGCAGCTAACTTGAATCTCCCTTCCCACCTTGTACTAAATGGAAATGTTTCCACTTCCCACATGTATTTCTCACACATTGTCACACACAACACTTACAGTGCCCAAACACATACCACTCACAGCAACACACATTACACACAAACAGACTTAAACATCATCACACAACATACACCTCACACACAGCTACACCTCTTACAGCCACTTTACACATGACTCACACACACACCACACATCCACTCACCATTTTAATAAATATTCTCATTACATAACATTAAGAAAATAACATAAGGGAAGAACTTCGTGGTGCACACCCTAATGAAATGGGCTGTGCGTGTTTATTATCTGTAAAGTGTTTTGTTGTACATGTCCCTGTCAATGTAATCCCAATTTAGTTAACACATTTTCTTTGGTCGCCCATATTTCTTTTGTATCCAGATACACAGCCACTGCATTTAACTTCTGTTTGATGTAGAATATGCATTAGTCCACACTCTTGTCCATGTTTTGTACTTGAAAAGTGATTATTATTTCTTAAAGGGACTCTCAAGTGCCAGGAAAACAAACTCATTCTCCTGGAACTTCAGGATCCTGCAGTGCCCCCCATCCCATGTTTTGTGAAGGGGTTAAACCCCCTTCAGTGATTTACCTGAATCTAGTGCTGATGTCCCTCAGCGCTGGGTCAGGCTCTACCCACGCTCCTCCTTTGCCGACATCAGCCGGCGGGGGAGACCTAATGCACATGCATTGGAAAGCATTATTTTATGGGTATTCCGGCGACGCTGGAGGTCCTCATGCATAGCGTGAGGGCGTCCAGCATTGTTTAAAACACTTTTCGTGTATTAAGAACCCTGAAGTCCCTCTAGTGGCTGTCTGATAGACAGCCACTAGAGGAGGACTTAACCCTGCAAGGTAATTATTGCAGTTTACAGAAACTGCAATAATTAGACTTGCAGGGTTAAGGGTGATGATAGTTGGCACCTAGACCACTTCAATGGGCTGAGGTGGTCCTGGTGCCTGGAGTGTCCCTTTAAAAAACTTGAAACATCCAGTATTTGCAAATAATGTACCAGGAAATTTAACAGATGAGCTGTAATAGGATCAAATTGTTAGTGTAACTGATTTTGCATTTTTGTCACATTGTTATCTGTAACAATGCTGCGAACATGACATTTGTAGTGATTTTCACACTTTGCCACGTCTGCTTTTGAAACTTCAACTAAATACTGGGAAGTATGAAACAGGCCCTCAGTATATAATTGTCTCATTGAGAACATTATCTCATCCATCTAAACTCGCACTGTCTGATCATTGTGAGTCATTTATCATATTTTAATTTTGTTCTCTAAAAGATTTTCTCAACTTTTCCTCCTTAATTTTTTTGCTTGCAGGAGCATACCCAAGATACATTAAAGTGATAATATTGTGAATTATGACTCCTCAGTATGTTATGAAAAATACATTGCATAAAAAAACTGCCGATCAAGTACATAGTTAAAGTCTTTTTTTTTTTTTTTTTTAAATGGACTTTAGAATTAAATGTCACTTGGTGGCATGTAAAGATGGTTATGCTATATAGAGTGCAGTTGGTGGCATTGATAATAAATTCTTTGATATACAACCACAAAAATTGGCAAATAAGATGTATATTAAAGATAACTGGCTGGTCTAAACAAATAATTCTTCTTATTCATCTGTGTAGTAAGATGATACAAAGTCCTCTATGCTATAAATATGTTAAACATCTGCTCCATTTATTCATCTAATATCTAGTTCTGTAATGGAATACAGCTTGTAGAATATAGTTAATATATACTAAATACTGCCTTCTCATAAAACACCTTCTAACTCATTAAGGTCAAGAAGGCCAGAACCGTTCTTCCAGTGCTAAAAGTTGTTTAATGAAAAAGTCTCACAAAAAAAGCATATCATATGACAGCTAATAAAATGATTTGCAAGTGTTTTGTGTTTTATTCATAGTACCATGGTTTTAAGGTTTTCTCTAGTGACAGATTAAAGTACAAGTACCATGTTTTGTTAACTAATAATGGCAACAACAAAAAAAGATTTTAAGACTTTTGTTCATTGTTTCACAGTCCATCACAGTTTCTGCTATTAAGCAACAATCATGCTTAAACAAATTACAACTTTTTTCCTGATGTTATATGCCCTCAAAATATTTATGAGAATCAGACATGTTGTCATGAATTGAATCACAAATCTTTCCTCTGTAGACTGTTAGGCATGGCTGGAATCCAGAAAGATCCAGATTCTAGTATTCTATATAACAAACATAAGGTTCTCTTGAAACATCCAGTATTTGCAAATAATGTACCAGGAAATTTAACAGATCAGCTGTAATAGGATCAAATATTGAGGCACTTTGCCTGGATGGAAACCCTCATTCTTGGTCTCCTTTTTGCTTTGCACCAACAGTAATTGTCTGGAGAAAAGGCACCCTAATTTTCTCCTCTTTATTATAAGACCTCAGACATGACCAAACCCAACTTCTTGACTTTTCGTGGTGTCAGTCACTATCCTACCAAGCAAATATGAAGAATTTCAATACATATTCAACAGGAAGAGTGCCCTTATGATTGCCCCATGGATCTACTCCCTGGGGCGCCAATCCCTTTTGGGCGTATCTTTCCACTTGTGGAGGCCGAATGCAAACATCTAAAGGAATACATCACAGAAAGTTATGGAAATAGGATTTAACAGACGATCAACATCCCCAACTGGGGCATGCAGCTTTGGAAAAAAGACAAGGGCCTGTGTAGATTACCAGGCCCTTAACGACATCTCTATCAAGAATCTTTACCCTCTTCTGTTGATCCCCAAATTACTTGACAGGTTAAGAAAGACTAGTGTCTTCACAAACATAGACCTAGTTGGAGCGTCTAACCTGGTTTGCATTCAGGAAATGGATGAATGGAAGACTGCCTTCATAACCTGCTATGGGCATTTTGAATATCTTGTTATGCCCTTCGGATTCTGCAACACCCCAGCTACTTTCCAGTACTTCCTCAATTACATCTTCCGTGATAGCATATATAGCTTACCTTGTTATATGTTTGGATAACATCCTATTTTTTTCCAATTCCCCAGAACAACATATCCATCATATTAAGAGAGTCCTCCAATTACTCCTTGAGCATGGAGGCATTGGAGGACTATATGCCAAACTAGAGAAATGTGTGTTCAACACAGAACTAGTAGAATTCCTGCAATACATTATAATTATATCCAGATTGAGCCTTGTAAAATGAAAACCGTATCGGAATGGCCTACTCTAAAGGACCGGAAGGCCATTCAACACTTTCTGGGATTTGCCCATTTTTACAGGAGTTTCATAAGGGATTTCTCCCAAGTTTGCTCCTCTCTTACCACAATAACCATGATGCAAGACAAATACTCTTGGACAACCCAGGTCACCACATTCTCGAACAACCCAACACATCAAAAGCTTCTTTTTTTTTTCAGAGGTTGATGCTTCTGTTATATCCTTGGTAGGCATTTTGTCTCCAAGTGAAGAAAAAAATGACTGTCTCCATCCAGTAGCCTTCTATTAGCACAAGTTATCCCTAGCAGAAAGAAACTACAATGTCTGACAATGAGAATTACTCACCATCAAGTGCACCCTGAAAGAGTGGCAACATCTCTTGGAAGGATCCCCCTTGCCAGTTACAGTGCTGATCACAGCAAGTTGGAATACCTTATGTCAGCTAAATGTCTTGTCAAGCCATATGGGCTCTCTTTTTCACCCACGTTTATCGACATATAACTTATTGTCCCGGAGTCAGAAACCAAAATGCTGATGCCTTTTCCCAAATGCATGAAGAGTTGGACCATGTTACAAACAGAGATTATCGTTTGCATAGTCTACTTCGCTCCATCATCACAGATTGTGGTTCACTGTTCACTTCTCACTTTTGGACTCACTTTTGTTAATATATTCATATACTTATGATCCCCAATCCATGACCAAGGTGATCAGCCCGGTAACTCTTCACTTGGAGCTCCATACAAGTTGTTTCCTGTATTCCACCTATCCCTGTTAAAACCCTGGAAGCTGAACTGATTCCCTCAATGGAACATTACTCCTCCTGACCCACTAATTGTCAATTGAGTAGAAGAATATAAAGTCCAAAAACTCTTGGCCAAGATTTGACTCTAGAAGTCATCATGGCCAACTATAGAACCTTATACACTGGAAAGGGTATGGCCCAGAGGAACGATACTGGGAACCAGACAGAAATGTATATTTCCCCGCTAAAATTTACATGCCCCTGCTTTCTATAGGAAACATCCAGGTTGGCCATTCCTGAATCGAGCCCTAAAGTAGCACCTGCAGAGGGGGCTCTGTTAGGACAGCTATGGCAGCCTTGGATAATGATGCCTATCGCATTGAAAGTGTTGTTCACTTGGCTGGATGTTGTGAAGGGGTTTGTCTTTACCATGCAGTGGCGTACTAAGGGCGGTGTGTGTGTGTGTGTGGGGGGGGTGATCTGCCCAAGGTGCCACATGGTGGGGGGTGCCACCAGGGCTGGCCTTTGGGGTGTACACGCTGTGTGGCTGCACAGGGCACCATGGCAGCAGGGGCACCAGGCAGCTACACAGCTCACACGCAGGGGCTGACAGGAGAACAGCAGGAGAACTTCATGGATAGTTGGGGGCAGAGACAAATCGACAGTGGGGGCAGAGCAACATCAGATGCGGTGGTGAAGCTAAAGTCAGCCTCCATTTGCTGCTCTTACTGCTGCACACTGAGGGGAAGCAGGAAGGAGTCCCTGCTTCCCCAACAACTAGACATCAGGGACTTCAGCCCACACTGTCAGTAAGGGAGAGAGAGTGTGAGCTGTGTGTGTAACTGTGATTGTGTCTGCCTGAGACTGTATGTGTGACTGTCTGTGACTGTGTGTGACTGTCTCCCTGTGACTCTCTGTGACTGTGTGTGACTGTCTGCCTGTGACTGTGTGTGACTCTCTGTGACTGTGTGTGACTGTCTGCCTGTGACTGTGTGTGCGACTGCCGGTGACTGTGTGTGTGACTATCTGCCTGTGCCTGTGTGTGTGTGTGTGTGTGTGACTGTCTGCCTGTGCCTGTGTGTATGACTGTTTGTCTGTAACTGTGTGTGTGACTGCCTGTGACTGTCTGCCTGTTACTCTCTGTGTGACCGTCTGCCTGTTACTGTCTGTAACTGTGTGTGTGACTGTCTGCGTATGTCTGTGTGACTGTCTGTCTGTGCCTTTGTGTGTGGCTGTCTGCCTTTGACTGTGTGTGTGACTGTCTATGACTGTGTGTGTGGCTGTCTACCTGTGACTCTGTGTGTGTGTGTGTGTGTGTGTGTGTGTGTGATTGTCTGCCTGTGACTGTGTGATGCTGCCTGTAACTGTGTTACAGTATGCCTGTAATTGTGTGTGTGTGACTGCCTGTAACGGTGTGTGACTGTCTGCCTGTAGCCATGTGTGTGACTGTCAGCCTGCAACTGTTTGTGTGGGACTGTCTGCCTGTAACTGTGTGTTTGACTGTGTGCAGGTGACTATGTTCCTGTGGCTGTATTTGACAGTATATGTGTATAACTGTGAATCTGACTGTCTTTGCCCTGCAGTGAGTCGGCATCAGCATCATTACAGGGCGTGTGAGGGACCTGTGCAGGAGGAGCACAGAGATCTCAGCAGCAACCATTGACCACCAAGGAATGAGGATCCATTCCAGCCCTCCCACAGCAAGGCAGGGAGGCTGGGTGTACCTCTCAATCATTATGTGTGTATGTATGTGATGTTTGTGTGTGTATGTGATTGTGTGTCTGTGATTGTGTTTGTGTATGTGGTTAAGTGTGTGTGTTTTGATTGTGTGTTTATGTATTTGTGTGTGTAGGTTTGTGATTGTATGTGTAGGTTTGTGATTGTGTGTGTCTGTGGTTATGTGGGTGTATGTCTCTGATTGTGTGTGTATTTATATACACAACTACAGATATACACACACACAGACATACATCTATTGTGAATGTGAATGTGTTTAGTAAATAGCTCCCTTATTTGGTGTCCCACATAAGGATAACAAATAATGGAGTTATCTATTAAACAACTGTGACGGACCACCTGGCACCCCAACCAGATACCTCCGTCAATCACTGCTTCCTAGTACTGGCGAGTACCATAAGCACTGCGCTGGAACACCATAACTACTGCAAACCCCACAAACCGCCGCAGCTTGGTTGGGGTCTTGCCATCTCCTACCCACCCTGGACCTATGACCAGGATCCAGCTTCCAGTGGGTAGTCCAGAGAGCGTAGCAGGAACAAGCTCTTACAAGAGCTTAGTGATTATACTCCGGGGAGTATAGTGATTATAGCAATCCCCCAGAGTGTAGTTCTCCAATCCCCTAAACATGAGCCGAAACTTTATGAAGGTGCAAGAAGATCTGATCTTTAATGGTTCAGGTTGGCTTTTATACAATTCTCCAGGCCAGAGGAACACCCCCTGGACCTGATGGGGCACAGGAACACAAAGGACACAAACCAATCAGAACAAACATACATTCTGTGACACGCCCATGTACAGCACACAATCCCTCCCCTCTGTTTGGGAGATAATTGAGTAAAGTCCTGTAAGTAATCTCCAGGCAGAAAAAACACATTTTCACAAAGTTCAGAAAGTACCCAAAAACATAACATACCCCTAAAAATTTATCATCCCCGTATAGCCCTGATCTGGGTGAACAACATATCCAAAAATCACCCAGATCAGAGCAGAGGTTCAAAGGTTTCCTGGAAGTCTCTTTTTGATCGGCCACAAGCAGGGCTTCATGCCCAAAATAGTTCCAGAGAATTAGGCTGTGCGGCTGGTCTAGGTCCAATGATAAAAGTGCACTTCAAATAGTTGAACGGGACCGTTCGTGTACAAAGCCAGGGTTGAAGTGTGTTCCATCGAGTGTCTGATTTCAGTTCCATGAACTCGATGGCAAAACACTGCTGACCGCATTTGATTAAACAAGATGGCCACTGCCACGTGTTCGACTATACGAACGGCAACCACCCAGCCGTTCGTCAATTAAGCGCTTGTTAACTCCCAGCCTGGGGGGTAAATGGGCTGCATACTCCACTTGTGTGTGGTCCGACTGTTCGGTTGTTTGTTCAGTAAACGAACCCATAAGTAGAAGCCATTCAGTACCCCCATATACCGAACCGCAGAGGGGAAAACGCTGTCCACAGTGCTGAAGCCAGGTCTAATATATGGACCATAGTCCTGGGACAAGAGGCTGGCAATCAAGCCCCTCTAAAAACTCATGGCAAACTCACAGGAAAAGGGGAGTTTGTCACAACAACTGAAAGATTTAAATTAAGAAAAGGGCTTTTAAAATTTTGATGTTTTAACTGTTTAGTAGATAATGCCCTAAATATGGCGATCCCACAAAAGGATAACAAATAGGGGAGTTATCTGATAAACAAAGATTGAAGTTAAGAGGTGTCAGGCAGCCCACAACAAGAAATCTGGGTGGCTAATGTGAATTCTATGCAAATTAGTTGTCTGATGCCGCATCAGACAGAAAATGGCAGCACATTACCTTTTCCCCTTGTGAAAAAAGTTTTAGTGCCCCCCCCGGTTTTGACTGTTTTGTATCTTATGTGCCCCTCCTATATATTGTTCCTAAAGTCGCCACTGTGTGTCTGCATGTGTGTCAGTGTGTGTCTGTGTATCTGTGTGTGACTGTGTGTCTATGTATCTGTATGTGTGTCAGGGGGTGAGGAGAAGGGAAGATGAGGAGAACACAGGGAGGGGGAGGGGGAAGGTGAGGAAAAGGGGAGATGAGGAGAACACAAGGAGGGGGGGTGAGAAGAGACCAATATGGGAGGGTGGGGGGAGAGGAGAGACCACTAAGGGGCAGGGGAGAGTTCTAAGTGACGGAAGGGAGAGCTCTATAGGACAAGGGGCAGGACAGGGAGCTCTTTCACACTACACATGCACACACAATGCATTCCTATACATACACAGAAACACACAATGCATCCCTACACACACAGAAACACAACATGCTTCCTTTACACACAGAGAAACACATAATGCATCCATTACACATAAACTCAATGCAACCCTTACACATAAAGACAATGCATGGTTTGCACAGAAACACACAATGCATCCCTTACACACATGCAAACACACACTGCTTCTCTTACATATACACAGAAACACAATGCATATTTTACACACACTCAATGCACCCCTTACAGACACACGCCGCATCCCTTACATACACAGATTCACACAATGCATCCCTTACACACGACCAGAAACACACAATACATCCCTTATACACAAACATACACTGCTTTCTATCCCTTACACAAAAACACACTGCATCACCTACACAAACTGGTATCCCTATACACTACATTCCATAAGCACACACATTAGATCCTCTACAATAACACATCCCCTACACACTCCACTGCCTGTGAGCGAACTCATGGGTGGAACATGTAGGTGGACTTATGGGTGGGCCTTATGGGCATGCTCACCGTCAGGCCCTGTGGACCAGACCTTGAGCTGTGTACGGGGCCCCAAAAAATGGAGCTGCTTCCCGTTCTCCCAGAACACTGAATTTTGTGACCACAGTTACAAACAGCCTCCAGAGATCCTGATCAACACCAGACCAGTGGAGCCAAACTGCAGCCAGAGTCCATCACCATCCTCATCTGGTTGTAAGTAAGTAATCTAGTATATTATTAGTGATACTAATCTCTAATTTACCTCACATTAAAGGGACACTATAGTCCCCAGAACCACTGCAGCTTAATGAAGTGGTTCTGGTGTCTATAGCCTGTCTCTGCAGGCTTTTTAATGTGAGCACACACTGTGTGCAGCACTGGCGTTAGTTCATATGGCAGATCATATGGGTGGGGCATTGTGATGTCACATAGAGGGTGGGGGACGGCAAATTCTTCTTTTGCCTAGGGCGGCAAAAGTCCTTGCACCAGCCCTGCCACCACCCTTTACACCAAATATACCCCTGATCCTACTACAACTCCTATAACCCGATGCACCCATTACAGCCTTTACCCCCATGCACCCACTATAACACCTGCACCCACTACAGCCCCTACCCTCAGGCACCCTCTAGATCACTATACCCCCTGCACCCACTACAGCCAATATCACCTTGCCCCTTCTACAGCCCCTACTATCCCATACCTCCACTACAGCCCCCTATACCTACTACATATCTCTGCACCCATTACAACCCCTACCCCCAGGCACCCTCTAGATCACTATACCCTCTGCACCCACTACAGCCAATACTCCCCTTGTCCCCACTACAGCCCCTATTTTCTAATGCCCCCACTACAGTCGCCACCCACCTGCACCCATTACAACCCCTACCCCCCAGGCACCCTCTAGATCCTCTATACCCCCTGCACCCATTACAGCCTCTACTCCCTGCAGCCCGTACCTCCTTATTCCTTACAGTCATTAATAAACTGTGCAACCTCTACAGCCTCTACCCCTATGCACCCACTACAACACCTGCACCCACTACAGCTCCTACCAACAGACACCCTCTAGACCCCTATATCCCCTGCACCCACTACAGCCCTTACCCCCATGCACCCTTTACAGCCCCTACCTCCAGGCACCCTCTAGATCCCCTATACTCCCTGCACCCACTCCCATACCCCCTTACCCTCTCTACAGTCCCTACTAACCCCTGCACCCACTACAGAACCTACGCTCCCACGCACCTATTACCACTCTTACCCCCAGGCACCCTCTAGATCCCCAATACTTCCTGCACCCACTACAGACCCTACACCCCCCCCACACCCACTACCACTTGTACCCACTACCGCTCTTACCCCCAGGCACCCTCTAGATCCCCTATACTCCCTATACCCACTACAGCCTCTTTCCCACTGACCCACCTTATCCCCTACCCTTCCTGACTCCACTTTTTACCCTATGCCCCTTGCCTCCAATAAAGCCCCTATCCCCCGCCTCCATTACAGCCTCTATCCCCACTGCATCCACTACGGCCCCTACCCCCCTATATCCACTATGACCTCTATCCCCTCTGCATCCACTATAGCCCCTAACCCCCCCCCCTTTCACCCACTATCCCCCCTACGATTACTCCTAATGTTATTTAGTGGTGATTATTATTATCAGTGGTGTACATACCGGGGTCGCAGGGGAGGCCGCTGCGACCGGGCCCGGGCCTCCAAGGGGGCTACATTTTGCCAGTGTGGCTACATTTTGCCAGTCTTTTCTCCTGGGGGGGCCAGGGCCCATCGAGGCTGGCAGTGGCTTCAGTTTGCCGGCGGGTCGGCGAGGGAGCACTCTCCCCCTGAGTGCCCTCTGCCGTGCTCCCTCGTGCGCACTGCACTGATGCCGGAGCCGGAAAATGACGTCATATTCCGGCTCCAGCCTCAGTAAGCGGTGCACGAGGGAGCTGGGCAGAGAGCACTCAGGGGTAGAGTGCTCCCTTGCGCGCCTGCCCAGCAGCCCCACTGGACCCCAGGGACAGCAGGAATCCCCGCAGCACTCCCAAAGGTAGGGAGGCTGGGAGAGTAAATTAAAAAAAAATGTGAGTGTGTATGTGTGTTAGTGTGTGTGTGTCAGTGAGTGCGTTACTGTGTGTGTCTGTCTGTTAATGAATGTGTTAGTTTGTGTGTCAGTGAGTGTGTTACTGTGTGTGTTAGTTTGTGTGTGTCTGCTAGTGAGTGTCAGTAAGTGTATTAGTGAGTGTTACTGTGCGTGTGTCACTGAATGTGTTTGTGTGTCTGTTATTGAGTGTGTGTCTGCTAGTGAGTGTCAGTGTGTGTGTGTGTGTTACTCTTTGTGTTAGTTTGTGTGTGTCTGTTAGTGAGTGTGTTTGTCAGTGAGAGTGTATGTGATTGTGTATGTGTGTATGTCACTGAGTGTGTGTCTGTCAGTAAATGTGTGTGTCTGTTAGCTAGTGTGTATGCGTCTGTTCGTGAGAGTGTGTGTGTGTAGTTAAAACCCCTTCAGCACTTACCTTTTTCCAGCGCCGGGCTCCCTTGGCGCTGGGGATCTTTCCGCCCTGATCTGCCTCTCTGCTCTGAATGCGCATGCACGCATTCAAACTGCCCATAGGAAAGTATTACTCAATGCTTTCCTATGGACGTCCAGCAGAATCGTGGAAGCGCCTCTAGCTGCTGTCAGTGAGACAGCTACTAGAGGCTGGATTAACCCTCAGTGAAACATAGCAGTTTCTATGAAACTGCTATGTTTTCAGCTGCAGGGTTAAATCTAGAGGGACCTGGCACCCAGACCACTTCATTGAGCTGAAGTGATCTGAGTGCCTATGTTGGTCCTTTAAGTGTATCTGCATGCACTGGCAGCACACCGTGGTCGCAGGGGTCGCAGCCCTGCGACCAGGTACCCGCGCCATGTGTAGCGGCACCAGCCCGCACAGAGTAAGTACTCTGCGTGGGGGGGGGTGCCCACGGATCAATTTTCGCACCGCCCCCATGGATCTTGTGTACGCCACTGATTATTATTGTATTAATTCACACTAACTCCCCTGCATTCAAGCATATTCACTCTCCGTACAAATACACCCCTGTATTTACAGACTTTTCACCACTCTGACCCTGCACACATGCAAACTATTGCATGAGGAGATGCTGATTGGCGCAGTTTGGCGTTTTGCCACACATGTGCAATAGCCTCCAATGCATTCCTATGGGAAAGTATTGGATTGTCTGGGATAATCTAATTTGATGATGTCAACGAAGGAGGCAGACGGGGCAGGGACAGCCAAGAGAAGACCCAGGCGGCACCTTTTTAACAGAAGGGGGCGCTGAGACCTAAACGGCTATTTTTTAACCTATAGTGTCAGGAATACACGTTTCTATTGCTGACACTATAGTGTTCCTCGTATCGGTTTACACCTGGTTTGTAATTCAAGACGCAAAATTTGGAGGCCTGCATATCCTTTTATACATATTTCCATGCTACATAAACACACATAAAAAATACTGCCTTATTTAAAAAAAACTAACATGTATTTATATATACTCTGAAGACATACATATATTCACTTACACTAAGGCTCACAGTGAATATGCACACAGAAGCATACATTCACTTTACATGTTGAAAAAATACAGGGTACATCTTCACCGGAATTTAAATTTGTCTGTAGTGTGCCTAGGTCATAATTTAGCCCGGTGGCCCAGTCCACTGTCAGTCAGTCCCTGCTAATGCGCACTCAGCGCATTAGACCTTCACCATAAGAAATCATTGAATCAATACTTAACAAATCAATGATGTGTTGACCTCACTAGAGTTTGTCTAAAACTGCAATGTTTTATATTGCAGGCAGGGCTGCCAGCAGAAATTGTGGGGCCCCTGACACAGCTCAAGGTCTGGGCCCCCCGGTGCCTGCACCCGAGTCCGCCCAAAGTGCTTCTCATTTTCGTGAATTACCCTGATACAGTGTGATAGTGTAAGTTTTTATATATGAGATAAGACAGTCATTAAGAGTGAGGGGAAAAGAAAGAGACAGGATGCAATGCTGAAAATTGTACAAGTAAAGAACGAAAAATAGGGTTTTCTTATTTCTATCTCTTGAAATGTGACCTGGTTGAGTCTGCTACATTTTCATAGATAAATTGTAAATCGGCCTGATTGTAAATCAAACGCAACCCCTTCTTTAGTAATTGTTACAATTTCTCTGTGTATTTCAATTTTTCATTTACAGTTATGCTTTCCTAGAATTGCCTGTTATTATAAACCTAAAGGAAACAAGGTGCTTAACAAGTAACTAAAATGTGGTTTCTTAGCAACACACAAATGTGAACAAGACTAAAATCTGTCCTATAGCCTATCAGTGGGAGGGCATTTTGATGGAAAACTTATTCTTAACATTTGAGATCTTGGCTAAATCACTTCATCTCTCTGTGTCACTCGTTCCCTGCTGTGTTTGATGACAGTAATGTCACTGTTTCTCTATGATTTATGGGAGGCTAATGTAAAATACAGATATCCACAAATAGGAAATGTGACAAGGTGATGGTCTAACTGCTTATGAAGTGTTATTTTATTAGCATCCTTCAAATTAAATTGCTATAAATGGCAACCTGGCCACTCAAATTGGCTAAGGGGAACAAAGAAAAACATGATTTTATAGGAAGGGTAATAAGGGATTAATTAATGAATAATTATTGTTGTAAGAACAGTCTATATTTTTTAATTGTGGGTTTTGTGGAGAGAAGATCAATTGCAAATTAGTAGACAATTTTTTCTATATTCTACGGTATGACACAGGTGTAATTGATGTCTCTTTTTTTTTACCTTTATTTAGTCAGTAAATTAATAATGTTCTTACTGCAAAGTGACTAAATTAAATATATCTAAAATAATATTACAACGAGCTTAATGTCCTGCTAATCATTTGTGTGGTAAGGTTCTAAAAGTGGAGCAATCAACAGTATCATTCTAGTGGTTTCCATGGTGATTGTCCCACAACTGAACTTTATAAATATATACGTCCAGAAGACTCATCATGTACTTCTGTCAGTTATCTTTCTTGCTACAACATCAACTGTGTACATCAACCCACTTCCAACAAAATATTTGGAAAATGAAAAGGTGCTGCTTCTTTTGGATAAATGCTCCTTACTTCTGTTGCCATTTAAAATAACACGCCACTACCCAAATATAAAATTTAAAAAAAATACTACTTAGTAGATATATTTACATCTTTCCATTCATAGAAGTACCAGATTCTTTAGAAATCTGCACTTTTAAAAAAAAAATGGAACAAGAGGACACACTCCACACATAATGCAAAGTTGTAGAGGTAGGTTGCAGAGCTAGGGCATGTGAGGTTTGAAATTGCTAAAAGTAGAGTTTGGAGGTTGGTGGAGAACCGCTGTAGGTCAAGACAGTGGAGGTTTCTGCGAGACCTGTACCGAGGGTGGTATAATTTTGGTACGGAGTATGCCAATGTCAAAGGTCAGCTGATGGTCAGATAGAGGAAATGGAACAGTGGAGAGAAGAGAGGAAGTACAGAGATTGGTGAAAATGAGATGAAGAATGTTTCCCGCTGTATGAGTTGCTGAGTTAAATATCTTTGTAATGTCACAAGTGAGCTAAAACTCTTGATTTAATGAATTATTTATCACTGTAGGACCAACAAACGTGAGTTATCAGGATAAACCGCAAACTATTCTTTGTTGTGCATAATAGAAAGTGTCAGATTTCTCTGCAAACTATGCATTACTGGCTTAAATGATTTATATTGTTCTTCAAAGCATGATGCGAGATTAAGCTCCATTCTATGCTCAATCTGGAATATAGCTTGAGTACGCTTCCTCAAGAACAAATTGCTTCTGTTTAAAAAGAGTTTTACTAGGAAGAATACTTTCAACCGTATTTTGCAGTTAAGCTTAATATGCAAAACTGTTGGAATGTTACATAGCAGTGGCTGCAGATATGATTTAATTGGAGGTACAGAGAGGCAGTAGAGTGATACGAATTTACATATTCTGGAAGGCTATTTTACTTTAGTAGAGTTTGATATAAAATAGGGGGTCCACCAGTACTAGGGAGCAGGATGCAGCATACTGCTCACGAAATGTGGGAATCTTTCAGAAGGAAAATTATGAACCAGGCTTGAAGGGGAAATATTTATCAGTTTTAAACATATCACAATGATGGATACAATCACATTGACAATTTTCCATATCGAATTGATAGGAATGTGGCATTTTGGATTTGTAGCACAGATGCATACTACATGTCCATAGTCAGTCATAGTATTAGTTTCTATTGGAAGTAATTTCATTAAAAAGAACATTTTATTTAGAAAAAATTTAGATCATGGAAAATCTACATGACCTTTAAATGAGATATCTCGGATAAATGCCAAGGAGAAGAGCAAAATACATTTTTTAATATCCCAATTACATAAAATGAAATATTTATTGTAGGCTCACACCATTGGCAGATCGGTTCTTACCTTGCACCCACCTGTGTGCATGCACTCACTCATGCGCTACAAAATGTGTTCCAATGTGCAACTTAAAAAACTAGTAAACTGTTCCTGTGTAGTTTGTCACGTTGATTAAGTACTTGTTCATGTTACTTCTGCACTGGAACTTGCAAATTAAGTTCTTACAGTGATCATAATATTCATCACACTTGGTGGCCTTCTTGTATCTCTGATCCAAACTACAGCATCCCCTCCCACCACCCCCCAGATTGGCATCCCAAGAAGCAGGACATGGTTGGGAGGGGCTAAAGAGGGCAGGCCAGTAATGCAAGTGTCACTGGCTCTGCCCAAAGGCAGTAGACCTGCCCTGGCTCCCTGCTAATGAAGCAGGCCAACCAATTGAGTAGGCGACATGCAAGGAGCACTGTTTCTCTGCTTTCTGGAGGGTCCTAGTGCCCTGAGTGCAGCAAAAGCAATTACAATAATACACTTGTGCTACACTTTTTGGGGAAGGTTACCTGGTGCCTCCAAAAACGGGATTTCACAGAAGAAAGTCAGGACAGTGGGAAGGGACCTGAAAGGTGTGTCTGACACTAGCTGACATCTTTGCATAAATTGCAAAGACCACTGAAGGTAACATTGCTGTTGGGTGTCTGGTGGACCAAGGGTGCAGGGGAAGATGAGTTATACTTACCTGAATCTGTGCCTCACAGGTACCATCCACTCCTTTTCAGCTCCTGGCATTTCAGTACATGTGCGAGAGTACAACACTGAGGTATTTCCCCCCAGCTGTCACTAGTCTCTTATCCCATGTTACTTATTGAGTAACTCTTGTGTGTTTTTTTTTACACTGTTATGATTTTTTTTGTCACCCCCCCCATATGAATACACAGTCACATGCATATATACACAATCACATACGGTAACACGTACACAGTCACATGCACACAATTACAAGAACTTCTATAGCAACACATATTCCACTGCGTTGCAATCACACAGTTATACAGTGAGACAATTATTTTTTTTAAACAGTAACTTCAAAATTTTAAATGATAATACTATCCAAAATAAAGCAAGAAAAACTTTGAAAAGTATATAATGTTTATAAGCTTACCATAATCTTGGTAAGGGAGTGAAGTTAAGTAGCAGAAATCCCTAAAACATTTTTCTATTTTAACCACTTAAGGATCACATGACGGCCTATGCCATCAAGTAGTGTGGGGTTTCATCGCCCATTAGCAGCATACACTATCATGCATTAAAAGTACCAGCAGGGTTAAATGGACCCTATAGTCACCAAAACAACTTGTTCTTAATGAGGCAGTTTTGATGTATACATAATTCCCCTCAATCTCGCAGTTCAGGTAACTGCCATTTCAGAGTTAAACCACTTTTGTTTATGTTTATACAGCACTACCAACACTCCCCTGGCTGTGACTGGCACAGCCTGCATGAAAAAAAAATGGTTTCACTTTCAATCAAATTTCAAAATATTTTTTTAGCTCCTACTCTGTAAATTGAACTTGAATTATATACAGGAGGCTCATGCAGAGTCTAGCAAGCTATTAACCCCTTAACGCCGTTACGGCGTTCTATGCCATCCCACATTAAGTGGGCTTTAAAGCCGTTGCGGCGGCATAGAACGCCGTAACGGCTTGGAGCCCTGGAGCGCCCGGGATACTTACCTACCCGTTGCTCCGCTTCGGGAGGACTGCCTGAAGAGCCCAGGCAGCCCTCCCACGGCAAAAGAAGCCTCCGGGGGCCATGTGATCGCTCTCAAAGAGCGATCACATGGCCCCCTATAGCTGGCTGTGGAACTTCCAGCAGGGGCACTGTCTGAAATGTCAGACAGTCCCCCTGCTGGTCGGAAATGAAAAAAAATAATTAGACATGTTATAAAATAAAATAAATATATTTATAAACATATAATATATGTATATATATATTATATATATATATTATATATATATACATATTATATATATGTAACGTCATACAAAGTGTATTTTAATATTAATATAAGCACATATATTAGTATTAAAATACACTTAGAATGACGTTACATATATATAATATGTATATATATTATATTGATAATAGATATATACACATATATTATATATATACGTATAATTACAATAATAAATAAATAAAATTAATAAATAAAATATTGAAACAAAATTTAATATAAATTATATATTCATATGTAATTTCATTCTAACTGTATTTTGTTATTAATATATATATATTGGTAACAAAATACACTTAGAATGACATTTTATATATATCCATCTATATATAAAATACAAATAACCGCAAATATATATATAGATAAATACACATAATTACATAAAAGATTACATTAGTATACACATAGAATTTAAATATCTATAAATGCATAGATATTAAAATTCTACGTGTATATTTAAGTAATATTTTAACATAATTATGTGATTTGATTAATTCAACTTTCATTGACATGCAGGGCCAGACTGGGGATTACAAAGCAGCCCTGGAAAAAAAATCGATGCCAGCCCCATAAGTCATTGCGCCATATATTGTCGCATGAAATATGTAAGGCTATGTCTTGCCACCCTAGATGATTGATATATATATATATATATATAATATATTGCTTTTTCCATTATAAAATATTGGTCCTTTTAGAGTAAAATTTTTAATTATACAGTAAGCATACTCACATGCAGACACAGACAATCTCATTGACACAAGCTGATTGATACACAGCCTCATAGACAAACAATCTCACTGATATACATAAGGTCATTGACATAAAAACACAAGCTCACTCAGTAGCAGGCACACACACACACACACACACACCCACAAGCAAGCCCACTCACTAGCAGGCACACACACACACACACACAAGCAAGCTCACTCACTAGCAGGCACGCACACACACACAGCTTAATGTAGTGGCTCTAGTGTCTCTAGCCTGTCCCTGAAGGCTTTTCAATGTAAACACTGACTTTTTAGAGAAAAGGCAGTGTTTACATTGCTTCCTAGTGACAGACACTCAGACGGTCACTAGAGGTGCTTCCTGTGTCAGTGCGGATTGGCTGAGATCATCAAGCTGGATGATCTCAGCCGTAGAGGCAGGGCCAGTCGAGGGGAGACCAGCACGACGTGGGGAAAAAAAAAAGGTGAGTAAAAACACACATACACACACACATACCATGACAGACACACACCATGACACAGACAGACCGTGACACAGACACAGAACCACACACACACCGTGACACAGACAGAAACACACACACACCGTGACACAGACAGAAACACAGACACCATGACAGACAGACACACCATGACGCAGACAGACACACACACACCATGACAGAGACACACACATACCATGACAGACACACACACACACACTATAACACAGACAGACCGTGACACAGACACACACATACCGTGACACAGACACACACACCATGACACAGGCACACACACCACGACACAGAGAGACCGTGACACAGACACACACCGTGACACAGACAAACACACATTACATGACACAGACAGACACACACACCATGACATACAGACAGACACACACCATGACACAGACAGACCATGACATAGACAGACACGATGACACAGACACACATTGCATGACACAGACAGAAGTACACACCATGACAGACAGAGACACACACACAACGACACACATTTTTACCTGTGTGCTGTCGGCCGCAGAGGGAGCTCTTCTGGTGGCCGCAGGGGGAGCTGGCTGTTCTGTCTCTGCTCCCGCTGGGCACTGGGGAGGGGGAGCAGAGACAGAACAGCCAGCTCCCCCTGCGGCCACCAGAAGAGCTCCCTCTGCGGCCGACAGCACACAGGTAAAAATGTGTGTCGTTGTGTGTGTGTCTCTGTCTGTCATGGTGTGTCTCTCTGTAGCGCGCTGGGGAGGGGGAGCAGAGACAGAACAGCCAGCTCCCCCTGCGGCCACAAGAAGAGCTCCCTCTGTGGCCGCAGGTCAGCCAGCTGCCTGCCCGGCCCCAGGTGCCGACGGCCCACCGGGAAATGTCCCAGTATCCCGGTGGGCCAGTCCGGCCCTGTTGATATGCCTGACAACACAGGGAGAAAGTGCAGAGAATTTAATTTGCAAGCACTATATCTGACCCTGTAACTCTCCAAGACACCAAAAAACCTGTACATAGGGGGTACTGTTTTACTCGGGAGACTTTGCTGAACTCAAATATTAGTGTTTCAAACTGGTAAATTGTATTACAACGATGATATTTTAAGTAAAAGTGATGTTTTTTGCATTTTTTACAAACGAACTGCACTTTTATGGACTATATTATTGTTGTAATATGTTTTACTGTTTTAAAACACTAATATTTGTGTTTAGTGAAGTCTCCCGAGAATAACAGTACCCCCCATGTACAGGTTTTATAGTGTTTTGGAAAGGAAGAGAGTCACATATAAGGCTTACGTTTCATTTTTTTGACATTGAAATTTGTAGCCACTTAGTCACAAACACTGGCCAAATATTCGTTTTTTGCTTTTTTCACACAAAAACAAATATGAACGCTAACTTTGGCCAGTGTTTGTGACTAAGTGGCTACTAAAAAAGACTAAACATACCCCACTTTCAATACCTTGGGTTGTCTACTTTTTCAAATGGTATGCCATTATGGGGGTAATTCTCATTCCTGGGCTACCACACCGTCTCAAAGGTAACATTACTAATCTGGCAAATTTCAATTTGAAAATGGAACATTCTATATTTGACCCTGTAACTTTCCAAAACACCATAAAACCTGTTAATGAGGAGTACTGTTGTACTCGTGAGACATCGCTGATTACAAATATATGCATTTTTTTGCAGTAAAACCTAACAGTGTTATGACATTCACAGCTAAAATGTCAGATGGAAATACAAATTTAAAAAATAATCTTATTTTCTCACATTTTTTTTAAATTTTATTCATAATAAATTATGTTCCATATATGAATAGTTAATGATAAATTAAAGCCCTGTTTCTCCTGAACAAAATGATATATAATAAGTGTGCGTGCTCTTAATGTGACAGCGGTGAATTACGGTTGAACAGACATATAGTGCAAATTCCAGTTTTGTTTATGTTTTGTTTTGATCAGAACGTGCACTATTGACTCCGTCCTGAAGGGGTTAACAGAGCAGGGTATAAGACACTCTAAATTAAACAGAATTGCAATAAATGAGGTGTAAACATTAGATGACTCTGTATAGGAAGTGTTTAGGAAGGCTGTGTAACTCACATGCAGGGAGGTGTGCCTAGGGCTGCATAAACAAAGTGATTTAACTCCTAAATGGCAGAGAATATAGCAGTGAGACTGCAGTGGCATAACCTATACACCAAAACTGCTTCATTAAGCTAAAGTTGTTTTGGTGACTATAGTGTACCTGCTGGTACCAGAAAGTCCAGGTAGAATTGGAAACCTGAGGATTCCCCCTGTCAGCTGGGGCCACAATTAGTGACGCCAGACTGACAGATAAGCTATGTTTAGCACTCAAAGTGAGCTCTGCCTCCCAGCATTGGAAGGCTATTGTGAATGCACTGGATAACACCACACTGCACCAATCAGCATCTCCTAATTCAATGTCTCCATGCAGAACGTATGCACTGGACTAGGAAGGCCCTCTAATCTGAATGATTGCCACTAACTGTGTTACTTGGCAGCAATGTAAACACTGCCTTTTCTTTGAAAAGGTATTGTTTAAAGTGCTAAAACTGCAGGGACATGCTATAGACACCAGAACAACTACATTAAGCTGTAGTGGTTCTGGTGACTATAGTGTCCCTTTAACTTGTACCAGTGTTTCTTTAAAGTTCCATAGGACTGAATAAGCCACAACAATTTTTATCCCACAGTTGAATGAAATGACAGAACTAAATAAGCAAGTGTTCATTATCACAACAGCTTTTATAATTTCAAATTAAGGATTGATCTTATTTAATTGTGATTTATTCTTTCATAGGATGGAATCCTCATTTGCTTTTTTCAAATGTCAGGTGAGTGGGAGAGAGCGAGTGTGTGTGTGCTATAGAGCTATGTTAATTGTACTCTAACAATACCTGGAATGCCAAGGTTAGATATCCGTAATTTAAATATATAGCATGTGCCTGGAACTCAGCCAAGAAAATTTTTCAAGGATAGGAAACACACGTGCACATTTGTGCTTTTGATATATGTCAACTTGAACTGATGAGCTAAAAAGCCTCGTTGTCTCAACTCAGTTGACGTGAAAAATTTCCCAAGGACAGTAGCTCTGTAAACCACATAACTAAACCACATTAAGGTAATTCAATTAGCCATGACAAGCATATGTTGTTGGGAGATTAAGATATACTGATCAATAGTCTGCTTAGATTCACTAGATGTATAGCATTGCTACTTTACCACAGCATTTGCTGCGCAAGAGGTTTTCAAATGCAAGGACTTTAGTAAGCAACATGAAATGGAATAAAATGTAACCTCTATTTAATTGTCAGGCTTTCAGTGTGTGCTTAGCATTGCGATTTGAATCCATCCGTGTGATAAAGATTATTTTCATCAAATGTGTTTACTTTTATCCTTTTGGCAGTGCATCTTAAAAAAAAAAAAGTGTAAAATAAGGATATTGTTAACATTGTTCATTTGACTCTTACCCCAATAAAATTCTGTTTCTTATAATAAATGTATTACTATACTTAAAATATTTAAATATCAGAGAGGTAAAACAGTAATTTCACATTTCTGTGGAGAGAGATAGAGAGAGCGTGTGTGTGTGCAAGCTGTTATTCTGCTATAACAATCTATTATCTGTTAAAACAAACCAAATAGTTCTATTGTCCAATACATTACTTCTGTCCGAGTATCTTTTTGTTTTTGTCATTCTTTATTTTTGAAGTGCATGGTTAAACAAACATGTTTATAAGGACTTTGTACATCAGTATACACAATGCATTTGGAATCTTGGATAATACAGAATGTTAGAGGTAATGCACTTTTTATATAGGTAATAGGCGAAGCAATCTTGTCTGGAGGCATAAGGAAAACATGGCGGACATAGGAAATTCTAGATATTGCGAGTATGAAAACAAAATAACAGTTTAAATTTTTTTTTAAAGATAGCATCACATCATATAGTCTGGAGCGCATAACCCAAGAAATATGGAGAACAAGATATGGCTATATCCAGAGCTAATTGGAGAGTAAGGAAACAACCACATTAATAGCAACACTTTCAGGTAAGTAGCAATTAATAACAAACTAAATCAAGTTTATGCACAGTGACTTAAAATGAAATATAACTGTAGTGTTTTGAACTGTATGGAGCTAAATGTGTGGAGCATATAGGGCAGTGATGGCGAACCTTTTTGAGCCCGAGTGCCCAAACCGTAATACATGCCAATTTCTTTCCCCTCAAAGTGCCAAAACGGCACTTAAACCTGAATACTGAGGTTTAAGTTTAGAAAAAACAACTCATACCGTTGTCCGAACTAATTAACATCTCTGTGTGTGTATTTAGCAGTTTGTGTGTGTGCTCGGCAGTCTGTCTGTATGTGTATTTAGCAGTCTGTCTGTGTGTATTTAGCAGTCTGTCTGTGTATTTAGCAGTCTGTCTGTATTTAGCAGACTGCTGAATACACACACAGACTGCTGAGTACACAGTCTGCTGAATACACACACAGACTGCTAAATACACACACACACACACACATAGACTGCTAAATACACACACACAGACTGCTGAGTACACACACACATACTGCTGAGTGTACACACACAGACAGACTGCTGAGTGTACACACACAGACAGACTGCTGAGTGTACACACACAGACAGACTGCTGAGTGTACACACACTGCATTGAGGAGTACAGTGTATGTGTTTGTGTGTGGGGTGATGTGTTTGTGTGGGGGGTGATGTGTGTGTGGGGGTGATGTGTGTGTGTGTGGGGGGGGTTATGTGTGTGGGGTGGTGTGTTTGTGTGTGGGGTGGTGTGTGTGTGGGGGTGGTGGTGTGTGTGTGTGGGGTGATGTGTGTGTGTCTTTGTGTGGGGTGATATGTGTAGGGCCGGGGTGCTGTGTGTATGTCGTCCCCCCTCTCCCCCCCACTGTTTTCTTTCCCCCCATCCCTCCCTCATTTTTTTCTCCCATCCCACACTCAGTTTTCTCCCCCCATCTCTCCCTCAGTACCCCCCATCTCTCCCTCAGTTTTCTCCCCCATACCTCCCTCAGTTTTCTTCCCCCCCCCCCCTCTTAGTCTCCTACCTTGTAGCGTGGTAGAGCGCTACACAGAGTGCCTGGCAGGAGGGAACGCTAAGCGCTATGCGCTCACCTCCTGCCGGTCACTCCGGCTTTGCGCCCGCCGCGCCAGTGCGTCCTAAGTCGGCCACTTGTGCCGCCTTATGGATGCGCCAGCGGAGCGCACGCTTCCTCCCTCCGGCGACCTATGGTCGCGTGCCCACAGAGGGGGCTCGGCGTGCCACCTGTGGCACGCGTGCCATAGGTTCGCCATTACTGATATAGGGGGTAGTGCATTCCATTGCAGCAGAGTCAGCCAATGCCAGCATTGAGGAAATTCTCCATCTATAGTGGATCGCGGTGATCAGCAGCACCCACTCATAAATTCCACATTCTGTCAGTTCATCTTCCCGTCTTCCAGGGGATATTCCAATATGTACGTGGCTTCTGTGGGTGTGGGGTTTGCCTAGATTCAGGTCTTCTTGAAAGCACGGAGCCGGACGTGGTTTCACTGGAAGGTGATTGCTTGTCAGGTGAGTCGGCTTGCAGTGATCGAATTTGAATGCGGTGCCAAAATTGTGTACAGATAGCATCAAATGCTGCACAGAAAGTCTACCTCCATCCTGACATGGATCTATTGCTGACTTCAGTACATGGAAGGGATACAGTGCCATCTTAGGGTCAGACATGTGCCACTCCACTGCCTGACTGAGTAGTGCTGGAATATAGGTGAGTGACCAGTACTGAAGCGGTGGGGACCTGGATATCCCCCATCTGTCCACATGGGAGGAAATAGAGTTTGCAGGAATCAATGACCTACAAACTTTCTTAGTCCTAGGGGTAAGCATAACCACCTAGCAAAGCTAGTGGACAGAGGCGGCTCTCTAATTAGGCGATTTAGGCGGCCGCCTAAGGCCTCGCACAGTCAGGGGCCTCGCAGCCGCCTAAATCGCCTGAGGGCAGACTGACATGTCGGGTCCTCGGTCTATGACCGAAGACCCGACACAGGAGGGGGCCCGGCGGCTTGCCCTTTGTGCAGCCAGGTGCGAGGCCCCTCCTGTCAGTCCACCCGGGGAGAGAGCTGGCCTCAGTCTGCAGCTCCGCCGGGTGTGAGCTGCAGACTGAGGTGTCTCGCGCTCTCCAGCCAATCAGAGCATTGCCGCGGGTTACCACGGCAACGCTCTGAATGGAGATCGTGAGACAATCCCCATGTGGTCTGCAGCTCTGATTCCGGCGGAGCTGCAGACCGGAAAGCCCACTGGACCACCAGGGAGCCATCCAGGACACTGGACCATCAGGGACAGATTGACCCCACTGGATCACCAGGGAAAAAGGTAAATTTTGACCCCCCCTCACCCTGCACCCCACCTGTCATCCCCCCTCATCCTGTCTACCCCCCTCACCCTGTCACCCCCCCCACCTCGCCTGTCACCCCCCCACCTCACCTTGTCACCCCCCTCACCCTATCACCCCCCCTCACCCTGCCACCTCACCCTGTCACCCCCCCCTCACCCACAGGCCGCTTTAACGTTGGTAACGGGCAGCCAGTTCCGGGCCCTCTTGGGGCTCCGAGGCACTGTCTCTGGCGGCCCCAGGCCCGCTGATTCGCGGGAGTGGATGGTTGTTGCAGGGCGCGAATAGTGTTTCAAGCCCCTCGCCGCATCAAGACTGATGCCGGAGCCGGAAGACGACGTCATCTTCCGGGCGCTAAGTAATCCCTACGCGCGCTGGGAGGGAGCTGAAGAGGAAGCACTGAGTGCTCCCTCGCTACGCTCGCTTCTGCCTTCCACTGGATCACACCTTCAGGAGCCCAGCAGCACCACTGGACTCCTTAGAATCCCCCAGCACTCCAAAGGTAAGGAGGCTGGGGATTACATTTAAAAAAAAAAAAAATGTGTATGTGTGTGTTAGTGTGTGTGTGTTAGTGTGTGTGTGTTAGTGTATGTGTGTTAGTGTGTGTGTTTGTGTGTGTTAGAGTATGTGTGTGTTAGTGTATGTGTGTGTTTATGTGTGTTAGTGTGTGTGTTTGTGTGTTAGTGTATGTGTGTTTGTGTTAGTGTGTGTATGTGTGTTAGTTTGTGTGTTTGTGTGTTAGTGTATGTGTGTGTTAGTGTATGTGTGTGTGTGTGTCAGCATGTCTGTGTGTGTGTCAGTATGTCTGTGTGTGTGTGTCAGTATGTCTGTCTGTCTGTGTGTCAGTATATGTGTGTGTATATCTGTGTGTGTCAGTATGTGTATGTGTCAGTATGTCTGTCAGTGCGTCAGTATGTCTGTTAGTGCATGTGTATGCATGTGTCAGTATATCTGTCTGTGTGCCAGTATGTCTGTGTGTGTGTGTGTGTCAGTATATCAGTCTGTGTGTGTCAGTGTATGTGCCTGTGTGTGTGTGTCAGTATTTCTCGGTGTATGTGGGTGTCAGTATATCTGTCAGTGTAAATTCTATATGGTTATACAGATTTGCACTATGATTTTGTATATGTTTCTCTCTTTGTTGTATATGTGCTGAAATTGGAAGTGATTTTTACAATATTAGGACCAGATGACCCTTTGAGTTGGGTAGGTGCCTGTTACCATCACTATATGCTCCACTCATATAGGTGAATTGCCTTTGGCTTTTTTTACCTCTTTCTACAATTCTTCCAGTTTGAGGTGGGTGAGAGGGACCCCCACAAGAGTGTTGCAGCATTTATCTATACTGTTCTTCATAACCTATAAGCGCCTTTTAAACACAGTTTTCTCTTTTCTTCTACTAAAAGGTTGCCTACCCCGCCCTATGCTCATCTCATGCTTTCATCTTTCAAGTAAATCAATACCCCCTAACAGCAGTGTTCAATAAAGCGGGACGTCTATGGACGGGGTAAAAGGGTGGGGCACTGATGCAAATCACATAACAAGAACTGCCATAAGGGCGAGCATACCCAAAAAGGGGGCATATCTGTGTACCATGTCTCCCAGTCCCTTAGTGTCTGCGTCCCCAGGTCTCCCAGTGTCCCCATGCCACTAGGACACTAGGGGACATTGAGAGACATTGGGACACTGGGATACATGGGGACATTGAGATGCTAGGGAAAACTGGGAGACCTGGGGACACAGACACTTGAGGACACTGGGAGACATGGGGACACTGGGTGACTTTGAGACATGAGGGGACACTGGGAGACATGGGGCACTGAGACACTGTGATACATAGGGGACACTGTGATATATAGGGGACACTGGAGACTTGATAAAGACCTGGCTACAGGTCAAAACGTTGCGGTGCCCAATAAACCTGCTCAAATCTATCACAGTGAGTGCCTGAGATTTTTTTATTTTATACTAGGGGACACTGAGATACTTGGGGGCACTGTGAGACATGGGGACACTGGGAGACTAGGGAACTCTGAGACACTAAGGACACTGAGACACTACGGACACTGAGAGACACCAGGGACACTGAGAGACATGGGGCACTGAAACACTGTGATACATAGGGGACACTGTGATACATAGGGGACACTGGAGACTTGATAAAGACCTGGGTACAGGTCGAAACGTTGTGGTGTCCAATAAACCTGCATAAATCTATCACAGTAAGTGCCTGAGATTTTTTCTTTTATGCTAGGGGACACTGAGACACTGGGAGACATGGGGACATTGGGAGAAATGGGGACACTGTGAGACTAGAGGACTTTGGGAGACTAGGAAACACTGAGACACTAGGGACACTGGAAGACCACGGACACTGAGAGACACCAGTTACACTGAGATACTAGGGATATTGGCTGGGAGACATAGGAGTGCCCCATGTCTCCTAGGTCTCAAAGTCGCACAGTGTCCCCATGTCTCAGTGTCCCCATGTCACCCAGTGTCCCCTACTGTTTGTATCCCCATGTCTCCCAGTGTCCCTTAGAGTCTGAGTCCCCATGTCTCCCAGTGTCCCCCATGAGACTGACATTGGGATAATGTGAGACATGGGAACAATGAGAGACTAGGGGACACTGAGAGGCTAGGGGACTCTGAGAGAGTAGGAACATAGAAACTAGGGACACTGACAATGGGGACTAGGGACAATGGGAGACATGGGAACACTGGCTGGGAGAAATAGGGACACTGAGCGACTAGGGGCCACTGTGTCCCTTGTGTCTCAGGGTCCCCATGTTCTCTTAGTGTCTCAGTGTCCCCATGTCGCTTAGTGTCCTAATGTCTTAGTGTCCCCAAGTCTCTCACCGTCCCCATGTCTCAATGTTTCCCCTAGTATCTTAGTGTCCTCATGTCTCCAAGTGCCCCCTAGTGTCTCAATGTCACCAAGTGCCCCTATGTCTCTCCCAGTTTCCCATAGTGTCTGTGTCCCCAGGTCTCCTAGTGCCCCCTAGTGTCTCAGTGTTCCCAAGTGTCCCTAGGTCTCCCAGTGTCCCTTAGTCCCCAGGCTCAGAGCTGTTGTCTGGACTCTCTGTGCAGAGATGCTCCCTGCGGATCAGTGAGTAGAGCAGGGAGGGAGATGCTGTAACTTCTTATCCCTGCCTCTCTCCACACATACAGCGACCCCTACTGGCTGACGCTGGTATTGCAAAATAATCTCTGTTTATACTGAGACTGACATTTGTATTACCGGTATTACTGCAATACCGGCACCGGCTTGGCAGCCTCAAATACCTGAGAAATAGTTCTGAGAAATATCTGGCAACCCTATGAAATACCTGAGAAATACCTGGCAACCCTAAGAGTAGTGTGTAAAAAAAAATGTGGTTTTTTTTAAATCAATGGACCTTTTCCTTCGGCTTGAGCCTGGAGCTGCAGCTCCATCAGCCCCTATGTTAATCCGGCCCTGGTGTTAACCTTAGCTGGCTGAAAAGGTTTTTTGGACGTGATAAGTAATTGCATAAAGTCTTGTCTGACTGGGGCAGAAAGATTCAATTATGAATTTAACAAATTAACTAAACATAAATTCGGCTCAGCAGAATCCTGCACCAAATATAGTTCTACAGGACCCGGGAAAATATGGGAAGTCTTCTGTCTCCCTTTAAGGATGACATGAAATCCCCCTGGAGTTCAAGACAACCATGGTTTGACAATATTTTCTTTTTTTTAAATAATTTATTTTGTTTTTATTTGACAGATATACAAAACATTACCATCAACAGTAATGTATATAAAAAATGTATAGGAACCATTTTCCTCGAATTAAATAAAACATAAAACTAACACATTACCATATTCCTATTTAGTGCTTATTCCACTTATCTTGTGCTCAGAAGTATTATTACATAAAATTAATCCATATACCATACTAACAAGATCACCAGGCATGCCAGTATTTTAATCCAACTTTTCCTCTAGAATTAAAGTGCATTATATTTATCCATATAAGTCATCCTAATTTTCTTATTTATATAGTACCATATCTTAATTAGCTGACTTCATGTGCCTTCATTACTGTGATATACATAACACAAATACAAAAACAAACACTACTATGCATTGCATACTCTACTTGGGGAGTATCAGTGGACCCTCTATTCCATTACCTTATATTAGAAAAGAAAGAAAAAAGCAAAGAGAAAGAAAAATAAAATATTCTAATTATTTTGTCCAGGACTTTGTGTGACCATACTCTCCATTTTTTCCTTCCAAAAATTACTGACATCTCTAATTTTTACTGACTGATATCCCAAGGCCTCCATAGTTAGTTGGTATTGGACTTGTGAGTATAATTGGACCTGTGTGAAATTCACACTACTCTTCCAATTCCTTGCAATTATTATTTTTATTGCTGCCACAAAGTGGACATATATAAATTTTTCTTTAAAATGGAGTGATTGTAAGTTTAAGTGGAATAGACCATTATGATGGCCTCTAGGGATGTTTGTCTCTGTAATATACTCCAATGATTCAAAGGCCATATACCACAAGTTTTTAACCTTGCTGCATTCCCACCATATATGTCCAAAAGTCCCTTCTTTTTCGTTACATCTCCAGCACAATGGAGAATTAGAGGTATACATTGTGGACAATCTGGTGGGAATTTAAATAATACCTCAAGAAGGCTCAAACAATGGATTATTTTACTTGTTTGAAATAATACTTGATCCCATTCAGTCTTAAAAATCTGTACATTTAGTTCTTTGCTCCATTTCTGAATATTTACATTCATATTTGGTGCTTCAATTTGAAGAAGAGCACTCCTTGCCTTTGAAACTATTTGCGGTACATTCTCATTTTTTAATAAAGCTATCAGATTTTCTATTCCCTCTATGGGTCGATGTAACAAAAACAGTTTGATAAAACCTCTGATTCTTAAATAATTATACCACTCCTGCCTAGGTAGCGAAAATTCTTGTATCAAATTTTCAAATGATTTAATTTTATCTCCCAATAATATTAGGTTTATAGAATTAATGCCTTTCCCTGTCCATTCACTTGTATTTAAATCTTTCATCCTTAATTGTATAATACTAAAGTTAGAGTTTCCCAATATTTTATTACATATTCCGCTGTTAATCCTCAACTTTTCCCACTCCATCAAAATTGATTTCAAGCAATTATTTGAAGAACAGACCTTCTTAATTCTGTCATCCTGTTTAGTTAACCAAATTAATTGATATACGTTTTCAGTTTCTACCATCTCCATTTCTAATTGGTACCAACCCGCTTCCTCAGAACTTAAGAGTTGCGTCTTGTATATATGGAGCATCATATTAGCTAAATAGGTTATATTGACGTTTGGAAGATTTATCCCTCCTTTCCTACTCTTCTGCATCAAAAGTTTTTTATTCATCCTCAGCCTTTTTTCTTACCATATGAAATTATTTATATCTCGTTGTATCATAGATAACCATGGTTGTGGCATTCTCAAGGGGATCATACGAAATAGATAGGACCATTTAGGGAGTAAATACGAGTTGACCAAATTGATTCTACCTCACCAGGATAGTTCAATTTGTCTCCATCTTTTTAGTGACTCATGTGTTGATCTAAATGTTTTTAAAAAATTTGTTTGCATCGTATCTTTTGAGTCATCAGTAAGCGTTATTCCAAAATAAGATAGTGTATTTTTATTACAATTAAATTTGTATTTATCTTTTATATATAGACTACATTCTCTGGAGATGTTTATAGCTAAAAAAGTAGATTTAGTTACATTTATTTTATTATTTGAGAATAGACTGTATTTGTCTGCCTCTTCCATCAAGGCACCAAGCGATTCAACAGGGTCGGTTAGGGTCAAAATCAAATCGTCTGCATATAAATTTAATTTAAATTCTTTCTCTCTGTATCTAAAGCCTTTTATTTGAGAATTATTTCTTATATTAATAGCTAGAATCTCCATTGTCATAATATATAAAATGGACAATAGGGGACAGCCCTGTCTCGTTCCATTTTTTTGTGTAAACCAGTCTGCACATATGTTTGGGGCCACTGTTCTTGCTTTTGGACCTTCATATAGTGCCAGAATTGCATTAAGCATCCATCCCTGTATGCCAAATTTTTCCATAGTTTTCTTTAAAAAGACCCAACCGACCCTGTCGAAAGCTTTCTCGGCATCTACTGCCAATATAAATAAAGGTTTTTTATTTCTTCGAGCTGCATCTATCAAATCCAATAATCTTCTAGTGTTATCTACTGGGTCTCTCCCCTGTACAAAACTGGTTTGACAATATTTAACGGGTTAAATCTGAGCCTCTAGCTGGCAGAGCTAAAGCTAGAAAGGATGCCAATTTATTCGCCGTTCATCTTAGGTCAATCTGATCATTGTCCAAAGAATTAAGTAGTTAAATAAAAGGTCCACATCCCAAACGGAAATGTATCTTAGAGTAAAAGGCCGGCAGACTGATAGCCCTTTGAGTAACCTGAAGTAAAGGGCGTCTTGGTTCAGATTAGGAATTAAAAAAAGTAATGCAGAACCATAGGTTGTAATCGTATAGACCGCAAACCCTGAATGATATTTTAGCATGAGGAATTCCAAAGCTAAGGGAATTGTGTCAGATTCATGGGAAAGGGAATTAAAGGAAACTTCCCACGCTTTAAATTCCTCGATCATCTGTTTGTATCTTACCCTGGTCCTGCGCCATAATGAAGAATTAACTATGTCCAGAACCCAGATAGAAGAGGATGCTTTAAAAGCCTACCTGGGCTGCTATCCACATAAATTGGGGGAGCTTGGTTAAGAGATCCCTGGTCCCTAGGAAGCAATCCGCTGTATAGCCTAATGGAACCTTTGGTCCCCTGATTATAGGTTGGATCAGGGGGTACCATGGTCTGGAGGACCAAATGGGGTACACTAAAACCAGATTGGGCACCCTGTCCCTGCAAAGTTTCTCTAACAACTTCATCAGAATAGATGTAGGGGGAAAAGCATAAAGGCCCGGAATGTCTGTCCATTGGAAGGACATTGCATCCATCTTCCAAGCTCCTTTTGCCCAAGTCCTGATTACAAATTTGGGAGTCTGAGCTGAGGTCTGAGATGCAAAAAGATCTATCTGTTTCTTGCCCAATCTGCTCTCTATCAGCCTAAATAAGGCATTCTTTAACTGGACTGTAGCCAGGGACAAACACTGGCGGGACAGGGAATCCACCAGTTCGTTTGCCTCTCCTGGTACGTGAACTGCCAAAATTTGAACTTTGTAAACCAGAGCCCAAGACCAGAGGTCCAAGGCCTCCAGGCCAAGACCTTTTGACCTTGTGTCCCCTCTGTGGTTGACATAAACTACCGCTGTCCTGTTGTCCGATTGAACCATTACCGACACACCTAGGGAGTTCAATGGAACGAGGCCTTGGAGGGCTAATCTGATTGCTCTCAACTCTAGTAAATTTATGTGAAGAAGCCTTTCTTGAACTGACCAAACTCCTCTTATTGCGCCTTGGGCAGAAATCACCCCATCTCTTGGTAGAAGCATCTGTGGTCAAGGTTAACTCGAAAGGCCCTTCCAGAAGTGGGCGAGGAAGTGCACTTGCCCCTTCCAATATCTTGTTTAGCTCTTTTCTGACACTCGTCTCAGTTGGCCACCTCGTCTCAGTTGGTTTCCTAGAAACAGCTGACTTCATCTGCACAACAAGGGAGAAGCATCGTAACCCGGTGTTAAAGCTATCAGCCTCCCAATAGTCTTTGCTATTTCTCTTAGGGTCCATCTGTGTTTTAAAAGAGCTGAAGTTAACTGAGCTAGGATTCTTTCCCATTTGTCTGGGGGAACAGACAAAGTCATATCCATAGTGTTCAGCATGAAACCCCAAAATAGGATATTCTAAGTAGGGACTAGGATGGATTTTTGCAGATTTACAATAAACCTCAGATCCTGTAATAAGGAAATCTGTCTGCTGAACGAGAGCATCTACCTCTGGTTTTAACAACAGGATGTTGTCTAAGTAATAAAGGCATATAAATCCTCTTTGCCTGACGTGGGAAATAATAGCTTTCATTATCCTGGAAAATGTGGAAGGTGTGTTGGATAGGCCAAACACCATTACAGTCCAGTGATATATCTGTTCCTTCCAGCGGAATCTGAGAATGCGTCTGTGTTTCATAGCGATAGGAACTTAATGGAAAGCATCTTTGATGTCTAATTTTATGCAGAAGACATTTTTCTGCACTAGGCCTGGGAGGTATTTTAAACCTTCCATCCTCAATCTTTTCCTCTTTAGGAAAGCATTCAAAGCCTTGACATTTAGTACTGGTCTCCATGTGCCGTCTGATTTTGGAATAGGGAACAAGGGACTGATCCAACCTGAAATTGACAAATCTGCCAATTCTATTTTTCCCTGAGCTAATTCCTGGGAAAGAGAGGAATCTAGAACTGGATTTACCTCTCTGCCCAGAGCTTGACTTTGTAAAGGAAACCAAATGAGAGGGAGTTGTAAACCCCTTTTGAAAATCTGAAGCACCCATTTGTCCAAGGTTATATCTGACCAATTTTGAGAGATGTAAGGTAAACCACTTACTTGACTGCATGGGTCTTCGCTTTCCTGATGAGCCACGTCTGGTATGGGCTCCTCTGCTACTGCCTAGGGGTCATGACTTTCCCCCATGGTGACAAAAGTGGGCTTGCTGAGTAACTTCCCAGTAGCTATGTAGGAACAACCCTCGGTCCGAAAGGGCTTCTTGTAGCTTGTAGCTCTTCTAGCCTTTTATCGTCCTTTCACCTCTTGTATAAAAGAGGGGCCAAATAGAAAGGCGTTTTCAAAATTAGGGAATTCATGTGATTTAGGTGCCAAATCAGACATCCCTGCTGCAAGCAGCCAGCGGGTTTTGCGAATATTGGAAATATAATTGAAGGATTGACCGATAATAAGCACCGCTCTGCTGGAAGCTTTTAGAAGTGCCATTTTAGAAGCCAGTAAAGCTGGTAGGGAAGGGTTATGAGAGGATGCCTCCTTCTCTGCCTTATATAACATAAGCAGAAGGGGACCAACAGCATCTGCAATTTTAAATTGTACATTGCGAAATGTCTGATCCATGCGATCCGCAGAGACACTGCTTCCTGTAATGGATAACAGTGCTGGATCAATTTCAGGGGCCATTAGTGCCTGAATGTCAGGGATACCAATATGATTTCTAAGGAGGAGATCATCCTCTTTAACTAGCGGTGATATGAAAGCTAGTTTGGCGAAATTCCTGACTTCTGACTCTTGTTCGATGGCCCATCTTGAGTGGAATAATTTTGAAGGGAGCATTTCACCTAAAAGGCTCACACTGGTCATCTGAATGTTGCTCAACTTCCCTTGTTCAGTGGAAGCTGCGAAGCTGCAGAGCGAGCACCTCCTCGCACTCCCAATCAATCTCCGGTGATCCCTGTCTGGAACAGGACCGGCTTAGGGAGGATGAATGAGCAAACGCTCTTGAGGTGGATGGTGAGGGATTGACAGCACTCAATCAAGTCTTGTCTCTTTTGTGTGAAAACTGCTTTGAAACCTCAAACGAGGGAAACACACATTTCGCTTTTGGAGGTACCGCCCGTTAAAATGTCGACTACTCAAATGAGAGAATGAGGGGAAGAGAGACCAAAATCAACTTCATCCTCAGAACTTGAAGAGGAAAGGCAAGCCTTCTTTTTTCTTTTACTAACTGGGACTATATCCTCCTCAGAAGTTGAAGAGGATAGGTCCCTGGCAAGGGAGGCTCTCTTATGGAGCCTTCTAACGTTGATGGGGCTGTCTCTAGGAGAGACATCCACTATATCTGTGGCAGACAAAGAAATGGAGTCCTCCATCAACGTTGCCATTTTAAAATCTGAGGTGATCAGGGCTGCTGCATGCTGCACGGCTGTACTGATCACCTGTGCAGGAGCACAGCACAGCAAAATAATTCTCCAGGAGGCTGCCACATACCCACTAGCTTTGCTAGGTGGTTATGCCGCCGCTTCTTCAGTGCTAGCATGGAGATCAGCCAGCCAGGCCCATGCTAAGTCCTTAAACCACCTGAAATGAACTCTGGTTCACTCAGGGACGAGAATGCATGGGCCGGTAGGCGGTAGCTTGCAGACACTAGCAAAGCACAACTTAGGGCAATCATATGGGTTTAACTGCATTTTTTTTGGGGGGTGACTGAAGTGTAGAGATTACAGTCCATGTGTTTGTCCAGCTCAACGGTCAAGCCCTGCCCCAAGTATATTTTTAATTATTTATCTTTTTAATAATTTTTTTCATCTCTCTCATACCTCTCATAGTCGCTGGATATTATATAATGATATATAAAATCCAGTAAGAGGAAAGAAAGTAGCACTAAGACATAGGAAGATTATCAAGAATGACTTGTATCCAGGAGGGTAATTTTAACACGTGTGTATTGATATATGATTAGAGTTAGTGTTAAAGGGTTGTGAAGACTGAAGAATCTATCTTTCATCTTACACGGTGATTCACTTAATCACTGTTCCATTAGGTTACGAAGCAATTTTGTTGGAACCGCACCATCATAATTGACGGTCTTACTCTCCTTTCTTAATCCTTGTTTTTCCTTTTATTTTAATTCCCCTACTTCCCCTCCACCTTATCTTTTAGGCATACTGCTTTCTCTCTGATTTATTTTCTTGCACCGTGGCCGCACCAATCACGTGACAAGGGCCACTGTGCCATCTTGATACTCACTATTGATGGGCTGGCTTTTCTTTTCCAACCCTCATTTTTATTAATATGTAAGCCCCTTCACTCTTCCTCCAACTAATATGTTGGCCATATAGCTTCTATCCAATTTTAAATGTTTCACCGAGGATGGGCCGATGTGGGCTGCAGCTTCATCTTTATACTCCTGTCTCCTTATTCATTTTTATCTCAATATCAGCCACAGGCCTATTTTTTATTTTTTTTTATTTTAAAGCACTTATGAGGGTTGTCAATCTCTCTCTTTTTAATCTTAACATTAATCAATAAATATTATATGTCTTTAGGTTAATTACTTGACAGTCACTTGACTATGACTTCATGTGACCGATATTGTAAAATTTGTACTCGGCTATAAAAACAATAAAGGTCCTCTTGCCTGTAACACTTTGACGCCTGAAAAATAGGTAGTGTGCTACCTTACTGGGTTTCATTTGTTTTATGAGCTGTTTTCAATAAAATTTTTGATTTTTTTACTACCCTTGGATCTACTTTTATCCTGAGATTCAGATATCCTTCCTTGGTTGGGAATATACCACCTACTCCCTTTAGATTGAGCAAAACCACTTTTTGATCTACATCAATGAGTACATTTCCTATTATTTTAATATTTTTACCTGTACAATGATCACTATATTTAATTTCTTGTTTTATCCATATACACAACAGTGCGGATTTCAACTACATACATCAAAGAGCGGGATACCTATACATATACAAGAGTGGGGATTATTCAACTACAAGCTATTCAGTAGGAGCCATTAGAAGGCTCCTAAAAATGTGAGTTTACACTTGTATTTATTCACTCCATTCAGAATACTACACTATATTGGTGTTATTCTATGTTTCTTTTTTATAACTCTGGATTACCTCCCATTGAGCCAAGATACCAAGTATATATCCATAGGCTGGGATTATACCGCACAGGAATCCTAAATTAGAGCTATTTATCAGCTGTGCATTTCTTCTGGCTTAATTTACTCAAAACCATAATACACTGTATCCTACCCCTTCTCCTTTCTTCTCGTTACATATTGACCCAGATTTGGGACTCTATTTAGGCACCGCACCCCTCCTCTTCCATGCAAATCATTTATAACTGGAAAGGAGCAGATATGGTCTGGGCTGTTCAAACTGCCTACTTCATTACATAACAAGTGCTAGAAACCTACTAAACTTTATTATCCTAGGCGGATGGCGGATCCTTGGCGGATGGCAGATCCTATTAAATGCCTAAAACTGATTACTAAATGTCTAAAACTATGTCTAAAACAGGCTCCTCCCCTTTTTATATTATAACTAGGGCTCCCACCTGCCATCAATGGGTGGAGGCTGGGGGATGACACTAGGTCTTTCTCCCTTTATGATATAAGTAGGGCCCTCCCCCACTGAACACATTAAGATGCCCCCCTTTTCTTTTATAAAATAGCCCCAACCCCTGGCCACAGACTATGCCTGATCAGTGTAACTTTTACATTTTTAGAAGATATGCCCCTTCCTTGTGGTTATTTCTTAAAGACCCCCATTGGGTTTTTAGTAATGAATTTATTTATTTTTAACTTTTCCAATGTGGAAGCTGGCTAGCAAGTGCTGACCAGCTGCCACACAATTAGCCCTTGCACTGCTCGGGGTTTTGAACTATTTGCCCACTGCCAGAAAAAAAAATGTCCTTTGTATTCTGGTGTTTTTTGTTTTTTTTTGTGGATTTTTTTTTTTTTTAATGCTTTCCGTTTTGGTTTGTTTTTACTTTATTTTTTATTATTATTTATTTATCTATATTACTTATCAACGGGGGGAAAAGAAAGAAAGAAACGATTCAGGCCTTTTGTTTTTCTTACATTTGCATTTATTAATTATTGTCATATTTTTACGATCAAATCTTTCTATTATCATTGTTATTTCATCTGCTCTAATGCTCATGCAGTTGTATCTTAGTTTTTGGTGATTTCAAAGCGAGAGATTTTTCATTGTATGCAATAATGTTGCCTAAGTATTTTTAATGTATATCTTTATGCGCAATTCTCCAAAAGTTGTTAATAAGTATCATTGTCTTTATACTTTTTGCTAAACAGTAGATTTCCCATTCACTTCTATGGGGGGATGCAAACACACTTTTGTTGACTGTCTACAATACAATACTACACGCGCTCAAGTCTATTTATATTGTATTCAAGATTTAGTCTACTCACTCACTAAACACCAACTTCAAAGCTCACAAAATTTTATATGTATTTTTTTTTTCTATACAGCGCTGAACATTTTTTAAATTTTTTTTTCAGTTTTTACAGATCGTTCTTATATAAATGTTTTGTGCTTCAGATTCCCCAGGAACAATTTTAAACCCTTACCAGTTTCCTCTGGTACTGTTGTTTATGTTTCTCAACGGAACATAACGTTGGTGAAAAAAAAACACCCCCAAAGATTAGAGTAACAGCCAGAAACACCACACAGAGCTCATTTGTTTTCAGGCTACATATCAACTTTCAAGCTATGATTGCAACAATCTATATTTCCAATACAACAATTTTTTTAGTAAAGGCTTAGAAAAACAAAAGAACAAATGCTTCCTCTAACTAGCTAAAATCAGCAATTGAAAATTCAAATGTCCTAAAAGAGTCAATTGAGGAAAATATATACATGCGTTTGGTTAAGAAATGCATTTTTGTATTAATTAAAAATTGAATTGGCCATGCATGCTAGTAAATAAACTGCTATGGAATATAAGTGACATGTAATGAATTGAATCATTTCCAGGGACATTTCATTAACATGACTAATTCCATAAATATAGTTTTTAATATATATAATTTGGTGCTAGTCGTATGAGTGTGATTAGTTAGCCAAGAGAGAATTTGCCTATATGTCTTGGCTGCAAGCAGTGGTGTATTCACCGCAAAGCTAACAAGTCCCTGGGCTGCACTTTCCTTGGGGCGGCAAAAAAGCCACCCCCAAACGCCCCAGCGGATGCCTTGTTAGCCTCGTGTCCTGGGGGCCCAAGAGCTGGCCAGCTGGCCACCTTTGGGCACCGCCCGAGGCGGGCGTCAGCTTGCATTACGGTCGGGCGGCGAGGGAGTGCTGTAGTCTGAGCTCTTCCTGCTCAGCTCCCTCATGCGCCTCTTAGTGATGCCGGGAGCCAGAATATGACATCAGTATGGCTCCCAGCATCATTAAGCTGCATGCGAGGGAGCTGAGGAGGAAGATCAGAGCTCCCTCGCCGCCTACTGTGCCAGTTCGCCCCCTGCCTGCCCGCGCACCTGCCCAGCAGCACAAGCAGCCCCACTGGACCCCATGTGAGGAATCCACTCCAGCTTTCCCCCGGAGGCTGCGTGGAATTAAATTAAAATTAAAAAAAATAATAAAAATGTGTTAGTGTTGGGGGGAAGCTTTTAAGAGGTTAAAGGAAGCAAGGCTTCAGCACCTTTATCACTTGTGTGAAGGAGGCTCGGTTGTGGACTTCAAAAAACTGTCTGGGATGGTCTGCATACTCCCCCAGGGATTTTTTAGAAATGTACATATGAGAGACTACCCCAACATGGAGGAGGTAAAGTTGATAGTTAGCTGAGAACGTATCCTCTTTGAGAGATTATGCGACCAAGATAGCAGCCCAAATGGTTTGATCTCTTACATGCTCATGCTTTATATGACATTCTTTATCTGTTCAAACTTCAAAGAATGGGATTACCTAACATATATCAGGCAATTGAAGGTGGGTTCTTGTGGGAGAGATGTGGAAGGAATATCTGGGAGACTGAGACCTCCATTTCTGTTTCGGTTTCAGATGTATATTATTCCAGTGGTAAATGACTCCGGCTTAATTGTTCAGGATGGGCAAAGCACCTACAGATATATGCTGGAGAGAATGTGGACAGAAAGGGACCTCTGTACACGGGTGGGGTTGCCCGAGGATAACAATGTTATGGCAGAGAATCAAACACCTCCCGTTTGGGTGTTCCAGAGACCCTTTGACCTTGATCCATGGATTTGTTTACTGTCATGGCTGATAGAAGGGTTTCCAAGACAGGTTTAGAAACTATTCAACAAAATAACTCTGATAGTCAGGAGATCAACAGGTACTAATTGGCTCAAACAAGAACCACCTACCCTTAAGGAGGTTAAAGCCTTGACAGAAGACAACAGAATAAAGGACCAGCTCGCTGCTAAGGTTAGGAGCACCCCCTGCTCCTCCTTTCATATCATGTTGCCTATATGGGAAGAATATGTGAACCTGACTTAATTGTGATTTAAGGTGAGAGCAAGTTGCTGATCTGGCCACCATGGCACCATATTGCCCCCCTTCTATTCCCCTTTATCTGTCTTTTCTTTATGTTTCTCTCCAACATACCACATAGCGTATTTCTTGTCGGCTTTTACTGTGCAGAGGTTTTGCATATAGAAAGTGAGGACCCGGAGAAAAGTCTTGCAGAATGTGATATGTTTAGAACTCACGGAAATGTTTTCTTCCTAAGTTTCGTTGGAGGTGCATAATTGGCTCTTTAGTGGTACCCAACTGAGGAGCCTCTTACCTCAAGTTTAATATCCTTGAAAACCAGGCTTGATATTGAATATATAGTATACTGTTTGTTGATATCTGATATCTCTGATGTAGAAGATATGTTTTCATTCCAATGGGGCCTCTGGATCCCCGCTTTCTTGTATTTTATGTACTATCTGCAATTATTTGCATTAATCTTTGTACTGCTTTGATTTCTGTACAATGGAAATTATGGAACTCAACAAACACAGAATGTTTATTTAAAAAAATAGCAACTTTCAGACAGTTACTCTCCAAGTTGATACCAGAGTCTGGTAGGGACTAGACTTGTGCACGACAAACGCATAATATATATAAATGTGTATATATTTTGTAGTACATTGATTGGTGCATTTCTACACTATTTATAGATCAAGTGTGAAAAAGCAAAAAATAGAGGGGAAAAAGAAGCAGTAATATATACGTATGTATATATTTACTAAATACATAAAATATTAATATATTCTTTTCTTTTACTGCTTCTCCTTTTTTCCTCTCCATTGCTTACTTTGTGCTTGATCTGCGAATAAAATTGACATTTAGTGACTGTCCCTTTAACATCAACCATCTCTTTTTCCCATAAACAATCTCTGTTTTTGGCTCCACTGGTGGAACTCTAAATCACAAATCAAAGAGAAAATGTTTATCCATTGCACGTCATTACAAGTCGCTTGTTTCCTGATTAGTCTGGCGATTTGGAAATCTGGAATTCATATCGGCCCAAATTTGGACGAATTGCAAGTTCTAGCTAAAAAAATCTCCAACTCTAATTGAAAACACTGCATGACGGTCCACTGCCGACACTTGACCACATATTTCTGTAAGGTGAAAAGTGAATTATTTTCAAATGTGAAGAGTCTTTCTATGTCATTGTCCATTCAAAATTAGTTTCAAGACCTGTTGTCCCAGCATTTGACTTGTAAGCCCAACTTTAAATATTGATCCTTGACCCAACTTATTCATCAGCTTTCGTATTACTGTGAGCAAAGTCTGTTTATTTAACTACTAAGCAACAACATAAAGTACACATCGTGTTCAAGTATAAATATAATATTTTATTCAATATGTAGCTGGACCCCATCGTAATAGATAAAACAATCTGTATTTAGGGAACAATTACTTGGATAACAGAGAAATTTACATAAGAACACAATTCGAAATATGAACAATGTATGTATGCCTTTTCAAAACTTTTGGAAACTCTGTACAGTGGTCATTGCTAAACTGAACTATATTTTCACTATGCTCAATCGGCAGTCCAAAAAAAAGATTAGAACTCTATAGCAACTCACAGACCATCTAATAACACACCTATGATTCACCTTTGCTTTGATGGCTAAAATGTCTTCAACATCTACTAATTTATATGCAGGGAATCAAAGAGTAGATACAATTTAGTCTGTGAGTCACCAATCTGAATTAATTCTTGTCATGTCGTGGAAAAAAGTCTTCAACCTAGGCGTAGCTGTAAAGAAAACAGCAGTTTAACTGGAGTAAGAACACTCTGACTCTGTGTAATCAGTTTAAAAGGACACTATAGTCACCAGAACAACTACAGCTTAATGTAGTTGTTCTGGTGAGTATAATAGCTCCCTTCAGCCATTTTCATGTAAACACTGCCTTCACATCCATCACAGAAAACACAATTGCCACACAAAAGTAAATATTTATATAAAGTAGACATCATAAGCTATTTACCTATTATATTACACTTATTATATAACCATTTAGCTGCCAATCTCTGTTAAATATTTTAGTACAAATACGTGCTACTACTGTGAAAAACTTCATAGTGTGTTCTACTACATCTTCTGAGTACAATGATACCCCCAATGCATGTATTTGCCACTATCCTGTGAAGCTACAACTCCATGTAAGAGACTTGATTATTTTATTGATGGATTTGATTGGCCTATGTTTCATTTTGGGTGTGTTATAGCCATTTGACTGTTGAAATGACCCCACAAAGGCCACCAGGGTATCTCATATGGTGCATATTGTGCCTTAGCGTGCTTCCGTTTCTTTGCCGGTTTATGTAAAAGTGTTTTAATTTAATTTTTTTAATTTTTTTTTACATACTCATTACAATTGAACTAGGCATTTCTAAAATCTAAATTATGCTCAGCAAACTCTGAGTAAAAAAAAATAACAACCCCAGAGTATGCCTTTTGCACTAATTTTCAAAGTTACAGCGTCATATAAGAGACTTGACTATTTCAGTTTTTACAATAAAAATTTTCATGAATTTGAAGGGCCTATTCTGCATTTGGGGGCATTATAGCAGTTTCACAGTTCAAATGACCTCACGAATTCATACCATTTGTGAAAGTAGACACCTTGGGGTGTGTCACATGGTATATAATTTAGCCTTATTATACATCCATTTTAGTATCAATTTATTTAAAAGTTTATAGTATTTTTTTATTTTATAATTTTTTTTCGTGCACATTGCAATAAAGCGGTTTATTTTGTAAACTTTGTGCTACTGTAATAAAATTTGTGCTAAGCCATATCTCTTGAGTACAGAATCTTCATATATCCTTGTCACATTTTTGGTAAAATTAAAATACTGAGCTGATTTTATAAACTGGCCATTGCAGTTTAAAAAAAAAAGATGGCACACTAAATGATGCATTTGGGGGAACTTCAGTAAATTACTCCATAAATGCATACTATTTGCACGGGGACTTTCACATGATATGATTGAGCTTAATTGAGATGTTTTAACCCTTTTTTCAAAGTTTGTGCTATTCATTTTTAGTTTTACATCTTTACATATGCATTGTATTTTTTAATGCTTTTTTTAAACTCTCATATGTCAAGTTGTAATAAAAATATCTTAACTCAGCAACATATTAAGTACAACACCCCATATGTATATATTTCCAGAGTAACAAGCTTAATCTTTATCCCAATGTAATTCCTTAATCTTAAATCAAACCCTAATTCTAAAAATAATCATAATCCTAAAACTAAATCTAACAATAAACCTAACCTTAATCCATATACCATTTTTGTGCCTAACCCTAATTTTAACCTTCATCCTAATCTTAATCCTGAAAACTGTGTTAGAAGGATTCCCTCTGCTGATGTCAGCAGAACTCCTTTGATGATTTCAGCAGAGATTCTCTTGCTGACCCTAATCTTAATCTCAACCCTTATCTGAATCCTAACCTGAAACCTAATTCCAATGCTAACATTAATTCTAACTCCAATTTAAATATAAACCTAATAAAAAAAACTGAATAATAAACTTAATATTTGTACTAAACCTAATCTTAATACCTAATTTAATCCTAATCCCAATGGTCTCCATCTCCTTATATCAGTACTGCTATTAGCAAAGGGAATTTGAAGCTAAAACATAGTGGGATGTTGCTGCCATCTACTGGCTATTTTAACTATGACAGCTTTATCCCGTTAACATTTAAAGGGACACTATATTAAACTAAACAACTTTCAGCAGCCTACCAGCACTGCATATAGCCCTTTAAATGCATAGAGAATACTTCAGCTGAGAGATCAAGCTCAGCCACAGTGATTCTCTCACTGGAGCTGATGATTGAGAGACCCCAATGGTCTGAACAGACCCTGGAGCGTCACCTTCTAAATTGGGCATACTGTTAAAGGGACACTATAGTCATCAAAACAACTTTAGCTTAATGAAGCAGTTTTAGTGTATAGATCATTCCCCTGCAATTTCACTGCTCAATTCACTGCCATTTAGGAGTTAAATCACTTTGTTTCTGTTTATGCAGCCCTTGTCACACCTCCCCTGGCTCTGATTGACACAGCCTGCATGAAGAAAAACTGGTTTCACTCTCAGTCAGATGTGATTTACCTTAAACAATTTTATCTCTTGCTCTGTAAATGTAACTTTAACCCCTTAAGGACACATGACATGTGTGACATGTCATGATTCCCTTTTATTCCAGAAGTTTGGTCCTTAAGGGGTTAATCACATACAGGAGGCTCATGGCAGGGGATAAGAAAATCTAAATTTAACAGAACTACAACAACAACAAAAAGGATAAACTTTAGATTATTCTTTACAGGAAGTGTTTAGGAAGGCTGTGCAGGGAGGTGTGACTAGGGTTCATAAACAAAGGGATTTAACTCCTAAATGGCAGAGAATTAAGCAGTGAAACTGCAAGGGCATGTTCTATACACCAAAACTGCTTCATTAAGCTATACAGGGTCTGTTCAGACCATTGGGGTCTCTCAATCATCAGCCCCAGTGAGAGAATCACTGTGGCTGAGCTTGATCCCTCAGCTGAAGTATTCTCTATGCATTTATAAGGGCTATATGCAGTGCTGGTAGGCTGCTGATAAACAAAATATTCTGAAATGTAATCAAGGCTATTAATAGAATTCTCGTTATTACCTTTAAAAATGCATGTTTTTAAGTATGACGTTTCCAGGGTGTGTTTTCTAAACTAAAAATTGTGGAGAATTTAAAAGCAAACTGTAAAATGTAGGCAGCATGACATAAGCTTTGTCTATACTTGAGTTGTTCAAGTCAGCTATTGTTAAGTTGTTTGGTTTTTTTTAATTGAATAGTGTCTTTTTTTAGTCAGTATGGCATCCCTTTAGCTTGCTTTATTTTGTTAAAGTGAGAACAATTTTAGGCCCCTTATTAGGCTAGCCAGGTTTACATATTAATTGGGGAGGCTTACACAACATGCATCATGCAGGGCATTTAATTGTTTAATGCAGTCACCCTGCAGTATTCATTTACTACAACTGTTAAAATGAGATCTGATCTCCCGAGTAATTGAATAGTATTGATGTATGAGTTAAAAAGTGAACATATTGTTCCATAATCATCCGTACAGAAAGGTTTGTCAGTGGGTTATTAATGCCTGTATGAGGATACATCTTTAGTTTAAAATTCGAGCTTTGCTTTATCAATAGACTTTCTGTCTTATCCCAGGTTAATAAAAATAAAAAAAATAATTATAATAATAATCTGCAGACATTATAATATTTTAACACCACTGCTAAATATCTGATTAATGAAGGTCTAAAAACCTTTGCAAAGGCTTACAAATGCCTGCCAAAAGAGATTAGCAAGAGATATTTGGGATTAGGGTGTGACAAATACCACACGGAGATCTTGATCAGCAGGTACTGTGGCAATAAGAAAAAAAGCATACTTTTCTATTCACCTTGTAATACCAAGAGATATATATTGAGCTACTGTTTTAGGTAGTTTTAAGGTGAATAGAAATGTGGTGGTGGTTTTTATTTTTTTTTGTTATATATACAGGAGATCTATGTATTGATATCTGCACTCTTTGTGTAAAAAAAAAAAAAAAAAAAAAAAAAAAAAAACACGCATTCTTCACGCATAGGGCATTTCAGCAAGCTAAAGTTTTGGAGATTCCCTTAAATTTGAAATTCACTTTGAATTTACACTGAATTTTCACTTTAGTAAATATAAACCTTTTAGAGATAAAAAAAAAAAAAAAAATTTAAAATTATGCATTTCAAAATAATGAATATTGCAACATGACAAAAGATGTGTATATTTGAAATGGGAAATTAATTACTATATAGTTACACCATTGAAAGTCAATTAAATATATATATCAATGCATCCAGAAAAGCGCAAAAACCTGTTAACAAACAAATGAATTGCACCAAATGAAAATTGTTTAATTTCCAATTCGGTCACTCGAACATTTCATTTATATAACTTTTCTGACAAAATTAACAAAACAAATAAATATATATATATATATATTATATTATATTATATATAAAAAACAAGAGGGGGTTGGCTGCACTCACCTTAACATGCATAAATGGGGGTGCTGCTGGGGGCCAAATAATACAATACACAAGATCCAGCGCACTCACCTATCCACTAAACAACAACTTCAATGTTGAAAGATTTTATTTGTTTTTTTAAAAACACCTAATCTAGGCAAAAATAATGGGGGTTTAGTTACATTATATGATCATAGATTGCATAAGCCTGCCACAACGTCAATGTACCCCATCTTTGGCAGGTCCTACACTAACAGCCTAATGTCTGCTCTTATGAGATTAACCTACTTGGGGGGGGAAAAATTCCATCTGGGGCTCTCTGCAGTACAAGGCTAAATAGGGCCCTGGGATGAGGCACCTGTGACAGGGAGGGGTGCAAAACCAAGGAGTTGGCTAGACTCCCAAAAATATATAAAACAAGAGGGGGTTGGCTGCACTCACCTTAACATGCATAAATGGGGGTGCTGCTGGGGGCCAAATAATACCATACACAAGATCCAGCGCACTCACCTATCCACTAAACAGCAACTTCAATGTTGAAAGATTTTATTTGTTTTTTTAAATATTGCAACATGACAAAAGATGTGTATATTTGAAATGGGAAATTAATTGCTATATAGTTACACCATTGAAAGTAAATTAAATATATATATCCATGCATCCAGAAAAGCGCAAAAACCTGTTAACAAACAAATGAATTGCACCAAATGAAAATTGTTTAATTTCCAATTCGGTCACTCGAACATTTCATTTATATAACTTTTCTGACAAAATTAACAAAACAAATAAATAATGTAGTAATTAACAAAAAAAAATTAACAAAACAAATAAATAATGTAATAGTGTGTGTATGTATGTCCCAGGGCCCTATTTAGCCTTGTACTGCAGAGAGCCCCAGATGGAATTTCTTTCCCCAAGTAGGTTAATCTCATAAGAGCAGACATTAGGCTGTTAGTGTAGGACCTGCCAAAGATGGGGTACATTGACGTTGTGGCAGGCTTATGCAATGTATGATCATATAATGTAACTAAACCCCCATTATTTTTGCCTAGATTAGGTGTTTTTAAAAAAACAAATAAAACCTTTCAACATTGAAGTTGCTGTTTAGTGGATAGGTGAGTGCGCTGGATCTTGTGTATTGTATTATTTGGCCCCCAGCAGCACCCCCATTTATGCATGTTAAGGTGAGTGCAGCCAACCCCCTCTTGTTTTATATATAGTGTTTTTATATTTCAGCAGCCCCTTTCCCCAAGTAGGTTAATCTCATAAGAGCAGACATTAGGCTGTTAGTGTAGGACCTGCCAAAGATGGGGTACATTGACGTTGTGGCAGGCTTATGCAATGTATGATCATATAATGTAACTAAACCCCCATTATTTTTGCCTAGATTAGGTGTTTTTAAAAAAACAAATAAAATCTTTCAACATTGAAGTTGCTGTTTGGATAGGTGAGTGCGCTGGATCTTGTGTATTGTATTATTTGGCCCCCAGCAGCACCCCCATTTATGCATGTTAAGGTGAGTGCAGCCAACCCCCTCTTGTTTTATATATATTTGGGAGTCTAGCCAACTCCTTGGTTTTGCACCCCTCCCTGTCACAGGTGCCTCATCCCAGGGCCCTATTTAGCCTTGTACTGCAGAGAGCCCCAGATGGAATTTCTTTCCCCAAGTAGGTTAATCTCATAAGAGCAGACATTAGGCTGTTAGTGTAGGACCTGCCAAAGATGGGGTACATTGACGTTGTGGCAGGCTTATGCAATGTATGATCATATAATGTAACTAAACCCCCATTATTTTTGCCTAGATTAGGTGTTTTTTAAAAACAAATAAAATCTTTCAACATTGAAGTTGCTGTTTAGTGGATAGGTGAGTGCTGGATCTTGTGTATTGTATTATTTGGCCCCCAGCAGCACCCCCATTTATGCATGTTAAGGTGAGTGCAGCCAACCCCCTCTTGTTTTATATATATTTGGGAGTCTAGCCAACTCCTTGGTTTTGCACCCCTCCCTGTCACAGGTGCCTCATCCCAGGGCCCTATTTAGCCTTGTACTGCAGAGAGCCCCAGATGGAATTTTTTCCCCAAGTAGGTTAATCTCATAAGAGCAGACATTAGGCTGTTAGTGTAGGACCTGCCAAAGATGGGGTACATTGACGTTGTGGCAGGCTTATGCAATGTATGATCATATAATGTAACTAAACCCCCATTATTTTTGCCTAGATTAGGTGTTTTTAAAAAAACAAATAAAATCTTTCAACATTGAAGTTGCTGTTTAGTGGATAGGTGAGTGCGCTGGATCTTGTGTATTGTATTATTTGGCCCCCAGCAGCACCCCCATTTATGCATGTTAAGGTGAGTGCAGCCAACCCCCTCTTGTTTTATATATTAATATAAATAATAGGTATATATTTTGCATTCCACTGATCAGTGCTTTTTCAAATATGAAGTTACCAGCAGAGAGAAAATGGATTAGCAGCACAAAAAAAATCTATATTGATATAGTATATATTTATTAACTATATAATATAAAAATATATAAATGTAGATTTTTTTTTCCCTCTATTGGTCACTTCTCATTTGATCTGTGAATAACATAAACATTTAATGACTGTCCCCTAGCCATCACTCATCCTTTTTCCCATCATCTCTTTTTTTGGTGCACCAGAATCATGAAACAAATAAACCTCCACATCTATTGTCCGGTTTGTTTGTTCGTGATACCTCCACTTGGCTCTTCTGGATACTTATGGATACAGACGACTCGCCAATCATTCAAAATTCAGACGATTCCTGGTCTACAAATAATAATAAAAGTAATATGAATGGAATTGGCATTAAAAATGATCAGTAATCCTTCCCTTGGATATAACTCATTACTACCTCATTACTTGCTTTATATAAATCCTTTACACTTGCTGTCCACCAAGGTTCGGTAGATAAAGACAGGCTCGTAAGGGCATGCTAACATCAAATTTAGAGTTAGGGCACCCAGTAAGACTTTGTATATCTACAGAATGAAATACAAATCTGACATAGTCATTAAATTATCACTATGAGCATTTGCCCAAACTTTAGTTCTCAATTCGACCCTGTTCTTTAAATACAGGAATCTGATGGTGCCAGGCCAGGAAGGGGCCAATCCATGTTCGGGTGTCTAGGATTAGACTTAAATGGATTTGCTTTGTTTAGGGGGCTATCTAGCACTGGAGAGAAACGCTAAATCCCACTTATCATGCTCCCACGTTAATATTCTATCCTGGTTGCCTGGCAACTATATGTCAAATGTGGAATCTCTGCACCAAACCCAGAACGTTTCTGTAGATGACCAAACTAACATTATTTCCCAATATAATCAGCTCCAGATTTCTATTGAGCACATTTAGGAAGTGTGTATACCTCTTAAAAGACCATATTCAAGGTTTGGAGCTGATTTTGAAATTTTCTTTGTATAATTTCTCTTTAAAATAGCTTATATTATAACTAGTATACGCTAAAGATAATATGTATTTTATTTTGTCCCTATTCAAACGTTAATATAAGCCGTGCTTTCAGGCCTCCATCCCATGCCAGCTTTGGCTTAGCAGTGCGGATTGAAAGCCATACAGCAGATAATTGTACATAATAAGCGATAGCTGATACAAGCCATGAAGCATCACATTAGCAGATGGAAGCATTTGGGAGCCAAACCAATGTAAACGGACAGTAGAAGCGGCTATTATTCTCCTGATACTAAGCACTGGATCACAATGAGCTCAAATTCACGGCGTAATTACCGAATTATTCTACCCGGCTCCTAAAACAAACGTTTCTTTTATCTCCCCAGGTAATACTGAAATAAGCCAGGGATTTTCTATTTCAGCAAGTGAAAAGAAAGGCAGAAAAAAACATGTCAAATAATGTTCGAGAGTTTCATTTAACAATTTCCAATTTCCGCACAGCTGGGCTGAAAATCCACCTGTTCTCACCCTTTGCCTTGAATTCCTGCACATATTTTTCCTTTTTTTTTTTAGTTTAATTTCTGCGTAGTGTAGATGTGAAGGTCTTAGCTATATCCAAGGGATGAAGAGCCTTGGGAACTCCATCTGTTGTGGAATGCTGATTCAAAAAGCTCAGCCTGCTTTTCGGCATTTATTTCAGCACTGATAACCTAATCATTATATGTCTGTAACATTACGATCATTGGTTAAGTTTTTCTCACTTGGAAATCCAACATTCGACAAGCTAATGTAAACATACCTACAAAATGCATAACCACCAATGAACGGGTTCTAGCATGTACGCACACAAACTTATGAGCCTGATCTGAGCTGGGCCAATGGGGCGATCAGACAAACTCCCAAACTTTGTGTAGTATAATGTACTGAATCACTGACCAACTGAACTGCGCAGTGGAACCAAAAAAAAAGATAATTGATGTGAAAAATAGAATATGATGATTAGGGGACAGTCATATAAATATAGATTTTATTCGATCAAGTGAGAAGTGAGCAGTAAAAGAAAAACAACAGGAGACGTTAAAAATATCTATATTTATATATTAGTAGCTATTAAGTAGCACACTAATTGCTCCTTTCTCACGCCCTTTTTACTTCTTGTGATTCAGTTCCAGAATCATAATTTTGGTCCCGAATTCCAGGTATGTGATAAAATAGTTTGGTCAAGCCTATTTTTCTCGACACGCTCAAGTCTTGTTGTTGCATTGTGTGTAGAAATGTATTTATAACACTGGAGTGTTGGAGAATCAACTGGACTCATTTCCCCCACAATACCTATAAAAAAAGTGTTACATTACCTCTTGTCTAGCAGCGATAAGGTCTCCTCATTGCAGTTCTCCCCAGGGTCTTATTTACGCACTTGCAGGTACAGAAATCTCAAGCTCCTCCCCGATCCCGTCCTCTTCCAACTAATATAAAAAAAACTTGAATGTTAAAATATATACACACAGATTTGTGTGTGCATGTATATGTTTGTGTAATCCCAAAAAAAAGCAAAAGAAAGGTAAAGAGCTTGAAGTTCTAGTGCAGGCAGATCAAAGTTAGCAAGCTCTGAAACTGGAGACCGCTCTAAGCCCCTAAAAAAGTAACCAAATAGTACAAACAACAGGTTGCGCCAATATAAAAAAGACTAATAAAGCAAATTACTAAATAATAAAGGGAACAAAATGTAGAAACTATAGAACATATAAAATGAAATAAAGTAAAATACAATAAAATAAAAATAAGGAATAAAATAAAGACCAGAAATTCTTCTAATGGCCTCAGTTCTATTGAAGTTTATTTAGTCCTCATGTGTAGATGCAGATAGAAGATAGAGAAAGAAGAATATTAATAGTGTAGTATTTAGTACACTGGGTTAATGACAGACAACAAAGTGCTTAAATGCCCACTCACATTTTATGGAGCTTATGTAGAAGCTCTAGTAATATCAGCATGAAGCAGTATTTCTAATAGTGGGGATAATACTGCAACATACTGATAATTTAACTTAGAGTACACTTTTAGGGTATACTTTGTTAACTCCTAAAGCAGCTAGAAAGCTCTTTTAGGAAACATGTATTCCTATGGCAATAGTGACCTACTCACATGTTAGGGTACTCCTCCTCCCCAATGTGAAGGAAAACGGTAGTTTACTTACCTTTTCTCTCTTGCCTTAGTGCTCTCTCCATGGCCCCACCTCCTCGGCTGAGATCATCAATCTTGAAAGTCTCAGCCAATCCAAGGCTTTGCCATAGGAGGCAGTGGTGTATCCTGATTTTGTGCTGCCCTAGGCATGACAAAACTCAGGCACCCACCCCCACCACCCGCACCACCCCACCCTTCCCCCCGCCTAGCCTTCTAAATACACACACATTCACTGACAGACACGCATACACTAGCTAACAGACATACACACTCACTAATAGACACATACAGTCACTAGCAGACACACACATTCACTAACAGACACGCATACACTCTCACTAACAGACACACTCCCTGACATACACACACTCACACACACTAACAGACAGACACACACACAATAACACACACACTAACAGACACACACTCACTCACTAACACACACACACACTAACTAGCACACACTAACACACACTAACACAAACACACACACACTAACATTAACACGCTCACTGTTTTTTTTTAAATTTAACCCCCCCAGCCTCCTTGCCTTTGGGAATGCTTGGGGGGTTCTCCCCTTCCCTGGGGGTCCAGTGGCTCCTGAGCTGCTGGGCGGGCGGAGCTGACGAGGGAGCACTTTCCCCTGAGCTCTCTGCTCAGCTTCCTCGCATGCCGCAGAGTGATGCTGGGAGCCGGAATATGACGACCCGCCCGCCCAGATTTTTACTTAGCCGCCTGCATGCCTGGACTGATAGCCGCAAGGCTAACAAGACATTTGCCCTGGGCATTTGGGGGCGGCTTTTTTTGCCGCCCCCTGGAAAATGCCGCCCAAGGCAAATGCCTTGTTAGCCTCGCGGCTAATACGTCCCTGATAGGAGGCAATAGGAGACTAGTGTGCATGACTAGTGCGTCAAAACGTCACACTGAGCCAATCACATGCTCTTTATGACACCATCTGATTGAAATCTTCTATTTAGGTGTCTCTACTGACTGTCAGTTGTGGCAGCCACTAAAGGCATGTTAACCCAGCAATGTAAAGTTCAATTATTTCAGTTGCAGTATTAAAATAACAGGGGCATGACACCCAGACCACTTAATGTCAGTCTCTTAAAGGGACATCCCTTTAAGGTTTTGAGTGCATGTCAGAGAGATTGTTAATGTTGAAAGGTTTGTGTGCGAAGAGTTGCTCTACACGTGCACAGTTTCTGTTATATGTTTTGGTGCCTGATTTGTTCTAAACGCACACATCATTATTCACTAACCTCACCACAACTTACTGTTTAGTGAATAATGATGTGTGTGTGTTTAGAAATCCAGTACTTGCAGGATCTGTTCCAGGCTCGCGGGCACACCTGTCATGTGACGGGTTGCAAGAAAGTATCGGCATAACTGTACGAGTTTGTATAATAACTTGCAGATGAATTGTGATTTTCCAGAGAGAATTTATCTGCATGGAGTGTTTATTTTCCTCAGCACGATATGTAACTAATTTACTTCACCACTACAGAAACCTTCTGCTGACCTCATGTTGCACGTGGGGGGAACAAATGTGTAAAATATTTATGTACTTACTATATGTGTCAATGGTTACTTATTGTCTAAGAGATGGAGGTAAGCATTGGAAATGTTCTTTGTCACACAGAAAGGCCGTTACAAAGTAAATCAAATTATTTACTTGTAAACCCTACTTTGCGTGCTGTAAAAATATTATGTTTCCATAAATAGCGAGTGGTGTGATTAACCCTTTAAGGCATTGCCCTCTCCCCTTCCCATGAAATTTCAAAGTTAAAGTGTGATCTCCCGTATAAAAGGAAATATGGTCATAACTGATTGAAGGTAATAAAATCCTGAAACCAAATAACATCTCATAATTCATTACACAGCAGATATTACATTTCATTACATCAGTACAGGACTTAGTAGTAAATTCTCTTGATGTTCATAAACCTCTAAAGGTGTTGTCATTCTGAAAAATGGTGAGGAGGGGGTACTTTGTAGTTAGAAAAGGCAAATATTTTTTAGCAAAGTTACAGTGCCATCTAGTGGCATTTTGTAAAACTGTTCAAATCAAGGATTTAGGAAGAAATGTTACAAAAAGCACATACATTATTTTTATGTATGTATTATATTCACTGTATGCATACGCTGACAAATATAGACCAAAAAAAGAGATAAAACATAATATATATCTATCAATTTGTGATGTTAAAGGACCACTATAGTGCCAGGAAAACATACTCGTTTTCCTGGCACTATAGGGTCTCTAGGTCACCCCCACCCTCGGTGAGACAGCCACTAGAGGCTGGATTAACCCATTTGTAAACATAGCAGTTTCTTTGAAACTGCTATGTTTACAGCAGAAAGGGTTAATCCTAGATGGACCTGGCACCCAGACCACTTCATTAAGCTGAAGTGGTCTGGGTGCCTATAGTGGTCCATTAAGTTAACCGTTTAATGGATCGCTTAAACCAGTTCCCCACTAATTTTTGTTTTGTAAGGATAAAGGTACCTAACATTTTCCTTCTATAACTTTAATACAATTCACCAATCTCACTTGTTAAATTTGCAACTTGCACAGCCTGTCGATGTATTTTAGCATGTGAGATCTAGAAAATGCTTTGTCTATGTCAAACTAACAAAACTTGCTTTTTCATTTATAACTTTTTTTATTTTCTTTACATTTTTTTTCCCCAAACGTAACAAATACAAAAAATGGAAGGGCAACACAATTGCACCTTCCTTATGTTCTCCTTCAATTTTTTTGAAGTAAGACATTACACTAATTCGCTATTTAGTGAATATGTTTCTACTAATTGTTAGTATTTTTTTTAATACATTTAGGAAACAAAATTTATAAAACTATCTTAGCCAATCTGAATTCATTTTTAGAGGATTATGCCAACCAAAAATAAGTGTTTTAAGAAAATATTAGTTTTAGTTAGAGTAATCCTACCTATGTAAGTCTTATACAGCAGACCCAGTCTGCTACATGTGTCCATTATACACAAAATTGCTATTAGCCAACCCAGAACTCTATTTCTGGCTAATGATGCTCCAATGATGTGGCAGTAGATGGAGATGCAACTCCAGCAGCAAAGGGGTTACACTCTGTATGTGCAATGTAAATTGGAACATGTACAGACTCCATCCGTGACAACTTCAAATCACCAAAATGGTCGTGTTTTGAGTAACCCCTTAATTCTACTCTATATAAATACAATTTTATTGAAACACTATACAGAGACTCCAATGCATATGTGATGTTTAATTTAGAAAAAAACACTTTACTCTCAATTATCCTTTGAAAATCATAACATGTACTAAAAGAAAGTTTCATCTTTCATTCATATTTTATGAACATCCGCAGTGCCATGATTTGTCCTCATTGGTTCAAGATTGGCCCTTGTTGGTTCTATGGTGGATTTCTAAACAACAAATTAGCTCTGTATAATTATAAAATCTAATTTTTTTTCTTATTATTTACCATATACCAACTCTTCCTCCTATACCACACCTATACATTTTGATTAAGTAGCATTAATTAGAAGTTTAATATACAGTCACAAATAAAACAAACCTTTGACATGAGATCTGGAGGGATTTCAGTTCTAAGTTAAAAAGGATTATCCTGTACATCCAAACTGTGAGAGAAAAGGCTTAAATTTGTTTTAATTTGGTGACATCAACGGTGATTAGTTTTAACAAATCAGTTTATGAGCCTATTGTGGAGTAATTCTAAAACTCCATGTGTCAATCTGGAGTTAACAAAAGCAGTTTATATATTGGTTAAAGCAATCCCATTCATTTCAAACACATTATTCTCATTTTTAAGGTATTTCCATTTGATCACCCGAATTGGACAACTTAAACTTTGAAAAATATCCCCAGGGCACTAGGATTGTCCAGTTGCATGCATGGGAAACGTATTTGGCTGGTTCCCACACACAGCTGCCTAATTCAGCATAGTGCAATAAGAAGCATTGCTGATGTTACCTAATTAACAAATAATAACTGTGACCTATCTGCTTTTATGGCTTTCAAAGATAGTGTACCAGTTCATTGTATCACCATTTCCAGTTTGTACAGCATTACGAATTGGATTCCCCTATCATCTTGTCCACGGGGAGCCTATTGTGTGCCTGTCTTGTGGAGGAATTGGAATTATTGGCCGTTTCTCTTCAATAAGAACAGTAGGCTGCATCCCAAAATCAGCAGGAAAATATTGTCCTCTTAATTTAATTCTGTCAGAACAAGCGACCTGCTTCATTAAAAACACAGGACAAAAAAAAAAAAAAGAAGTAATTCTTCTCAGCTGTTATTTTTTTTCATTATTGGTTTTTCTTTCTGATTTTTATGCATTTTTGCTGTTAAAATCACCTAAATAAACAGGCAAGAACTTCAGAACTTTGAAATTGTCTTATTTTGCAAATTGTCCATGGCATGAACTTGCTACTGGCTTCTTTCAACCACATTACGAATATTGTTCAGATTTTAATTAGAGATGATGTGTCGTCTTACTGGTATATGGCACATTGGATGTACACCATTTGGACAATTTGCTGCATGAGGAACCATAAGAATGTCTTGGAAACAGTACTAGATAAAAACTGCTAAATAAATGGAGGAATAAATTAATAGTTGTTATTTTTTATATCTTTGCTAGATACGTTTTTATGGTAAAAAAATGATATTACAAGGACACACTGGGTTCTTAACAAGTTCATATCAATGAGGTTGTTATGGTGCCTGGATGTCCTGGTTGCTAGTTTATCACAATGAGAAACTGTTTACAAACAGTTAAATTCCAAACTTGTTGTGATGGTACCCTGTGCTCTCTTCCCCATTTTTTTCTGGTTGTTATGGTGCATGCAGTGTTTCTTTACGATTTGTGGAACAAACTAAAAAAAATTGAAAGAATTATCTATCAAAGTGCTACATGGGATGCTCTCAACAGAAACATTTTATTGGTAACTAGAGTAATTACTCCAAATTTAGTAGCGTACCAAAAAATTGCTCCAGTATTCCTTAATAAATATATTGATTTCAAGAATAATATCATAAATGTCAAATTGGTAATTCATTGAATACAAGAAAAGAGACTTAACCCCTTAAGGACACATGACATGTGTGACATGTCATGATTCCCTTTTATTCCAGAAGTTTGGTCCTTACGGGGTTAAAGGGATACTCTGGGTACCTATACTTCTTTCATGCGTTTGATGGATTTTGGCCTCATTAATATGCTGTATTTTTTTGAAAGCTCAAAACTTTTTAGTTTTTGAATTAAAAAAATATTTTTCAGAATTCTACATAAATGTCAGTTAGTAGAGATGCATTGATGATTACATTTGGAGCAGATTACCATAATGTCAAGAGATTGGTGGGCTAGTTGAGACAGCTACCAACATTTCAATCAGCCAATCACAGAGGGCTGGTTAAAGGGACACTATAGGCATTTAGATCACTTCATCATATTGTGATGGTGTGGGTGCACTGTCCCTGGTACCCAGGGCCAGACTGGGAAAACAATTCAGTCAGGGCTTTTAAAGGCAGAGAAGCCCAGGAGGCGGTGACATAGAAGGGGCATGACATGTCATCAACAATCATGTGCATGCCACCTCATAGTGAGTATGTCCTGCTAAATATGCTGCAGATTGGAAGAAAATATTAAAATTAAAAAATCAAATAATTGAAATTTTAAAAAAAATGTAATACTCAAAAAAAAAAAAAAAAGAAGACATATCTATTCCCCCTCCCTTTTATTACCTTTGGCTAAGGGAAAGGGAATCAGAGGTGAAATCCTGGTGGTCCAGTGGTCTCTTCCACTGGAGGCACACTTACTTCTGAGGAGCTCCAGCGTTACTGAGAGCATTGCCATGGTAACCTGTGGCAACGCTTTCAGTAACTGGAGCTCGCGGGATTATGCCCTAGCGAACCCACAGCCGGAGGTAAGAGCAGGCTCACTGCGCTGTTCTGCATTTCACAGTCTGAGTAAATGGGCTGGTGAGAGAGATCCCTGATCTCCTGGCTGGCCCATGAAGATTAAGGGACTTAGTTACATGTTTGAGCCGTGCGCAGTGAGAGTTGGCCCTGCATGGACCGGCCAGGGAGATCCTTTGATCTAGTAAACATATTTTACTGTTTATATCTAGAGAACAGTGATTATTTATTATTATTATTATTATTTATTTTATTTGGTCAGTAAAGTGTCCCTCTAATAGAAACAGAAGGAGTGATGGAAACAAAAAGGTAGGAGGAGAAGAGGTTTGGAAAAGTGAAAAAGGAGGAAGAGATGGAAAAACGAGACTAGAGAATTAGAGGTGTAGAAATAAAAGAGGGGAGGGACCATTGGGAAAAAGACACAGCAGAAAGAATGGTGGGGAAAAAAAGACTAGAGAAGGAGATTTTAAAAAAGCATAGGAGAAGATAATGGAAATGAGGAATTAGAAATAGAAAAGGAGAAAGCACAGGTTTTTAAACTAGACACCACCGACATAGAACTGAATGTGCAACAAGAGCTACAAACATTGAAATTACAGTTGGATTTGAGATCTTTATTATTTGAAACACACAGTTGATATAAATGTATTATCAGTAATTATTAAATTACAATTTGCTAAACATATAAGGTTTTAGTTTACTGACACGTCACTCAACAGACACATTTAGGGATTTAGTGCTTTTAACCTTGGTCGTTTTTCTTGGGACACTGTGAGCATCATATAAATCTATGCTCATTGTATCAGTGATTGCTTTCACATATTCACAATAATTTATTAAATTTGCAGCATCTAAAAGACTGTGTGTTTACCTGCCAAAGGAGAAGAATTAATTCCTCTTTTAGCATTAAAATCCATCTACTTTCCAGTCTGAAGTGACTATTTAAGCATATTAAGCACATCCAAACCGGATGTTATTCTCAGAACCTTAACATGTCATTTTTGTAAAACTTTACATTTGGGAGAATATAGTTTTGGAGTTCACTCCATTCAAGGTTATTCACTAAGTTTTACTAATTATATACAAATGGAAAAAGATAAATTTAAAAAAATGCTATTTGGGAATCACCAAATAATTGTTAGGTTCGATCCAGAAATTTTATTCAGTCTCCGACCAAAACCTGTCAATCACTGATGCAATATTTTATATTTTGGGGGACATCTGTAATATTTGTGAAGTGCACGGGATCATATTATTAGCTTTTGTGCCTAACTCTTCCCATTGTAGGAATACATGAAAATAACTATGTATCTGGTCAGGTTCCATCCCACCTGGCAAGCTACGGGGTGTTAGAATTCAGAAACATCTGAAAAATGTAGTATTTTTAGACACATACCAAGGTTTGCATTAATTTATGAATCGCTAACAACACGAAAATTAAAGGGCCATTTCTCTCCCTGTGTTTTTGACAATAACCAAATACAAGGCTGCTGTATCAAACATCCCAGTCTTTATAATTTTTTTCCATATGTCGTCAACCGTAACATCAAGCAATTAAATAACATGCATTATGAAATTAAACAGGAGCAGGACCAAGAAATTGAGATGGAGTGAGTACGTTTTTGCACAGAAAAAAAATATGTTTTATTAAATTTTGGATTACAGAGAACGTTTCTAGAATGAGTACCATATGGTATATATCTGTAGCCTAACAAAACGTCCTTCAGAAACAGTTATTTTGTTTGTTAGTATCAGCTCTGGTGTTTTGACATAGAATCATATCAGGTGAAAGGCGATAACTCCAATCTTAATAACAATTGCATTTGAGAAGTTTTCTGTATCATTATTATTATGTAATCATCCTCCATTAAATCATACCAGGGGCGTACCTAGAGCATTTGGCACCCGGGGCGGATCCTGTGCTTGGCACCCAAAAAACCTGTAAAAAAAAATTAAGGTTCTCTCTTTTTTTTTTTTTTTTTACAATTTGTTACAGGCAGACAGTCACATACAGTCACAGGCAGACAGTCACACATACACATTTCCTCCGTGCGGCCAGTTTATCAGCTGTTTGCTTGTGTGAGCTGTACTGCCACAGCTCACACAGCCCCCTCCAGCCAGGGCCGGTGCAAGGATTTTTGCCGCCCTAGGCAAAAGTAAAGTTTGCCCCCCTCCCCCCCATGTGACATCACAATGCCCCACCCATATGATTTGCCATGTTAACTAACGCCAGTGCTGCAGTGCCGCCGTGTTTACATTAAAAGGCCTGCAGGGACAGGCTATAGACACCAGAACCACTACATTAAGCTGAAGTGGTTCTGGGGACTATAGTGTTTCTTTAATGTGAGGTAAATTAGAGCTTAGTGCCACGAATAATATACTAGATTGCCTACTTACAACCAGATGAGGATGATGATGGGCTCTAGCTGCAGTCTGGCATCACTGGTCTGGTGCAGAACAGTCTCTCTGCAGGCGGTTTGTAACTGTGGTCACAAAAATCAATGTTCTGGGAGAACGGGAAGCAGCTCCATTTTTTGGGGGTCCTTTACACAGCTCAAGGTCTGGGTTCCAGGGTCCACCTTCATGTTCCACCAATGAGTTTGTTCACAGGGGGTGGAGTGTGTAGGGATGTCCTGATATGTGTGTAAGGAATGCATTGTGTGAAATTGTGTTTGTATGTGTAAGGGCTGCAAGGTGTGTTTCTTTGTATGTATGGGATGCATTGAATGTGTGTAAGGGGTGCATTGAGTGTGTGTAAGGAATGCATTGTGTGTTTCTGTGTGTGTAAGGGATGCGTTGTGTGTAACGGTTGCATTGCTTGTGTATGTGTGTCTGTGTGTGTAATGCATTGTGTGTTTTTCTGTGTGCAAGGGGTGCATTGTGTGTATGTGATGAATGTCAATCTCTCCTCCCGCTACAATTTCCTTCTCCTACTCCCAATTTCTCTTTCTCACCCCCCCTCCTAATTTCTCTTTCCCCCCTCCTAATATCTCTTCCCCCTCCTAATTTCAATTTCTCTCCCCCCTAATTTCTCTTTCCCCCTCCTAATATCTCTCCCTCCCTCCTAATTTCTCTTCCCCCCTCCTAATATCTCTTCCCCCCTCCTAATTTCAACTTCTCTCCCCCCTAATTTCTCTTTCCCCCTCCTAATATCTCTCCCTCCCTCCTAATATCTCTC
>OW240917.1:95210946-95228952 GCA_933207985.1 Pelobates cultripes | reverse complement strand
AAATCTTGAATATCTCTATACTAACAAAACCCTTACAGCTAGACAAGTTAGATGGAACCTATTTTTTAACCGATTTAACTTCCAATTAATATACAGACCTGGAACTAGAAATAAAAAGGCTGACGCTCTTTCTCGAATTTCTTCTAAAACTACTACTGATGATTATCCTCCTAACAAAATAATAGGGATCCTCTCTTCTCTTCATGATGACATAAAGAATTTGAATCAGAAGGATCTTGAACTTCCCAAAACACCTATACTAACAAAAAAGGATGGTATATTTTATTTTAAAAATAGAATTTATATTCCTCCCATTCTTAGGAATAAATTACTTAAGATGGTTCATGATTCACCCCTAGCTGGACATCCTGGAATAAAGAAAACACTTGAACTAACTTCACGATATTATTGGTGGCCTCGCCAGGATAGAGCCATTGAATTATATGTCAAAACATGTCCTATCTGTCAAAGGTCTAAACCAGAACATAATCAACCTTTTGGATTACTACTTAACTTACCTATTCCAGAAAAACCTTGGCAATCCATTTCTATGGATTTTATCGTTGATCTTCCACCTTCTCAACATTTCACCACTATTCTTGTCGTTGTGGATCGCTTCACAAAAATGTCCCATTTCATTTCTTTAAAAAAATTACCCTCCTCTGTAGAATTGTCTAAGGTCTTTATTGACAATATTGTGAAACTTCATGGTCTTCCTGAAGAAATTATTTCTGATAGGGGGACACAATTTACCTCCAAATTTTGGAAAGAGATGTGTCTCTCCCTTCAAATTCAACGCAAACTCTCTTCCGCTTATCATCCCCAAACTAATGGGCAAACAGAAAGGGTTAATCAATGTTTGGAACAATATCTTCGATGTTATTGTTCATACCTCCAAGATGACTGGACCACATGGTTACCTATGGCCGAATTTTCTTACAATAATACCATTCATTCTAGTACGAAAATGACTCCTTTTTTCTCCAACTATGGTTTTCATCCGTCTTCATTCCCCATCCAAACCATTACTTCATCCAATCCTACTGTTACATCAAAAAACGAATTTATGTCTTCTCTATTTCTCAAATTACGGGAGAATCTTCAACTCGCCCAAAATAACCAGAAAAAGTTTTTTGACAATAATAGAAGAATTCCCCCTCCTTACAAGGTAGGGGATCTTGTCTGGCTCTCTTCAAGGAATATTACCACAAGCCGTCCTTCAAAGAAATTGAGCTCTCTTTTTCTTGGTCCCTTTCAAGTAATTACTATCATTAATGATAACGTTGTTAAACTAAAACTTCCTCCAAGTTTTAAACTTCATCCAGTATTCCATGTCTCCTTACTTAAACCACACATCCCTGATCCTTTTTATAGAGAAATAGTAACAACTCCTGAACCTATCATTGTCCAAGGTGAAGAAGAATATGAAATTCACAAAATTTTGGATTCTCGTGTCCACCGTGGCTCCTTACAATACCTTATCAGATGGAAAGGTTATGGAGTTGATGAAGACACTTGGGAAGATTCATCTAATGTACATGCTAGGAGGTTAGTTACTGCCTTTCACAAACGCTACCCCTCCAAACCGAAATAGTGCACCCAGAGGATGCCCCATGAGAAGGGGGTACTGTCAGGTATAGCATGGCATGTATTTCGTCGCCGGAACCCACTTCCGGGTGCATGGCGCTCAACCCCGCCCCTTTTTTCTGACACGGTCCCTCCACGATACTTAGGAAGACCGCGCCAGATTCAAAGGGCTGGATTATTCGCACAGGTGCTGCAGAAAGATCAGCTGCTCTACTTTTGATCCTACCTGCTCCACTTCTAGACCTCGGCTAGTAAAACGGATTTCTACCTTCTCCACTTCTCGACCTCGGCTTGTAAACGGATTTCTACCTTCTCCACTCCTAGACCTCGGCTTGTAACTCTGAATTCTACCTTCTCCACTCCCAGACCTCGGCTTGTTAAAACGGACTTCCCCACTCTCCACTCCTAGTTCTCAGCTTGTTGAAACGGACTTCTAATTTCTCCTTCATTGGGTGAATTAACCCTTCCAGTGCCAGAACTGCCTTTAAGTTAAGTAATACTTTTACCAAACAAGCCAATTCCTATTATTTATGTTACACAGTATCTAAAACTCACTAAAGTGTCACTTTGTCTAATTATTCCTCTTATTCATAAGGGATTGCTACAAAGCCTAATTTTTTCCTTCATGTGTATTTAAAGGTACAGTGACCATTGTTTCATATCAATATAAAAGGAGGTGAAACTTATTGTTGCTGCAACCAGGAAATTCTGCAGTTGAGTTCCAATTAAAGAAGTATTACAAAATAAATATTACAAAACTGAAACATTTGTCTTGTCTCATTTCTCAGTAACTGAATTCACAGTGGGCACTGGAACTGCAGGAACTTCTGAGACTACACAGCTAATAACATCTGCTATAACACCATCAGCAACACCTTTCACTGGAACCTTTGAAAGTTCCAAGACACCTACCGGTAAGATATCTACATCTACATAAGCAGTATGAAATCTACATTTACACAAAGCAGTTTTTAAGAATTTTTCTCTATATTTTCTGTTCTCTATTGTGGACCTTTGTTTTTTAACCTTTTTTTTCCCTCTCTTTCTTTTTTTCATTTATTTTTTTTAACATGATTGGGTTTTGCATTATTAGCCCATCTTGTATTTTTTCTCCTCTCTCTCAACCTAAAGTGTTTTATTTTTTGCTCCAATCTACTGTGATACATGATACCATACTTTAGGTTTTTATAAGTCAAAGTTCTGCATTTATCTTGATTTATTAAGAAGCTCCCAGATCTCCTGACGTATGGCCACTGCATGAGCTAATCACTGCAATGCAAGCGTAATGTTCATGATTAGATAACTCGATTCCTACTAGTTTGGTGACATTTCATTAGTGAAATCGAAAAGAATATGGTGTGACGGCAAATGTTTAGACATTTAAAGTACATTTATATTTTATCTATGTTTTTTTAAATTATTTCTTTTGCATATATTGCGATGTATTTTTTATATAATGCTTTTAAAATGAATGGGTCAGCTGCAGTCTTAAATATTGTAATGACAGCTGTTACACTTGCCATGTTTTTCAGTTTTGAAACCTATCGGTGTTAAATAATGCCACATAAGAAAACACATTTTGAGTGTGGATCATTTTCTGAAAGAAAGCATAAAATATCTCATGTTACAGCCTAATTTTGGATGTGTAATATCCGAAGCATAAAATGAAAAACATTGGCAGCTACTATCTTCAGAAATCAATTCGAAAATATGGTAGCCACAAGGCAATTCCAAAATAGAATTTATATGTAAAAAAATATAGCAATGTTTGATTCCAGTTACATCTAATATGGGAGAAAAATCAGACGATTTGATGGTATTTCATTTCTACTTCAAACACGAAGAACTCGATAACATTTAAGTTAACTCATTATTGGCTAAAACAGACTCCCACAATATGCCTGATTTAATAATTATGCTCCAGTTTTGTTCATTGCTGTATTTAGTGAATCTTACTGAAATTATTAATGACCTATCTATTTCAAGTTAAAAACTCAGAGTGAATCCAATTGTAGATAACATTTTACTGATAAAGTCATTGCATGAGTGATTGTGAGGTGTGAGCTGGGAGGGAAGAGAAATATTAATTATTTTATAAAATACTAGGGGTTTTCTTAATTGTTGTGCTATGCACAGGCAACTTTACTTTGATGAAAAAAAATACATTTACTTTGATTGATCACTCTTAAATCTGACAATGCTATTATTTTACTATTATGGGGTAATAAGTAGTCTTTGATAACAGGGCCATAAGTATAATAAATCATTGTAGACTGAATGATTGACTTATTCATGTTCAAACAGCTCCTGAACATATATTACTCATATTTTAATAAAATATAATTTCTATCTTAATCCCACATTCACCTGTGTCCCTATAATAAAATGCAAGTGGTCAGATTGGATTGATGTAACCAACCCCAAGTATGAGGAAAATAGTGGAGATTTTCAAACCTATGAGAACATCCGCAAAGAAGGATATAGAAACATAGAAACATAGAATGTGACGGCAGATAAGAACCATTCGGCCCATCTAGTCTGCCCAATTTTCTAAATACTTTCATTAGTCCCTAGCTAATGTATCTGTGATACACCAGAGAACATTTCCTGCAGAGATATACAAAGATGTCCCACTGGATCAGCTGGGTCAGATATTGACCTGTGATGTTTCCAGTGGACTTGTCTGTTATAAAAAAGACCAAACCAGTGGATTCCCTCCCTTGTGTTACAACTATCAGATTAGTGTTTACTGCTGTGAAAAACATTATGATCAAGAGGGCTGCATAAGTACAACCACATCTATCATCACATCAAGTACAACCCAAACTAAATCTGAGACAACTACCACAATAAGCACACCCCAAACAACTACCGTTGCATCTACAACAGTTACAACAGGCACTCCTTCCTCTACAACACGCACAACAGAACTCACAACCAGCATAACAATACCTACTGAATCCAATTGCTGTATTTAGTGAATCCAATTGAAAATATTTTAAAACAAGTGACATCACAACAAACTGAAACATTTGTCATGTCTCATTTCTCAGTAACTGAATTTACAGTGGGCACTGGAACTGCAGGAACTTCTGAGACTACACAGCTAATAACATCTGCTATAACACCATCAGCAACACCTTTCACTGGAACCTTTGAAAGTTCCAAGACACCTACCGGTAAGATATCTACATCTACATAAGCAGTATGAAATCTACATTTACACAAAGCAGTTTTTAAGAATTTTTCTCTATATTTTCTGTTCTCTCTGGTGGACCTTTGTTTTTTAACCTTTTTTTTCCCTCTCTTTCTTTTTTTAATTTTAGTTTTTTTAACATGAATGGGTTTTGCATTATAAACCCATCTAGTATTTTTTCTCCTCTCTCTCAACCTAAAGTGTTTTATTTTTTGCTCCAATCTACTGTGATACATGATAACATACGTTAGGTTTTCATAAGTCAAAGTTCTGCATTTATCTTGATTTATTAAGAAGCTCCCAGATCTCCTGAAGTATGGCCACTGCATGAGCTAATCACTGCAATGCAAGTGTAATGTTCATGATTAGATAACTCGATTCCTACTAGTTTGGTGACATTTCATTAGTGAAATCGAAAAGAATATGGTGTGACGGCAAATGTTTAGACATTTAAAGTACATTTATATTTTATCTATGTTTTTTTAAATTATTTCTTTTGCATATATTGCGATGTATTTTTTATATAATGCTTTTAAAATGAATGGGTCAGCTGCAGTCTTAAATATTGTAATGACAGCTGTTACACTTGCCATGTTTTTCAGTTTTGAAACCTATCGGTGTTAAATAATGCCACATAAGAAAACACATTTTGAGGGTGGATCATTTTCTGAAAGAAAGCATAAAATATCTCATGATACAGCTTAATTTTGGATGTGTAATGTCGGATGCATAAAATGAAAAGCATTGGCAGCTACTATCTTCAGAAATCAATTTGAAAATATGGTAGCCACAAGGCAATTCCAAAATAGAATTTATATGTAAAAAAATATAGCAATGTTTGATTCCAGTTACATCTAATATGGGAGAAAAATCAGACGATTTGATGGTATTTCATTTCTACTTCAAACACGAAGAACTCGATAACATTTAAGTTAACTCATTATTGGCTAAAACAGACTCCCACAATATGCCAGATTTAATAATTATGCTCCAGTTTTGTTCATTGCTGTATTTAGTGAATCTTACTGAAATTATTAATGACCTATCTATTTCAAGTTAAAAACTCAGAGTGAATCCAATTGTAGATAACATTTTACTGATAAAGTCATTGCATGAGTGATTGTGAGGTGTGAGCTGGGAGGGAAGAGAAATATTAATTATTTTATAAAATACTAGGGGTTTTCTTAATTGTTGTGCTATGCACAGGCAACTTTACTTTGATGAAAAAAAATACATTTACTTTGATTGATCACTCTTAAATCTGACAATGCTATTATTTTACTATTATGGGGTAATAAGTAGTCTTTGATAACAGGGCCATAAGTATAATAAATCATTGTAGACTGAATGATTGACTTATTCATGTTCAAACAGCTCCTGAACATATATTACTCATATTTTAATAAAATATAATTTCTATCTTAATCCCACATTCACCTGTGTCCCTATAATAAAATGCAAGTGGTCAGATTGGATTGATGTAACCAACCCCAAGTATGAGGAAAATAGTGGAGATTTTCAAACCTATGAGAACATCCGCAAAGAAGGATATAGAAACATAGAAACATAGAATGTGACGGCAGATAAGAACCAATCGGCCCATCTAGTCTGCCCAATTTTCTAAATACTTTCATTAGTCCCTAGCTAATGTATCTGTGATACACCAGAGAACATTTCCTGCAGAGCAGAGATATACAAAGATGTCCCACTGGATCAGCTGGGTCAGATGTTGACCTGTGATGTTTCCAGTGGACTTGTCTATTATAAAAAAGACCAAACCAGTGGATTCCCTCCCTTGTGTTACAACTATCAGATTAGTGTTTACTGCTGTGAAAAACATTATGATCAAGAGGGCTGCATAAGTACAACCACATCTATCACCACATCAGGTACAACCCAAACTAAATCTGAGACAACTACCACAATAAGCACACCCCAAACAACTACCCTTGCATCTACAACAGTTACAACAGGCACTCCTTCCTCTACAACACGCACAACAGAACTCACAACCAGCATAACAATACCTACTGAATCCAATTGCTGTATTTAGTGAATCCAATTGAAAATATTTTAAAACAAGTGATATCACAACAAACTGAAACATTTGTCTTGTCTCATTTCTCATTAACTGAATTTACAGTGGGCACTGGAACTGCAGGAACTTCTGAGACTACACAGCTAATAACATCTGCTATAACACCATCAGCAACACTTTTCACTGGAACCTTTGAAAGTTCCAAGACACCTACCGGTAAGATATCTACATCTACATAAGCAGTATGAAATCTACATTTACACAAAGCAGTTTTTAAGAATGTTTCTCTATATTTTCTGATCTCTCTGGTGGACCTTTTTTTTTAACCTTTTTTTTCCCTCTCTTTCTTTTTTTAATTTTTGTTTTTTTAACATGAATGGGTTTTGCATTATAAGCCCATCTAGTATTTTTTCTCCTCTCTCTCAACCTAAAGTGTTTTATTTTTTGCTCCAATCTACTGTGATACATGATAACATACGTTAGATTTTCATAAGTCAAAGTTCTGCATTTATCTTGATTTATTAAGAAGCTCCCAGATCTCCTGAAGTATGGCCACTGCATGAGCTAATCACTGCAATGCAAGTGTAATGTTCATGATTAGATAACTCGATTCCTACTAGTTTGGTGACATTTCATTAGTGAAATCAAAAAGAATATGGTGTGACGGCAAATGTTTAGACATTTAAATTACATTTATATTTTATCTATGTTTTTTTAAATTATTTCTTTTGCATATATTGCGATGTATTTTTTATATAATGCTTTTAAAATGAATGGGTCAGCTGCAGACTTAAATATTGTAATGACAGCTGATACACTTGCCATGTTTTTCAGTTTTGAAACCTATCGGTGTTAAATAATGCCACATAAGAAAACACATTTTGAGGGTGGATCATTTTCTGAAAGAAAGCATAAAATATCTCATGATACAGCTTAATTTTGGATGTGTAATATCCGATGCATAAAATGAAAAGCATTGGCAGCTACTATCTTCAGAAATCAATTTGAAAATATGGTAGCCACAAGGCAATTCCAAAATAGAATTTATATGTAAAAAAATATAGCAATGTTTGATTCCAGTTACCGTATATACTCGAGTATAAGCCGAGTTTTTCAGCACATTTTTTGTGCTGAAAAACCCCAACTCGGCTTATACTCGAGTTAGTCTGTATTATGGCAACTTACATTGCCATAATACAGACTGGGGGCTGGCAGAGCTGTTACTTACCTCTCCTGCAGCTCCTGTCAGCTTCCTCCGCGCCGGTCCGGTCAGCACCTCGTTCAGCTCCCAGTGTAAGTCTCGCGAGAGCCGCGGGGTCATAGTGCGGCTCTCGCGAGACTTACACTGGGAGCTGAGAGAAGAGCTGCACGGACCGGCGCGGAGGAGGAGAGAGCTGGCAGGAGCTGCAGGAGAGGTAAGTAACAGCTCTGCCAGCCCCCTCCTCCCCCCACTGAACTGCCAATGCCACTGGACCACCAGGGAAGGAGAGCCCCCCTCCCTGCCATGTATCAAGCAGGGAGGGGGGACGAAAAAATAGATAAATAATAATATAGAAATAATAATGAATTAATAAAAAAAATAAAAAAATAATAATAATATAACAAAAAAATTAAAATAATATTACATTTTTTTTAATAAAAATGCCCACCCCCCCACCAAGGCTCTGCAACACACACATACACACTGGATCACACACACACTGCATTCATACACACACTGCATTCATACACACACTGCGCACTCATACACACACTGCACTCATACACACACTGCGCACTCATACACACACTGCATTTATGCACACACACTGCGCACTCATACACACACTGCATTTATGCACACACACTGCGCACTCATACACACACTGCGCACTCATACACACACACTACATTCATCATATACACACACTGTAAATAAATATTCAATTAATATAATTTTTTTAGGATCTAATTTTATTTAGAAATTTACCAGTAGCTGCTGCATTTCCCACCCTAGTCTTATACTCGAGTCAATACGTTTTCCCAGTTTTTGGGGGTAAAATTAGGGGCCTCGGCTTATATTCGGGTCGGCTTATACTCGAGTATATACGGTAGGTGTTTTTAAAAAAACAAATAAAACCTTTCAACATTGAAGTTGCTGTTTAGTGGATAGGTGAGTGCGCTGGATCTTGTGTATTGTATTATTTGGCCCCCAGCAGCACCCCCATTTATGCATGTTAAGGTGAGTGTAGCCAACCTCCTCTTTGTTTTATATATATTTGGGAGCCTAGCCAACTCCTTGGTTTTGCACCCCTCCCTGTCACAGGTGCCTCATCCCAGGGCCCTATTTAGCCTTGTACTGCAGAGCCCCAGATGGAATTTCTTTCCCAAAGTAAGGTTAATCTCATAGCAAGAGCAGACATTAGGCTGTAGTGTAGGACCTGCCAAAGATGGGTACATTGACGTTGTGGCAGGCTTATGCACTGTATGATCATATAATGTAACTAAACCCCCATTATTTTTTGCCTAGATTAGGTGTTTTTAAAAAAGGCTTAATAAAATCTTTTCCAACATTGAAGTTGCTGTTTTAGTGGATAGGTGAGTCGCTGGATCTTGTGTATTGTGTATTATTTGGCCTAGCAGCACACCCCCATTTATGCATGTTAAGGTGAGTGCAGCCAACCCCCCTCTGTTTTATATATATTTGGGAGTCTAGCCAACTCCTTGGTTTTTGCACCCCTCCCTGTCACAGGTGCCTCATCCCAGGGCCCTATTTAGCCTTGTACTGCAGAGAGCCCCAGATGGAATTTCTTTCCCCAAGTAGGTTAATCTCATAAGAGCAGACATTAGGCTGTTAGTGTAGGACCTGCCAAAGATGGGGTACATTGACGTTGTGGCAGGCTTATGCAGTGTATGATCATATAATGTAACTAAACCCCCATTATTTTTGCCTAGATTAGGTGTTTTTAAAAAAAACAAATAAAATCTTTCAACATTGAAGTTGCTGTTTAGTGGATAGGTGAGTGCGCTGGATCTTGTATATTGTATTATTTGGCCCCCAGCAGCACCCCCATTTATGCATGTTAAGGTGAGTGCAGCCAACCCCCCTCTTGTTTTATATATATTTGGGAGTCTAGCCAACTCCTTGGTTTTGCACCCCTCCCTGTCACAGGTGCCTCATCCCAGGGCCCTATTTTAGCCTTGTACTTGCAGAGAGAGCCCCAGATGGAATTTCTTTCCCCAGAGTAGGTTGTGAAATACTCACTTAAAAGGCCAGACGGTAAGGCTGTTGGTGGGGACCTGCCAAAGATGCATATAGAATTACATTGGCCACGTTCAATGGCAGAGCTTATGCACTGTATGATCATATAATGTAACTAAACCCCATTATTTTTGCCTAGATTAGGTGTTTTTTAAAAAAACAAATGAGCTTCTTTCAACATTGAAGTTGCTGTTTAGTGGATAGGTGAGTGCGCTGGATCTTGTGTATTGTATTATTTGGCCCCCAGCAGCACCCCCATTTATGCATGTTAAGGTGAGTGCAGCCAACCCCCTCTTGTTTTATATATATTTGGGAGTCTAGCCAACTCCTTGGTTTTGCACCCCTCCCTGTCACAGGTGCCTCATCCCAGGGGCCTATTTAGCCTTGTACTGCAGAGAGCCCCAGATGGAATTTCTTTCCCCAAGTAGGTTAATCTCATAAGAGCAGACATTAGGCTGTTAGTGTAGGACCTGCCAAAGATGGGGTACATTGACGTTGTGGCAGGCTTATGCACTGTATGATCATATAATGTAACTTAACCCCCATTATTTTTGCCTAGATTAGGTGTTTTTAAAAAAACAAATAAAACCTTTCAACATTGAAGTTGCTGTTTAGTGGATAGGTGAGTGCGCTGGATCTTGTGTATTGTATTATTTGGCCCCCAGCAGCACCCCCATTTATGCATGTTAAGGTGAGTGCAGCCAACCCCCTCTTGTTTTATATATATATAGTTATATATATATACAGTTTACAAATGAAAATCCATTGAAAATAATGTGTCGGTTTACAAATTTGTTTCACAATACAAAGCAAGTTTCCCCAGGATGCATTGCACCTGGGAGGTTTTTAGCACCGCCCCCTGCATGCTGGAGCCTGTGGGTAGCACGTGGCGTCGAGTGTGGAGGTGTCGGAGTGGCTTTTGCATCGAGTTTTGTAGCCATTCTTGAAATTGTTTGCAGTTGTTTTGGGACTTTTTGGTGCATTTCTCAAGCTGTGGAAAGGTAGGGAGCTGAGCTTTGTCATTTGCATGCTTTTTATTGTGTGTTCTGCATTGTAGGTTAGTTTCCATGCCAGCTCATTTTGACTTTTTTCTGACCTCCAGAACGGATTAATTGGTTTTCAATGCATTCCTATGGGAAACCGCGTTTCGGTTTACAAATCTTTTGCAATAAGAAATGTCCCAGAGAACGCATTAAATTCGTAAACCGAGGTCACTGTGTATGTGTGTATGTGTGTATGTGTGTGTGTGTGTGTGTGTGTGTGTATATATATATATTTATACATAAATAAAAAGATAAGGCACAATTTGTTTTCAGCCCATCCTCTCCCTTGTTCCTCTCTTATCATACTCCACTTCCCTCACTTGTTCTCTTCTTCTCTCTCCTCCTTCCCCTATTTGTATATGTTTACCCCACCCCCACCCACCAAAGCACACATCTTATCTGTGGCATTGTGATTGCAAAGTAACAGCAGGCAGCTAGTGTTACAGGAGGTTACATGGGGTAGTGATGCTGACATAATTTTAGTGCGTTATCCTGAAATTCCTTCACCTACCTGTTTGAATGAGAGAACCTGACATCTGTGTCGGGAGAAAAAGGAAAATAGTTTTTCCCCTTCTCGCCTGAGCACACTGCTATTCCTCTATATCAACAAAAATAAATGGAGGAAGACTGTTTAACAGTTGAAACATGTTGTGCTGCTATATTATGCTTTATTTTGTTTTAAAGTACATATTAATAAACGTTATTTTAACTTTAGTATCTTTGTTCCTGATATTTTATGCTGCTACCATCCTTTTGGACCTCAATTTACCTGAAGCAAGGTGTAACTGCAAGTCACTCTCTGTGACCTATACTTACCTGGAGCAAGGTGTAACTGCAAGTCACTCTCTGGGACCTATACTTACCTGGAGCAAGGTGTAACTGCAAGTCTCTCTCTGGGACCTATACTTACCTGGAGCAAGGTGTAACTGCAAGTCTCTCTCTGGGACCTATACTTACCTGGAGCAAGGTGTGACTGCAAGTCTCTCTCTGGGACCTATACTTACCTGGAGCAAGGTGTAACTGCAAGTCACTCTTTGGACCTATACTTACCTGGAGCAATGTGTAACTGCAAGTCTCTCTCTGGGACCTATACTTACCTGGAACAAGGTGTAACTGTAAGTCTCTCTCTGGGACCTATACTTACCTGGAGCAAGGTGTGACTGCAAGTCTCTCTCTGGGACCTATACTTACCTGGAGCAAGGTGTAACTGAAAGTCTCTCTCTGGGACCTATACTTACCTGGAGCAAGGTATGACTGCAAGTCTCTCTCTGGGACCTATATATACCTGGAGCAAGGTGTAACTACAAGTCTCTCTCTGGGACCTATACTTACCTGGAGCAAGGTGTAACTGCAAGTCACTCTCTGGGACCTATACATACCTGGAGCAAGGTGTAACTACAAGTCTCTCTCTGGGACCTATACTTACCTGGAGCAAGGTGTAACTGCAAGTCACTCTCTGGGACCTATACATACCTGGAGCAAGGTGTAACTACAAGTCTCTCTCTGGGACCTATACTTACCTGGAGCAAGGTGTAACTGCAAGTCACTCTCTGGGACCTATACATACCTGGAGCAAGGTGTAACTACAAGTCTCTCTCTGGGACCTATACTTACCTGGAGCAAGGTGTAACTGCAAGTCACTCTCTGGGACCTATACATACCTGGAGCAAGGTGTAACTACAAGTTTCTGTTTGACACCTCCACAGTTCAGAGTCAACTAATAGGCTCTAAAGATTGTGAGTTTTTCCAACACCTCCCCCCACCCTCCTGTCTATTTTTGTACGTACAAACTGCACTATGATATTTTTCTTATGTCATATAGGTTTTTAAAGTACGAGTCAATCATAATCATTGTGTGCGCTTTTTCACCTCTGTTATGTGGCCTGATAAACTGAGTGTTGCCCTCTCCCGCTTGCTATCCAGAGGCCCAGGCCTCATTGGTCCTATCGGAAATCCAGCCCTGCATACATTAATATATCAATAAATAGAACACACTCATCTTCAAACTAACTTTAATGCCAATAACATGTTGAAAAAACACCTGGCTTAGGTAAAATAACAGGCTATTAGATTATATCACAAGATATGATTATACATTGCATAAGCCTGCCACATCTGTTAAAATATCAAATTTTTCAGGTCCTCTTTTGTCCTCACCTAATTATTGCTTTTAAAAGATTAACCCACTTACATGGGCCCTGTAATATGGCACGTGGAACAGGAAGTAGTGCAAAACCAAAACTCAAGCCATTTTACCTAAGTTTATTTATTTTTATTTTACTCTATATGGGATTTAAATCTACTTTGAAATAGATTGCTCCATTTTTATGTTGTTTTTATTGGTCTCAGTAGCACCCTGTATGTTATATAGGAATGTGACCAGACACTGGATTGTACATCGAGCATGGCACAGATGCCTTACTACAGGGCCTTATTCAAATTCTTTATAATTGTTACTTGTCCAAAGTAATCATATGTAGCTATGTGTTTAGATTGCTTTGCACAATATATTTTTTTCTTAAAATAAATCTTCCATTCCCAGCTGTTTACAAGAGCGTTAGTAACACATAGACAGACTGTCTTTCCCTTGAAATAAGATTATTATCAGTTGACAGATTAGGTTTAGTTATTTTTTACAGAACAGTAATAAAGGGTGGTGCTTAATGTCCAGTGATAAGATAAACTGGCAGACAGCTAATACTATAGTAATCCCTTTTTTTATCTTCATTTGAGCACCTGTTAATTATACTGGATATAATGAGTATCTGCGAGACAGGTCTATGTAATTCAAATTAGTGGAAAAATTCATTTTGAGTTAATAGAGACTTTTTCTTCAAATGTGCAATAAATAAGTCACTTTTATTTTTTAAGTATCTTCAAGTGAACTTGTCATGCAGGTTTGACCTTAACAGTTAAAAGCTCTTCAAGTAATGAATATATGATTTATCATAAATATAAATAGCATATTTAGTTACTTTGGAAGTTGTTATTGTCTTACTTATCTCCTTTGTCAGTGCTCTCATGATCAGACTACTGTAACACTCACCCTCCAGTCCTACTGGGCTCCCTCTTATATGTCATTGGCCCTTCTTGGGAACAGTTCTCCAATCAATGACAATCCTCTGACATCGCACTGGCTTCATTGCCAGCATAAAAATGTGGTTAATGGCATTTACTGTCCTGACAGGAAAAGTTGTGCGGAGCAACATTACCATCCTGACAGGAAAAGTTGTGCCGAGCAGCAATCATGAACATGGAAACCTGATAATTGCTTTTGGGGACAAAGACTGGTTACGGCCAATTGGATCCACAGAAGGGTCTGTGCTGAGCAGCAATCATGCACATGGAAACCTGATAATTGCTTTTGGGGACAAAGGCTGGTTACGGCCAATCGGATTCAAAGGAGGGTTATTTAAACCCAATTTTAAAAATGGAAATGTAACCATAAGCCCAGCACTGAAGATAACATAATGTAATATCCTGATTTTTGACTGTGTGGAATGTGATCTGACAAGTAATATCACTAGTTCTAAAGATATTAAGATATTTGTGTGCAGTTGGTATTGTGGTTATCTTTGTGTACTAAGCTGGTTTTAAATGTGAAGAAAAAAAACCTTAGTAGAACCACTTACAAAATATTTTGCTCAAATTAATTTTACTTTCCATTTAGCTGTTTCTCTCTTGTTCCATTTCCTGCAAACTCCCTAACACATCCATGCATTTACACTTGAAGTTCAAACACTTTGTGGAGGCATAAACACTATGTGATGTAAGAAGCATCTTAATGATTTAGGAAAATGTTGCATATGGTACTCGTAACTTGTTAAAGTGTGGAAAATAACTAGTGTCAGAATGGCACTATACACTGAAAGTAAATATGAAATTAATATTCAGAAAAACATAACTAATTCATGCAGTTACAAATCCACGTGTAATCAAAACCGTTTTTGCACAAAGTGACTACATGATTCAGGGTCTGAAGGTAAGGAAGCACTGAATGGTGCGTATTCACTAATATATACATTACAAGCAAAAGGTTTTTATATTTTTTATATTTACCATAATTTTCTTTTCCTGATTGATCATCATAACAGCATCAACCAATAGGATATCTCCTCCCTTCACTGCAGAAAATAGGAAACAGAACTTTGGAAACAGTATAAATAGAACCAGCATCTTCCCTATTATGTTTCTAAACAGGCAAACAGTGGCAGCAGTAACAAATGAGTAATAGTCAGCAGGTATATAAAGTGGGAGAGAAAGAGTTAAGATACTAGCTAAAAGATACAGAACCATTACTGAGTTGAGCAAACATAATTAAAGTTTTTAAAAAGCCAGTTGAGTAATCAGTGAGATATCCACACTATTACTGCTGGGACACAGAGGATTCTGGTCAGCAATACGTGGTATTTATAGGAAACATCCTGGAATATAGTGCCAATTAGGAAATATATTAAAATGAAATACTTGTCTTCATTATATTTCCTACTTGGCACCCTACTTAACCCCTAAAGCAGGGCCGGATTCACATAAGGGCTGATGGAGCTGCAGCTCCAGGCCCATGCCTATGAAAAGGTACATTGATTACAAAAATAAAATGTATTATTACTCTTCACATGCTCTTGCTTAAGTATATAATCTTAAGAGGAATGTAGGGGAACAAAGGTGGTGTAGACTGGCTGACAATGAAATTAGTTAAGGTAAAGCTGACATTGCGCACTATGCAAATGATCTTGCTGCTTCAGTCTCTCTAGCACCGTGGCATGTTCCCTTTCTTTGACAACCACTACATACACTTTTTCTCTGTCCCAGACTGTATAAGAGGAGCTTCTGCCTGCTAGTAGGAAGGTTAAAGGACCACTCTAGGCACCTAGACCACTTCAGCTTAATGAAGTGGTTTGGGTGCCAGGTCCAGCTAGGATTAACCCATTCTTTTATAAACATAGCAGTTTCAGAGAAACTGCTATGTTTATGAATGGGTTAAGCCTTCCCCCAAAGCCTCTAGCGGCTGTCTCATTGACAGCTGCTAGAGGCGCTTGCGTGCTTCTCACTGTGATTTTCACAGTGAGAGCACGCCAGCGTCCATTGGAAAGCATGATGAATGCTTTCCTATGCGACCGGCTGAATGTGCACGCAGCTCTTGCCGCGCGTGCGCATTCAGCCGACGGGGAGGAGAGGAGGAGGATCGGAGGAGGAGAGCTCCCCGCCCAGCGCTGGAAAAAGGTAGGTTTTTATCCCTTTCCCCCTTCCAGAGCTGGGCGGGAGGGGGACCCTGAGGGTGGGGGCACCCTCAGGGCACTATAGTGCCAGGAAAACAAGTATGTTTTCCTGGCACTATAGTGGTCCTTTAAGAGAGGAGTGGACCAGCGAGTGCTTAGAAAGCATAGAGCTAGCACATCATTAGACGCATTTATGCCAAGCTCAGGGTGCTGCATGATTGGCAGGCAGCCTGATGTGCATTCCCGCCAGGCTGACCATCTAATTTGTCATGCAGACACACCCTCTTTTTGGGCATGCTTGTCCCTTTGGGTGGCTCTGGTTATGTGATTGACATCAGTGGACTACCCTTTTACCCCGCCCACCGAAACCCTGCTTCACCGGACACTGCTGTTAGGGGGTATGGGTTTACTTGAACAATGAAAATGAGAGATTAGCATAGGGTATGTGTTTTCTGATAGCTTTATCCTGTGAGATTCCCTCCAGCACCACCTCCACCAGATACATGACGCATTGGAGGTATAACTGGTTTAGTGTTTTCTGCTGAGATCTATAATTAGGCCTATCATAATTGTCGGCACAAGGCCCAATTGGCTCTTAATCTGGCACTGCCCTAAAGGATAGAGGCAGTTGTACAAGGCCTGATCAAAACAAAATGTAAACAAAATCGAGAATTTGAACTATATGTCTGTTCAACCATAATTTACCTCTTTCATATTAAGTGCATCCACACTTTTAATATATAATTTTGTTCAGGGGAAACAGTGCTTTCATTTTACATTAAATATTTCTATTTCAAACATAACTTAATATGAATAAAATTTTAAAACGTCTGAAAAGTTATAACATTTTGTTTGTTCTGCATGTCATAATATTGTTAGCTTTTACTGCAATAAATTACACATATTTGTGTTCAGCGATGTCTCAGTAGTACAACAGTTCCCCCAATGTACAGCTTTTATGGTTTTGGGAAAGTTAGAGAGTTAGATATAGGGCTTTCCCTTTTTCAGTTTTTGCACATTGAAATTTGATAGTTTGGTTGGATGGGCCTATGTTGCCTTTAAGACTGTAAGGCGGCCCAGAAGTGAAAAATAACCCCATCATGGCATACCATTTGCAAAAGTAGACAACCCAGGGTATTCAAAATCAGGTATGTCCAGTCTTTGTTAGTAGCCACTTAGTCACAAACCCTGGCCAAAGTTGGCATTAACCTCTTAAGGACACATGACACGTGTGACATGTCATGATTCCCTTTTATTCCAGAAGTTTGGTCCTTAAGGGGTTAAAGGGACACTATACTCACCAGAACAACTATAGCTTAATATAGTAGTTCTGGTGGGTATAGTCAGCCCCTGCAGCAGTGGCGTACTAAGGGGGGGGCGGGGGGGGCGGTCCGCCCCGGGTGCCAGCCGGGTGGGGGGTGCCATGACCAGCCCCGCCGCCCCCCCCCATGCTGCAGCCGCCCGAGCGCTCTGTACAGAGCCTCAGGCGGCTGCAGCTTTGCCCGGGCGGTGCTTCCATGAGGGCGGACCGCACCGCCCGGGCGCAGCCTGAGGAGAGGCTGACAGGAGGGAACGCTCCTGTCAGCTCCCTCACTGCAGCATAGTCCGACGGGTACAGAGAGCAGCTGTCTCCTGTACCCGGCCGGACTAACAGGAAGTGCACACTGAGTGTGCACTTCCTG
>OW240917.1:95199053-95210846 GCA_933207985.1 Pelobates cultripes | reverse complement strand
GCTGTCCTGCAAAGACAAATCCACACTACCAATTTCCAAAAGGCAAGCTATGCACTGAAGCGACTCAAAGCGACCACATTTGTCCTGGGTAACAGAGCCAGCAAAACTCTGGCCCAAAGACTCAGGGACAAGCAAGCCCAAACCAGAATCCCATACTTACTCTCTCCCCAGGGACAGAAACTGCCCCAACCCACTCAAATCTGCAAGGAATTTGCAACGTACTATAGCTCCTTATATAACTTAAAGGACAACCCACAAGTACCTCAGCCAACCCCTCGCACCATCTCGGAGTACCTCGACAAAATTGACATGCCCAGACTCCAAGCACACCAAGTAGCCGCTCTCGCGGCCCCCATTACCACCCTAGAAGTGACACAGACCATGGATTCTATGCCAAAAGGCAAAGCCCCAGGCCCTGACGGCCTCACCAATCTGTACTATACCACTTTTAAGGACATATTAACCCCCTACATCACACGAGCCCTCAACCTAGCCACGCAACAGGGAACCCTACCGCCCGAATTCCTAGCAGCACACATTATAACCCTACCCAAACCGGGTAAACCACCAACGATCTGCCCAAATTTTAGACCTATCTCCCTGCTAAATGCCGACGCCAAGCTATATGCTAAAATATATGCGGCTAGGCTCAAAACATTCCTGCCTAGTTTGATCTCAACAGACCAAGTGGGATTCGTGGCAGGCAGACAGGGCCCAGATAACTCCCGGAAAGTATTGGACATACTTCACTACCTTAACCGCTCCACACTACAGAGCACGCTCCTCTCCCTAGACGCTGAGAAGGCATTTGACCGTCTCAATTGGCAATTCTTACATGAGGTGATGTCGAGATACGGGTTCCCACCGGACTTCCAAAACATGATAAGAGCTCTGTACAGCACCCCAACGGCCACGGTTCTCAATTCAGGGTTCAGTTCTGCCCCCTTTACAATAACCAACGGCACCAGGCAAGGCTGCCCATTATCCCCCTTGCTCTACGTGCTAGCGTTGGAACCGCTAGCAATAGCCATCAGAAATAACCAAAACATCAAAGGGGTAACAATAGGCGACAGGGACTACACACTGAACCTCTTTGCGGACGACATACTCCTCACGATAACCAACTCGACAATCTCACTCCCCAACCTCCACAAAGAAATAACAGAATACAGCACGCACACATATTACCAACTGAACCTAACCAAAACACAGGCCATGTGCATAAACATGTCCAAATCGGAGGAGGAACGTTTCAAACACAACTTCAACTATGACTGGAGGACCGACTACTTGACATTCTTAGGCATTAAGCTAACAAAACACCACTCAGGCTTATTTGCCGCCAACTATATCAAGCTCCTCAAAGAAGTGGAGCAAACGCTACACTCATGGCAAAACAAGTTCCTTTCTTGGCTAGCCCGCATTGCGGCCATAAAAATGACGATATTACCGAAAATCCTCTATATGTTCCGCTCCCTACAAATCCCCATACAACAGACGTACATCCAAAGACTACAATCGCTCCTGATTAAATTTAGCTGGGGAGGAAAACGTCCCAGAGTCCCAAGAGCTTTATTAATGAGACACCCGGAAAAGGGAGGTCTGGGATTCCCTGACCTTAGGGCATACTACCATGCAACACACATCGCCAACATGCTCCAAATGCACTCCACCACTTACACCCCCCAGTGGATCTCCATCGAAGCTAGCTGCGGAGGACAAACAGACCTAGCAGCTGCTATGTGGATGCCTAAGACACTACGCAATGTTCCCCGAGACACCCTACCCACCACGAAACTCCTATACAACATATGGGACAACCACAGGGTTGCATTCTGTTCAGCCACACCATGGTCGATGGCAACACCACTAAAAACAATTGCACTCCACAACAACACGTTCCCTTACAAAACATGGCAAGCCCACAACATCACACACCTACATCAAATTTGCACCGAAAATGGCCCGCTCCCGTTCTTAACACTGCAGACCAAATACAATATCTCAGCCAAACTGACATTCTCACATTGGCAATTGAAAACACTCCTAGATAACAATACGGGCAAGGAACCACCGCCCCAATTAGTTCCCAACCTCACTCCATTCGAAAAAATGTGCCTTCACCTCACCCCCACCCAAAAAACATTATCAGTGTGCTACAGACACATAAACGCACATAAGCCAGATCCGGAGTGGCAATTTCAAAAAGACTGGCACAGAGATATCAATAGAACCCTCACACCAGTCGACTGGAACCACATATATGCTAACCACAGAGGACTCACATCGTGCGCCTCGCACCTGGAAGCCTCACACAAACTAATATATAGGTGGTACCTGGTACCTACGAAACTTAAAAAAATCTACCCTAACATGAGCGACAAATGCTGGAGATGCCTGACCCAAACAGGGTCCATGCTACACATTTGGTGGTCATGTGCCCAGGTCCAACCATACTGGTCACGAATAGCAGAGATAATAAGAGGAGCCACAGGTTGTATTCTTGAACATAACGCTGAAACATTTTTGCTCAAACTTCTGCCCGCCAACATACCCCACAGCATAACTAAATTGATGTTCCTCACGCTCACCTCAGCGTCCACCTTACTGGCAAAACACTGGAAAACCCCCCAGATCCCCTCCATGGCGGAGGTGACAGCAATGGTCACTACCACCCTGGACTATGAGGTGATAATGTGGAACCAAACAAAAACAGGCAAAGGGAGCGACACAGCGAGAAAGATGTGGACCACATACATAGATAATAGAACTCTCCAAGCTGCAGCTAGGGGCAATGCCAACACTGATACAACTATGTCAGAACAGAACCTCGATGGTTCATAGCAGCCACACATGACACATTAGTTATCCCAGTTATCCTAGTTATCCTTTCCTCCCCCTGTTACACCCCTTCCCCTCCTCCTCCTATACCTGGCCCCGCTCAGGGGTACACACCCGAGGAACAACCTCAGATAGTCTGAGAAGGCAAAAAAAAAAAAAAAATTCATATACCATAGACGACCAGAAAAGTCGGCCAGCAGCGACCAAATTAGCTCGCAAGGGAAAGATGGCCAGACAACTCATAGCCCTCCACAACGGAGACCTTTTCCCCCCTCGAACGGGCATACTAACTGTATCTGTGACTCTTTTGAGGGGACTAGCACACCCTGCTCACCACCATGGGAAGACCCACATGTAGGGACAATAAGTACCACTCCTCATCTCACAGAGGACGCGCAGGGCAGGGTACAATAACTCGCTCAACCCACTGTACAACCCATATGTAAACGTCTGGAAGCACAATCAGTACTACACAATGTAAGCACATAGAACTGTCAGGAATTGTACGAATGCTAACAAATGATCAACTGTAATGTCAATCCTAACAGGTTTTAAATGCAACCCCCTGAACCCCCCCACCCCTTTTTTCCTTTCTGTACCCCTCTGAACCATTATCTTCCGACAAAAATAAAAATTGTCAAATTGAAAAAAAAAAAAAACAAATAAAACCTTTCAACATTGAAGTTGCTGTTTAGTGGATAGGTGAGTGCGCTGGATCTTGTGTATTGTATTATTTGGCCCCCAGCAGCACCCCCATTTATGCATGTTAAGGTGAGTGCAGCCAACCCCCTCTTGTTTTATATATATTTGGGAGTCTAGCCAACTCCTTGGTTTTGCACCCCTCCCTGTCACAGGTGCCTCATCCCAGGGGCCTATTTAGCCTTGTACTGCAGAGAGCCCCAGATGGAATTTCTTTCCCCAAGTAGGTTAATCTCATAAGAGCAGACATTAGGCTGTTAGTGTAGGACCTGCCAAAGATGGGGTACATTGACGTTGTGGCAGGCTTATGCACTGTATGATCATATAATGTAACTTAACCCCCATTATTTTTGCCTAGATTAGGTGTTTTTAAAAAAACAAATAAAACCTTTCAACATTGAAGTTGCTGTTTAGTGGATAGGTGAGTGCGCTGGATCTTGTGTATTGTATTATTTGGCCCCCAGCAGCACCCCCATTTATGCATGTTAAGGTGAGTGCAGCCAACCCCCTCTTGTTTTATATATATATAGTTATATATATATACAGTTTACAAATGAAAATCCATTGAAAATAATGTGTCGGTTTACAAATTTGTTTCACAATACAAAGCAAGTTTCCCCAGGATGCATTGCACCTGGGAGGTTTTTAGCACCGCCCCCTGCATGCTGGAGCCTGTGGGTAGCACGTGGCGTCGAGTGTGGAGGTGTCGGAGTGGCTTTTGCATCGAGTTTTGTAGCCATTCTTGAAATTGTTTGCAGTTGTTTTGGGACTTTTTGGTGCATTTCTCAAGCTGTGGAAAGGTAGGGAGCTGAGCTTTGTCATTTGCATGCTTTTTATTGTGTGTTCTGCATTGTAGGTTAGTTTCCATGCCAGCTCATTTTGACTTTTTTCTGACCTCCAGAACGGATTAATTGGTTTTCAATGCATTCCTATGGGAAACCGCGTTTCGGTTTACAAATCTTTTGCAATAAGAAATGTCCCAGAGAACGCATTAAATTCGTAAACCGAGGTCACTGTGTATGTGTGTATGTGTGTATGTGTGTGTGTGTGTGTGTGTGTGTGTATATATATATATTTATACATAAATAAAAAGATAAGGCACAATTTGTTTTCAGCCCATCCTCTCCCTTGTTCCTCTCTTATCATACTCCACTTCCCTCACTTGTTCTCTTCTTCTCTCTCCTCCTTCCCCTATTTGTATATGTTTACCCCACCCCCACCCACCAAAGCACACATCTTATCTGTGGCATTGTGATTGCAAAGTAACAGCAGGCAGCTAGTGTTACAGGAGGTTACATGGGGTAGTGATGCTGACATAATTTTAGTGCGTTATCCTGAAATTCCTTCACCTACCTGTTTGAATGAGAGAACCTGACATCTGTGTCGGGAGAAAAAGGAAAATAGTTTTTCCCCTTCTCGCCTGAGCACACTGCTATTCCTCTATATCAACAAAAATAAATGGAGGAAGACTGTTTAACAGTTGAAACATGTTGTGCTGCTATATTATGCTTTATTTTGTTTTAAAGTACATATTAATAAACGTTATTTTAACTTTAGTATCTTTGTTCCTGATATTTTATGCTGCTACCATCCTTTTGGACCTCAATTTACCTGAAGCAAGGTGTAACTGCAAGTCACTCTCTGTGACCTATACTTACCTGGAGCAAGGTGTAACTGCAAGTCTCTCTCTGGGACCTATACTTACCTGGAGCAAGGTGTAACTGTAAGTCTCTCTCTGGGACCTATACTTACCTGGAGCAAGGTGTAACTGCAAGTCTCTCTCTGGGACCTATACTTACCTGGAGCAAGGTGTAACTGAAAGTCTCTCTCTGGGACCTATACTTACCTGGAGCAAGGTATGACTGCAAGTCTCTCTCTGGGACCTATATATACCTGGAGCAAGGTGTAACTACAAGTCTCTCTCTGGGACCTATACTTACCTGGAGCAAGGTGTAACTGCAAGTCACTCTCTGGGACCTATACATACCTGGAGCAAGGTGTAACTACAAGTCTCTCTCTGGGACCTATACTTACCTGGAGCAAGGTGTAACTGCAAGTCACTCTCTGGGACCTATACATACCTGGAGCAAGGTGTAACTACAAGTCTCTCTCTGGGACCTATACTTACCTGGAGCAAGGTGTAACTGCAAGTCACTCTCTGGGACCTATACATACCTGGAGCAAGGTGTAACTACAAGTCTCTCTCTGGGACCTATACTTACCTGGAGCAAGGTGTAACTGCAAGTCACTCTCTGGGACCTATACATACCTGGAGCAAGGTGTAACTACAAGTTTCTGTTTGACACCTCCACAGTTCAGAGTCAACTAATAGGCTCTAAAGATTGTGAGTTTTTCCAACACCTCCCCCCACCCTCCTGTCTATTTTTGTACGTACAAACTGCACTATGATATTTTTCTTATGTCATATAGGTTTTTAAAGTACGAGTCAATCATAATCATTGTGTGCGCTTTTTCACCTCTGTTATGTGGCCTGATAAACTGAGTGTTGCCCTCTCCCGCTTGCTATCCAGAGGCCCAGGCCTCATTGGTCCTATCGGAAATCCAGCCCTGCATACATTAATATATCAATAAATAGAACACACTCATCTTCAAACTAACTTTAATGCCAATAACATGTTGAAAAAACACCTGGCTTAGGTAAAATAACAGGCTATTAGATTATATCACAAGATATGATTATACATTGCATAAGCCTGCCACATCTGTTAAAATATCAAATTTTTCAGGTCCTCTTTTGTCCTCACCTAATTATTGCTTTTAAAAGATTAACCCACTTACATGGGCCCTGTAATATGGCACGTGGAACAGGAAGTAGTGCAAAACCAAAACTCAAGCCATTTTACCTAAGTTTATTTATTTTTATTTTACTCTATATGGGATTTAAATCTACTTTGAAATAGATTGCTCCATTTTTATGTTGTTTTTATTGGTCTCAGTAGCACCCTGTATGTTATATAGGAATGTGACCAGACACTGGATTGTACATCGAGCATGGCACAGATGCCTTACTACAGGGCCTTATTCAAATTCTTTATAATTGTTACTTGTCCAAAGTAATCATATGTAGCTATGTGTTTAGATTGCTTTGCACAATATATTTTTTTCTTAAAATAAATCTTCCATTCCCAGCTGTTTACAAGAGCGTTAGTAACACATAGACAGACTGTCTTTCCCTTGAAATAAGATTATTATCAGTTGACAGATTAGGTTTAGTTATTTTTTACAGAACAGTAATAAAGGGTGGTGCTTAATGTCCAGTGATAAGATAAACTGGCAGACAGCTAATACTATAGTAATCCCTTTTTTTATCTTCATTTGAGCACCTGTTAATTATACTGGATATAATGAGTATCTGCGAGACAGGTCTATGTAATTCAAATTAGTGGAAAAATTCATTTTGAGTTAATAGAGACTTTTTCTTCAAATGTGCAATAAATAAGTCACTTTTATTTTTTAAGTATCTTCAAGTGAACTTGTCATGCAGGTTTGACCTTAACAGTTAAAAGCTCTTCAAGTAATGAATATATGATTTATCATAAATATAAATAGCATATTTAGTTACTTTGGAAGTTGTTATTGTCTTACTTATCTCCTTTGTCAGTGCTCTCATGATCAGACTACTGTAACACTCACCCTCCAGTCCTACTGGGCTCCCTCTTATATGTCATTGGCCCTTCTTGGGAACAGTTCTCCAATCAATGACAATCCTCTGACATCGCACTGGCTTCATTGCCAGCATAAAAATGTGGTTAATGGCATTTACTGTCCTGACAGGAAAAGTTGTGCGGAGCAACATTACCATCCTGACAGGAAAAGTTGTGCCGAGCAGCAATCATGAACATGGAAACCTGATAATTGCTTTTGGGGACAAAGACTGGTTACGGCCAATTGGATCCACAGAAGGGTCTGTGCTGAGCAGCAATCATGCACATGGAAACCTGATAATTGCTTTTGGGGACAAAGGCTGGTTACGGCCAATCGGATTCAAAGGAGGGTTATTTAAACCCAATTTTAAAAATGGAAATGTAACCATAAGCCCAGCACTGAAGATAACATAATGTAATATCAGGGCCGTCTTTAATAACGAATGGACCCTGGGCAAGTGTTTGCTTGGGCCCCTTGTGCCCTGCAGCTCTCGCCCCTCACTCCCTGGTATGCAATCACGGCATCCATCCCAACGCAGTGGCGGTACTAAAGTAGAATTAATTTTATTGGGACCCCCAATTGCAAGGTTGGACTAAAGGTGGAACCCCATCTGTCGTGCAACTCCAACAATGCTTTGACAGCTGGGACTCTACCAATTTCCCATCTTGCAGGGTTGTATTTAGCACTGAGCCATGTTGGTATGTTTGAATGTAAGCATGTGTTTGTATGGAGTATATTTGTGTGAATGTGTTTGTATGTGGTACTGGAGTTTGAATGCAAGTGTGCATTTATGTGTAGTGTTTGTTTTTGAATGTAGGAGTGTGCTTGTATGTAGTGTTGACGTTTCAATGCAGGAGTGTGTATTATATGTAGTGTTGAAGTTTGAATGGAGGGGTGTGTTTGTATTTAAAGTTGCGGCTCAGATGCACAGGTACACACTCTGACGCACAAGCAGATACACAGATACATACACTGACTACATACAGATAAACAGGCACATACAATGACAGACACACTGACACAGGTACATATATTGACACACACACAGACACATACACTGGTAGACGTACTGACAGACATACTGACACAGGCACATATACAGACATACTGACACACAGACACATATACCGACATACTGACACACACACACACAGACACACTGATCAACATACTGACACACATACACTGACAGAAATACTGACACCCACATACACTGAGAAATACTGACACACACACACAGGCACATACACTGGCACACACAGACAGATATACTGACACACACACACAGACATACTGGCACACAGACAGATATACTGACACATGCATACACATGCACTAACAGACATACTGACACACTGACAGACATACTGACACATACACATACTGACACACACATATGTACTGACACACAGACAGACAGACATACTGACACACACACACAGACACACATATATACTGACACACAGACAGACAGACATACTGACACACACACAGACATGCTGATACACACACACACTAACACACACATACACTAACACACAAACACTAACACACAAACGCATTTTTTTTAAATCATAATCCCCCAGCCTCCTTTTAGATTACAGAGTTCAGGAATCCAGTGGTGCTGCTGGGCTCCTGGGTGGCGGCGGTCGGGCAGGAAGGCTGACGTAGTGGTGCTTTCTCTTCAACTCCCTCGTGGCAGCGTAGGGATGCCGGCGGAAGATGGCGTCATCTTCCATTCCGGCATCGAGTCTTGATCTTATGAGGGCTGGCACTAGTGTATCCTGCGCCACCAATCCTCCCGCGGGGAGTCAGCGTACGGGGCAGGTGCCTCGGGCCCCCCAAGAGAAACTGGGCCCGGGGCAGCTGCCCCGTTTGCCCCGCGTTAAAGACGGCCCTGTGTAATATCCTGATTTTTGACTGTGTGGAATGTGATCTGACAAGTAATATCACTAGTTCTAAAGATATTAAGATATTTGTGTGCAGTTGGTATTGTGGTTATCTTTGTGTACTAAGCTGGTTTTAAATGTGAAGAAAAAAAACCTTAGTAGAACCACTTACAAAATATTTTGCTCAAATTAATTTTACTTTCCATTTAGCTGTTTCTCTCTTGTTCCATTTCCTGCAAACTCCCTAACACATCCATGCATTTACACTTGAAGTTCAAACACTTTGTGGAGGCATAAACACTATGTGATGTAAGAAGCATCTTAATGATTTAGGAAAATGTTGCATATGGTACTCGTAACTTGTTAAAGTGTGGAAAATAACTAGTGTCAGAATGGCACTATACACTGAAAGTAAATATGAAATTAATATTCAGAAAAACATAACTAATTCATGCAGTTACAAATCCACGTGTAATCAAAACCGTTTTTGCACAAAGTGACTACATGATTCAGGGTCTGAAGGTAAGGAAGCACTGAATGGTGCGTATTCACTAATATATACATTACAAGCAAAAGGTTTTTATATTTTTTATATTTACCATAATTTTCTTTTCCTGATTGATCATCATAACAGCATCAACCAATAGGATATCTCCTCCCTTCACTGCAGAAAATAGGAAACAGAACTTTGGAAACAGTATAAATAGAACCAGCATCTTCCCTATTATGTTTCTAAACAGGCAAACAGTGGCAGCAGTAACAAATGAGTAATAGTCAGCAGGTATATAAAGTGGGAGAGAAAGAGTTAAGATACTAGCTAAAAGATACAGAACCATTACTGAGCTGAGCAAACATAATTAAAGTTTTTAAAAAGCCAGTTGAGTAATCAGTGAGATATCCACACTATTACTGCTGGGACACAGAGGATTCTGGTCAGCAATACGTGGTATTTATAGGAAACATCCTGGAATATAGTGCCAATTAGGAAATATATTAAAATGAAATACTTGACTTCATTATATTTCCTACTTGGCACCCTACTTAACCCCTAAAGCAGGGCCGGATTCACATAAGGGCTGATGGAGCTGCAGCTCCAGGCCCATGCCTATGAAAAGGTACATTGATTACAAAAATAAAATGTATTATTACTCTTCACATGCTCTTGCTTAAGTATATAATCTTAAGAGGAATGTAGGGGAACAAAGGTGGTGTAGACTGGCTGACAATGAAATTAGTTAAGGTAAAGCTGACATTGCGCACTATGCAAATGATCTTGCTGCTTCAGTCTCTCTAGCACCGTGGCATGTTCCCTTTCTTTGACAACCACTACATACACTTTTTCTCTGTCCCAGACTGTATAAGAGGAGCTTCTGCCTGCTAGTAGGAAGGTTAAAGGACCACTCTAGGCACCGAGACCACTTCAGCTTAATGAAGTGGTTTGGGTGCCAGGTCCAGCTAGGATTAACCCATTCTTTTATAAACATAGCAGTTTCAGAGAAACTGCTATGTTTATGAATGGGTTAAGCCTTCCCCCAAAGCCTCTAGCGGCTGTCTCATTGACAGCTGCTAGAGGCGCTTGCGTGCTTCTCACTGTGATTTTCACAGTGAGAGCACGCCAGCGTCCATTGGAAAGCATGATGAATGCTTTCCTATGCGACCGGCTGAATGTGCACGCAGCTCTTGCCGCGCGTGCGCATTCAGCCGACGGGGAGGAGAGGAGGAGGATCGGAGGAGGAGAGCTCCCCGCCCAGCGCTGGAAAAAGGTAGGTTTTTATCCCTTTCCCCCTTCCAGAGCTGGGCGGGAGGGGGACCCTGAGGGTGGGGGCACCCTCAGGGCACTATAGTGCCAGGAAAACAAGTATGTTTTCCTGGCACTATAGTGGTCCTTTAAGAGAGGAGTGGACCAGCGAGTGCTTAGAAAGCATAGAGCTAGCACATCATTAGACGCATTTATGCCAAGCTCAGGGTGCTGCATGATTGGCAGGCAGCCTGATGTGCATTCCCGCCAGGCTGACCATCTAATTTGTCATGCAGACACACCCTCTTTTTGGGCATGCTTGTCCCTTTGGGTGGCTCTGGTTATGTGATTGACATCAGTGGACTACCCTTTTACCCCGCCCACCGAAACCCTGCTTCACCGGACACTGCTGTTAGGGGGTATGGGTTTACTTGAACAATGAAAATGAGAGATTAGCATAGGGTATGTGTTTTCTGATAGCTTTATCCTGTGAGATTCCCTCCAGCACCACCTCCACCAGATACATGACGCATTGGAGGTATAACTGGTTTAGTGTTTTCTGCTGAGATCTATAATTAGGCCTATCATAATTGTCGGCACAAGGCCCAATTGGCTCTTAATCTGGCACTGCCCTAAAGGATAGAGGCAGTTGTACAAGGCCTGATCAAAACAAAATGTAAACAAAATCGAGAATTTGAACTATATGTCTGTTCAACCATAATTTACCTCTTTCATATTAAGTGCATCCACACTTTTAATATATAATTTTGTTCAGGGGAAACAGTGCTTTCATTTTACATTAAATATTTCTATTTCAAACATAACTTAATATGAATAAAATTTTAAAACGTCTGAAAAGTTATAACATTTTGTTTGTTCTGCATGTCATAATATTGTTAGCTTTTACTGCAATAAATTACACATATTTGTGTTCAGCGATGTCTCAGTAGTACAACAGTT